>OZ026840.1:13863779-14463779 GCA_964023205.1 Lutraria lutraria
AATGGATTAAGATTCTTGTGTCAAACCTACTGTAAGTGTTCATTATCAGTTATCTAGTCATTCTTATATCATAGTTATAGAATGATAATGAAAAGTTAATCTTCTATATTGCAGACATCTTAAAAACACAGCTAATTCTGTGCATTATAGGTATATTATGTTGTTTACTATTCTAGATTACTACTGTAAATTGTGATTTTTAACCTTTCTGAACTACACTGTATAACAAATGCATATATATATACAGTGTAATATCTCCAAAGCAACATTCTTTGGGAAAAGCAAAATTATGTAGTTGTTGAGAGGTTGTTGCTCTAGAGAGGTTAAACAAATAGTTAAATCAAGCAGTGGGAAAATCATGCTGTTATTGAAGGAGGTTGTTGCTCACGAGAGGGCTGCTCTGGAGAGGTTGTACTGTATTTAAACACCGTAAATTTGTACTGAGCTGTTCCTGCATGGTATGCCGTACACACTTGCCTTTGTTCAGTGGTTACAAAACCAAGAAGGAAATACTAATGTTGCTTGTCTGTGAATGTTTTAGTGATATTCAGGTTAAGTTTCAGCTTTATTCAAATTGCCACAATACATGTAATAGTAATCGACCACAACTAGTTAGATCAGTATACATAGTCTTTGACAGTCAATTGAGAGGTTGTTGAAATAAACTCGACGATATGTCTGTAAATTCCCACACGGAATGTATTCGCACATCACTTACATTTCAGCAGATTTCTAGGTAGTTATATTAGTACTGATTGTTAACAATATCACTGATTAGACCAACAGTTGCTGACAATCGTACTCAACGGAAATGGCATGAATTCATGATTTCGAACGAGAAAAGCAATGTTATTGGGTGTCCACAATTGACATTTCTGCAGCGTAAGACAAACACAATAAAAAATGACTGCCAACATATATGCACGTGTTTTGTTACATTTGCACAGCATGTAAGCGTATTGACAACTGTGTGTCTGGTCGAGAAGAATGCACTGGTATAGAAAAGGTTCATCATCGATGCAATCAATGCCAAACAGGGTATTACAAGGCAGGCTGGGGCCAGGGTTGTCAAGGTAACTACATGTGTATTGTAACAACCTAATAAATTGGGCGAGGCTTACTTACATATACTTCTGTACAACGTCTAGGTCCATCCATTAGTTCAAATCAAATCTGTCTTTTGCAGCATTGAGCGGAGCACAAAACCGTAAAGCATAATGTTGACCGATTAGTATACTAAACAATCATATACGATAAGCTTTGGTGCCGTATTTTGATGTGTAGGCCTATGTAGAAACCACTAGATGATGATAATTTGATTTCACATGAATACACAGTGAAACCTTTGAATAAAGACCATCATTTGGAAAGACATAGAATGGCCTTTATTGACAAATGACCTTTACTCGGAGGTGGCTGTTAAAATAGGTTTGAGTGTATATATGTATAGCAATAAACAAATGTAGAAGAGAAACCGAAACTGTTGTTTGTCGTGAACTGGTACATCCTAACTTGCTCCAGAGGCGTTACAATATATAGTAATAATTAATCAAATGATAATGTTTTATTTAACACACTTGTATGATTAACGAAGTCCGAAGACAATGTCAACAGATCATCATTTATAAACAAAAAACCTTTTATTTTTATTTACCGATTTACATATTCATTATTTTCGATAATGGATCTATTTAGTAATTTTACAAATTTATTTGACGTAACCAATTATCAATATAAAGTATTTAGTATATGATTGTTTTTTCCACATACGTCAAGTAACTGACGACTTTGAACACTTGAGTGCAACACGGGTTATAATGATACGCCTAAACTATCATTGAAATGAGAAGGGAAATTTTGGTTCTTTAGAAAAGCGGTCGTTATAGCGAAACGGTCTTATTATCGGACCGGTCGTTAGGTGGAACTTTACTGTATTATTTAATACACGTATATATTTCTGTATATAAAATACTGGAATGAAATACAAATTATTCAATATAGTACATGTATATATTTAAAAACCGATATTCATGGAACACAATATATGAAATCAACCGTCCATATTAATCTGGAATACGATGTATTAAAACACACACTGAACATCACAGACAGCGATAAATGTGGAAAATACGTTATGTAGGCCTGCAAAGAAACAATATTAAAGAAAAGAAACGACTTTTTATAATTGTATAAAGGACATGGCACACAATAAGTAACATGATGTAATTCAAATGATCAATGTGACTATTTCATGTTTCCAGCGTGCTATGGAGACACCCACTGTATGGTTGGATATTTACAATGCACTGGACCACTTAAAGCTGATCAGATGTGTACAAAATGTGAGGCTGGATATCACTTTAACCATGTCAAAAATATATGTGAAGGTACATTGTTTTATTATTCACTTAAGTTAACTACTAGTATTTTGGCCTAGCGAACACCATTTTCGATATTTTCTACTAACGAGTAAATATGCATGCTTATTGCCATAATCAGAAATTTAATTCGTAAATGAGAGAGCAAGTTGTCTTACAGGCAATCTTAATTACTGCGACATCATTTTCCCTTTATTTATTTTAGCATCCGATCTGAACTACCAACTACCAGGGTTTTGTTTATCTGTTGCTTCATGTTGTGAATGCGCACTGTTGTTTTAGAGTGCCGTTTTATTCCATTATTTTCATTTAGTAAAGATTGCATATTTTCTGTGGATCAAGAACAGATGGTTACAGAAAGGCATGACTACTGTGTGATTCAGTTCCATACGGTTCGTGTATATGATACTTAACATGATGTTATTCTTTGACAATGGTGTTTTCTATTTCATTAACAGAATGTCAACAAATTTCACACTGTTTACGACACGTGTGTACAAACGCATCGAGTTCTGTTTGTTTAGCGTGCGACCAATCGAGTGTTTTATTCAACAATGGATCAGCCTGTTTTGGTAGGACCAATTAACATTCTTAATAAACGATTTGTTTACTTGGTATACTATGTTTAATCTAGCTTCATTTTAAAACTGAAATGTGAATTAGCACCATAAGAATGAAGAACACATCTAGTGCTACCATTGTTTGTTTTCATTTACAACATACCCGCTGTTTAGTTTTTGACCCACCGATATGCTTCATCTTTGGAAGTCTAGTGATCATCGCATGTGTCTTACCGCGCTTTAATTTTTAGATACATGCACGTTGCTCCACTTGTACCGCCATCTTTTACATTTATAAGTTACTTAAAGAAACAGTTCCTTTAACAATCTTTTCTAGATTTTGTGTCATCTGATCGTATACGTTGTGATAAAGAATGTTTCGTCACATTTGGAAAAGTGGCAACATGGGCCCTAGCTAAGGTATGAAAGTAATCGTTTCAGAATTTTAACGACGTTTTTTTTTCAACAAAATTTCAGTTTATACGGCGACTGGTTCACCTAATCAGTTTTGATGGACTGTATTCCAACCAGTTCTAAATTGTCCTTTCACAAGGATACGGTAACTTCTCCATATATTATGGAAAATCGACATTTTTGTCAAAATTTCAAAGAAGGGCATTACCAGCCGCGACCGTGATTCAAATCCAGATATCTAGGTTACAAGTCCAGCGCACTGGCCACAGCTTAAGAGACTTGATAGTGTCAATAAACATTACAATAAATTTCATGTAGGATAAAATACAATACGATGGTTGCACAAGAACAAGGTAGCTGAACTGAGCAATCTAGTGAGCTTGCTACTGAGGAATACATGACCAATCCTCCCTTTTCGAGTCCGCTGGCTATTGGCAGAGAGTGACATGTTTCATCAAACTGAAATTATCAGACTGGCTTTAGATGTGAATATAGCTCAATTGTACTTGTTTATTCATTTGTTTGTTGTGCTTTACATACATAAAATATTTATACAACCAGACCGTGTGTGAAAAAAGGAATGGGCACTTGTATGTTCCAAAGGACAACAGTGGCGATTTAACACTCCGGCATTATATGGCAGCCATATTTGATGGTACAGTGTAATTATTCATTTACAGTACAAACTCTCCAGAGCTCAAGCTCAAGTGTGGGCTCTCTTGAGCAACAACATCTATTCAACAACAAAAAGACTTTTCCCACTGCACGATTTAATTATTAATTTAACCTGCCTTGGACAACGACCTCTCAACAACATAATGTTGCTGCCCCAAAGGGTTTTGCTTTGGAGAGGTTGCACTGTACGTGATTTCGTTATTCGTCTTGTCAAGTTACGCAATGAAATGAGTTAATAGAAAAAAACAAGCACCTTGTGTATTGAATTAATTACGCAAATAGGTGATTGAACATTTTATCAAAGACCTGTTGAATATTTTTTCACCATGAAGTGTGCAATGCTATACTAGTATAGAACATGTAATGCGTTGTTGTAAATATGAATTATTGTCCTACATAAAGTAAAATAACAAGTGTGGCATCCAGAATGGCTAATATTACTACAAGATGTTTCCTAGGTCCCATGTCAATCTATAACGTACTACAATCTTACTGAAACAATGGTTCTGTGTATCAAATAGATTAACACAGCGAATCCTTTAGTATCCGAACATGTTTTGACTGGTAATTATTTTGTTATGGATGTTATATATTAATGCACACAAACGTACTTATTTTAAAGACTAAGCTATATGCAAATCCAATAATTCAAGGCCGATTGCTGTTTTTTTGGGTCACAGAGAGTTTTCATATTGATTCAGTAAGCAATACGATCATCAAACAGAACGCCTTAATCGACCTGTTAAAGAAATGTCAATAGGGATTGTGATTAGACATAACCACAGATCCGAGAGTGAGGTCGTGACTTCATGTAAAATAATCACACACGGTGTCACTGTTTTAGGTACTCATCAACGAGATGCTTTATGGATAGGTGGACAACTCTTGACAAATGACTCAATTTTGTGGATAAATAACTTAACAAGTTCTGCTCAAAGGTATACGTCATCCCCATGTCTCTTTATGTGGGAAAGTAGGCAAACATCGACACAAATATGACGATGAGCTGTTAGTCTAAATGAAGTTTTTTGTTCTGTTCTATGTTTTCACTAGCATACAAATTAATCGCTCAAAAGATTGCATAGCTCATCCGAAGTAAGTATATACGCGAGTACTCTATACTTAGTCGAGCAAACTCAGTCGTATAAGCAGAGTATTTCACTTTAAACGTGACGCTTATGGAACTTATTGTCATGCGAATTTAAGGACTGTCTTAAGATTGTATTTCAAATTCAACATAAACGTTAAATAACATGCCTGGTCATTCAACGAGTATATACAGCCTTTATTGTATTGTTTCATTCATACGATGAATACTTAAAACGCAAAAGGGTTAAATTATCTACTTATTACAATAGGACTAATGCTTTTTAGTTCGAATGTTTTTTCGGAGAAAAGGCCGAACTGTCGTGATCACTGCGGCGTCTGCGTCGTCCTGCAAAAAAACACTTTAATGTAGCTCATAATTCAGAAATTATTAGATGTAGCAACACGAAGGTGGATAGATCTCATTGAGGCGGTGAACAGACGAGCGTTGGAATCGCTTACGGCGCTCTTATTATATTCATCGTAATACCATATATGTCAATATCTTATAATCTATGACGCTATTGTTTTATTTTCAGTTTTTGCGTTTGTCGTTTGAAGGCCATGTTGTAATTTATGACATGATATGTGTACACATATAATTTATGTGTCTATACATGTTCGTTAAATGAATCATTATTATAATTATATAGTTGGGGTTTTCCAAGACCCAAACCAACCACAGAGCCCTTGTGTATGGCGTTAGACCCTGAAGATGATTTCCTATGGACGGCATACCCTTGTGATGGTAATAAACTATTTATATGTGAAGAAAGGTAAGCATATTCATGTATATATAATATATGAACAGCCTCAATTCTATAAGAAAAAGTAACATCCAGAATCGTGATTAAAATCACACATGTGTTCTTATTGAGATAGTCTTGTAATCTAGTTGAAGAACAGTCAAACATGTGTTTGTGGCCACCTCTGAATCAATATCACCTTGTGAATACTTGCCACTCTTTTAAAAATTGGCATTGATAATTTTGAACAAAATGATCTCCGAAAAAAGGCCACCTGTCAACATAACTCGCAAAATGTCACTTGTTTGACTGGTTGATTCAAATTTATGAATGTGTTAATTCCTGATGTTATGTTTTTGGGAGCGACAGGTCCTATTGCTATACACGACTTTTTCTACTTACAATTACGTGACGCCTCATACATCCGCGTTGAAAAAATAGTACTACTTGTTGTATAAGTATACATTGCAGACTTTGCATTTTTGATTTAATATGTTTGTCTTGTTACAGAGAAGTTTATACTGGCTTTCCAGTAGGATAGACGTGAATTTCATCCGCTCCACATGTGCAATGTTTTGAATACCACTAATAAGAAATAAAACCTCAATTCACCTTGAGCAATTTATTGTATTATGAAAATAAAACATAACATAAATGTGTGCTAGACGCGGTCCAATTGTTTTCTTTTGCTTTTATATGTTTATTAAACAGGCAGAGTCATACGAGGCAGACAGTCAAACCATCGTTCCTGGGAAGAAATAGTACTAGACCCCCATCCTCCGTAAGCGACTGCCTTCTTTCTCACACAAAATTGTTTTCCTATGTATAGAATCTATTAAATATTATATATTGGTAAATGCTTTATGTTCCGAACATATTGCACGGACAGTGAGTTTAAGTGAATTTTTTCGACCTGCATATTCAGCCGTAATAAAAACAAGTACTGAAACTGACACAATACATGTTCATAAGTTCATTCTGCTTCTAAACTGTTAGCAGCATTTTGTTTACTGACGTCTTGCAATAAGTAATATATATGTATTATACATCAGTTTTAGACACTTGACATTACAATCCAAGTACAGCGGTTTTTGCTGTAAGTTATTTATGAAGTTAATGAAGACCATGAACGGAAGGCTGTTTATAACATGCACATATATGGATAAATGTAGATGTATATGTACATGTATATCATATTCTTGTTAACCAAATAGATATCATATCGACTCATAATACATACTAAGGAATTTGAGGGAATGTGCTTAAAGTTCTGATGGTTTATGCCAACATATGCCAAGATTCATCCCTCAGAATCAGTAAATTGTCAAGTGTTTAACAAATCAATCCCTTCGAATATAACCAGGGTCACTCAAATAGAAGGGTCTGGACTCCGTAAATTAAAGCGTTGGGTAGCGATCACGTGATCGCGCGCAAGATGGCCGTCATTGTGAAACGGTGAAGATCGCATTGAAATAGATACACAAATATTCACAAATTACTAATCATTTTATTGGTGTAGAGCTCCACGAAAAGTTAGATCGTAAGTATCCTTTTCTAATTTGACCAATTTCTTAGGATAAAACCATTTATTTATGTTGAAATCCGACGGTACATAAATGGACGAAAACTGGTTTTAAGCCCAGATCTAGATTGTTGTCGCAAAGCGTGTATTTTTCGTAAGTAAATGTAACCCTTTTAAGTCATAGAGTGATGTAGTCAGGATTAATTTCATGTCTTTTAAAGGTCGTTGAAGTAACTCATGCAGTAACTTTTTCATATTGCTTCCGATGCTAAGAAATAATGATACATGAAGTTGAGACTTTTTGACGAAGTCGCCATTTTGACCAGTCATTATGGGTTTAGTACATAGGATTTTCGTAATTGATTCCGTCTTTAATAATCATCTTACAACACATTTTAGTAAGATCATTACTCAGTTTACCCATGATTTTGCTATTAATTTTCATCTTTTTGAATTTGACTAAATGGAAATTGAAAATGTGTGTGTTATCTATACACACGTGAAAAAAACTCTCCGATATGTATCGACACCACAACTTGATGTTTATACAGAGATAAGCGCCTGAAGAGCACGAGTCCAGACCATTCATTTGAAAGACCCTGATATAACCAATATTGATATGTGTCAGATATAAAAGGGTTATAAAAATAATGTCACAGAAATGTTTTGTACACACATAAAGGAACTAGTATTTTTTATATTTCATTCCTTGAACAGAAACATCTTCTGAAGTATCTGTGAATGCTTCGTTATCACGTGAGCCAACCACATCCGGTTCCGGTTCAGGATCCGGAAGGAACGGGATAAAACGCAGAACACGAGCATTTCGCCATCGTCTTGGCATTGGAGGAATATAAAGTTCTTCGGTTTCTATATATCTTTGATCTGCGTCCTCAGATTTGGTCGGTTCACTCCATGCTAGAATTCCTCTCTCCTTTTTTGTTCCTATGGAAAAAGTTCACGTCATTTCACGTTATACAATAGCATGCAATTCACTAAACAGGACTTGCTAAGGTATTGCCTTGAATACGAAAAGAACGATTAGTCGAAATACTGGGTTGTATTCAGATTCAAAGGAATGATTTCATAAAGAATGTTAGAATTATGTATGGTTTAGATACATACATACAGTACAACCTCTTCAGAGCAGCCCTCTCTTGAGCAACAACCTCCCTTCAACAACAGCATAATTTTTCTCAGTGCATGATTTAACAATTAAATTAGCCTCTCTAAAGCTGCAACCTCTCAACAAGAACATGAATTTGCTACTAAGGGTGTTGGTTTGGAGAGGTTGCACTGTATTTATAGTTTAGATGTACATTTGTATATTTATTAGAAGTTATAAGGTGATCAGTGTATTTGTTCAATGATTTTATATAAATCTAGTTAAACTTTTCAAATTAGACAAAATTGAACTCACCCGGTACCGTATTATCCAAAATGAAGGCACAGATTGCTCCAGCAAAGTTAGCGTTTCCAAAGAACATCTTAAGGAAATTCCTGAGAGTTAGATTGTCTGAAAGTCATGGAATGAGAATTATCCATAACGAAAGCAGAGAGAGGGTCAACAGTTCTATTATATTTTGGGAAACATTCACGACAGTCTCGAGGGGTTAAAATCGAAAAAGATCTAAGGGACATTAATTTTAGAAGCACTTAAACACTTAATTCGAATTTACTTCTCGGTATGGATTTTTAGCTTTGCCGCATATTGTATTATTGAGAGCTGGGTATCGGTCCTTAAAAGCGTATCACGATATATCACAATATTTCATGCTGTATCGCGATACGTATCGCGATATATATAAATGGTAAATTTACAGAAAAGCATTAAAAATTAACATTTATATAATACAGACTATAGGCTGTTATTATATTTTTATACAATCATACTAATGGATCAAATACTTGACTATTAAATATTTAACCTGTAATGATTTACCCAGCAATGTGGATTTTAAAAATAAATTCAACATTGTAGATTGATTTTAATGTATAAATGCCACCATGTGAATGAAGTCATTATTTGGAAAACTGTCATGGGGTATTTATAACAGACCTCTGAAAAATGGCCATATGTCAATTAAGGCCACACTTTTGTCTTTCCCAAGGGTAGTCTATGCTCATAGGTTTGACTGTACTTGTGCCGCGAAACATTTGTTATATAGTATACACACAATGTCATCATATAGTCACTCAAACAGTTTATTACCTGTTTCAACAATCTCTGGATTTTCTTCGATAAAGTACGGTACCATAATTCCTATTACCAAGGAAAGTCCTAAAATTCCTAAGTTTCTTGTGCTTGACATTGATATCTCAGTCAGGTTAGACAAAATTACACCTACAAGAAAACGCACCAAGACGATCCATTGAGGTAATATCAATTTTACATTGTAGGGATAAATTACACAATAAAATATTTTTTTATATAATTAGTTAAGAAGGTAGTAATATTTTATCAAGTTAAAAGATATTTCGACTTTTAAAGTAAAATATGATAGCATGCAGTAGGCGATAATAGACTTTGCGCATGCGCGATCGGGTGAAATTTCGGAGCGCGGTCGTTCAAGCGAATATTGCATTTGATAAATAAATGTATCACCTTACCAATAAACACAGCAGTAATTGTGAGTAAAGCGCCACCTAGTACTGGTTCTGGTATCATGATAAACACGGCTGAAAACTTCCCTATAATACCAGTACACATATATATCAATCCCACAGTCACAAACACCCAGCGACTTGCAACCTGGAACAATACGTAACCTTTATTTATCAATTTTTAAGGACCACAATGGAAATAAGGGGTTTCCCCTTTTTTGTGTCATCCTTGTTATGACAATCATGGTTACCACTATTTATTAAATTTGATTTCTTATTTTAGAGTAAAAATTGATGATATTTATTTTAATTACAACATTTTAAAACATTTATTCATTTAATATTTCTATGTATTTTCAATTTTGGCAATCTAATGTCTGTGATGTATGTACCATGTTTTTTATGCTTTTTATACTGAAATAAATAATAATAATATGACCACTTATAGTATGTGGATTCCATCAATACGTTCATTGAAAAGGGATAGCGAGAAGGCGAAGGTAACATTCATAAAACGACTTCTGATTATCGGCTAAGTTTATCATGAAACCGTAGTTGACAAAGAACAAACAAAGACAGCTTCAATTATGATACTGAAGAAGATATCAAGAACGGGTACCACTCTATGAATAAATTCAGGGATTAACCAACAAGAACGGGAATCAGAACAAGAACAGTATATGAATAATTCCATGGATTAAAAAAATGACTCTTGACATGATCGACGAAAGTTTGTCTTTTTAATTCTCTATGTACCCTTCTTCGTGTCGCATTTGTCAGTGTTTCAATAAGTAAGACATTAATTTGTGTTTCAACGACATTGTAAGCTCTGTCACGTGATTTCATTCTAAGCAGTATTTGAACGACTTACACTTTTTAATGCAACATTATATAGTCGTAACACTTGCTACGGTTATGTCAACGTGATATAAACTCCGTTCGATATGTTATTATCAACACATTACCTTTGTTAATCCCATGGCTCCAATGTTACCAGCATATGTCGTGGTAGCATGTCCACACCCCACAGACCCTGCCAGGATAGTGCATAGACCCTCAATGGAAAGACCGCGATTTACTGCGTGCCTCGGTGGCGGAGGAGCGTGACAAGCACGTGCACATGCAAAATAATCTCCAACCGAATCGAGTATAGACAACAAAGTGGCCAACATACAACCCACGAGAGCGGTGCCACTGAACGACAATGATCCAAATTGACCTGAAATTCATCATAAATTTGTTTTTAATATAAATAGATTTCCCTAAAATATTATATACATTATTTATCATTACCGTGTGTTTTATATAACCAGACGGGAAGCGTAAAATGGCATGATTTGGATCAGACAAAAACATGGTTATCTCGTGTTTAAAAGGAGGTCGTATCCTCTTATTTATGTTCTTTGTTCATGCACCTCTTTAGAAGTTTAGAAAATACACGTTTTCCAAAGTTTTCTTAGCAAAATACCTAATTTCAAAAATACCTGGATATGGAAAATAGAACCAGCTCGCCTTGTCCATCACATCTATTCTAGCATCTGTTCGTGTCCGAAATTGTGAACTGTCCGGATCGTAGGGTACTACATCATACGCTGTCAGTATACCGCACACTATTGTACCGACCGCCATACCAATTAATATCTGTTAATTGAACTTTTCAGTAACGAGTTCTTCTCTCAAAGTAGTCATCGATAATGGGAGCGATTATTATATATATCTGGTGCTTTTTGAAATGAATAAATCGATACAATTAACCTTTGAAAAGCACGTATAATTGTTTGATTTTCCATTTTCAACATTATTTCAGTTATATCGTGGCGGGCAATTATCCTAACCAGCTTCCCTGGAGTTCATTTAGGTCTTAACCAGTATTATCCACGCTCTATCCACAAGCTACCCCACATATTTCAGAGATGGTGGACAATTTATCATAGGATGTAATATATTCAGTCGAATTTATCACGGACAGTGTAAACCTCGCCCGGGGTTCAAACTCACAATATCTTGATCAGTAGACCAACGCTCTTACCACTGAGCTAACAGGACAGGCACGTAGAATTGAAGCATTACTGATTTATCCTAGATCGATCGAATCGCTATTGATTTTCTTCTTCAAGTAACGATAATAGCATACTTGTCATAATAGGTCATAGTAAGCAAATACTCACAGCAAAGACTTGATGTAACGGGAACCAGATTATTCTACAACCACGTGATCTTGTCCAGACTGGGATTGGACTTTTTGTACGCCCCAAATACAAGGACAACACAATTGTCACAAGTGCCGTGCTGTGTACAATGAAACCATATCACAAGTCAAATCTTACTTAAATAGTTACTAATAATTTCATGAAAACAATAATGATAACAAAATGCTGATTTGGCAACGAATAACACCTAAACAGATCGGTCTCCGAGCTAAAATCTCATATCTTGTCTTTTGTTGTTTCTAAAATATTTATGATCAGACAATAAAGATATTATTGTTACATTATTCTGATAGCATACTTAACCTGAACATGTATTCAAACATTAATCAGTTTTATCTTTTCAACCAGAATACTTTGAGAATGGAACTGACATTTGAGCTCGGAGACTATTCTCTAGTTTTATAACATCGGGGCCTGGAATTTCAATTCTTGGTTCGTGAGTCGATGTTGGAAATGGGCTTAAATGTTTGAGCGAAGTTGAAAGCTAACAAACGATATATAGAAAGTGTTACCGTCATACAAACAGGGGGAGCTATATACGAGGGCTTAGTCCCTAGATAGTTTCGTCAGTAATGGTAATTAAAAGGACTATAACTGATCTCCCTTGTCGTCAGTTAAAATCTAAAATGTGTCTCCACCCTGAAATTGCTTCGTACGAACATTATTAGCTTTTTGAATTTAGTAATACAGAACTTTCTGTTACAATAGATAAAATGATAGAAAAATATAAGAAATATATTTTTTTATTTGCACTAAAGCAATATTTATATACAAAATGAAATGCCTTTCTTTGGCCACATCTCGTAAAAATGTTGTCAGATGCTTTTCATTTAGCAAAATCATTGAAAAAATACCATGATACATTTCTATCATCAATCAAATACAGCATGTATAAAACAGTACAGAACATTAAAGACAGCTGTTATAATTAATTAAAGTTGACTTTTATTATACTAATTTAAATGTACACATCACTATTAATCACAACATATGATGTGAAATAAAAATACACGATTCATAATGATTTTTCTCTTAATTTTACTATCAAATAAAAAATAATGCTTCCAGAATATACAAGTATATCAACTATACTTCCACGATTCTTCAGAAGCGCTTATGTTTTTTAAAGGTTTGTAGTAGGGCAATACTTACATAGCAGCTACACTTGGATACACGATAACAAATTTGGCTGTAGCTTTAATCATGTATAGACCAATTAGAAGAACTGTCGGGATGATGGTCATGGGTCCGATAAATCGTAACAGTACCCCTACCAGTCCTGTAACACCGATCAGTGTGTGCACCGTACCAGCGACCATCAGGGATCCTTGTAACTTAAAATACATGACATAAATGTATTTCGTCGCCTGAATCTTATAATGAGCTATCTACCATTTTGGAGATTTTGAGATTCTGACACCGTTGGATTCATTTCGTGCCCTGTTTTAACAATGATTAGAGCCCCCGTTAAAAAGTTTTCAATCACATTTTGCTATCTGCATACTTTTCAATTGACCTTTGATGTTTGTTGGTCTTTTTCTCAAATTGGTAAACATGGAGGCGACGATTTGACAATGAATGTACATGTATGTTAATTACCCGTAAAAGAGTATCATGACATCAACAACATAGTTTAGAGAAAGGCAATACCCATTGGAGCTGATCTTGATCTGAGATCGTTCGTCAGTAAACATTTTTTCTAAAGTAACAACTAAGTTAATATATACTGTTAGTGCTTCTTCTAATGCAGCCATATGTAATAACCACGATGCATAATTAAACGACATATGAATAATTTTGAGTATCTGACAATAAAATACATTAAAATCAATCAGATTTACTCGCTGCCAGGATATGTTTGTTTGATCGAGTTTTACGCCGAAAATAAAATCCTACAATGATGTATGTTCCCGTCAAACAATTTAGTGTTCACTTACCGAAGTTACGGCATTGATAATTTGGTCACGACCTTCATCTGATGTCAAGTTACTCGTTATATTCGAGGCAACAGTGTCTGCACATAGAAGAAACCCAAATATTTCGGAAATTTGAAACAGAACAGTTTATGCTATGTTTTTAGCCTTGTATGTTGCTGGGCTCAATCATTATTTTAATACTTGTAATGTACGTTCGATTTTGTAGATGAAGTGGTGTTAGAACTTTGAGGAATCATTACGTTTTACAAGATATTGATATATGTAAGAAATATTATTATCATTCCATGATCATGGCTGTATTAGTTTTATTGCATTTTCTTTTAAACTACAAAAACTGACGTCCAAATATTTCAATTATAGCGGGCGCCTATTATCGCTCTTAGATGGAAAATTGATCAGACCTGATGTTGGCACTGTGGTACAGAATGTTGTATCCACGGTCCCCAGTAACAGCAATGGTGACAGATATTCTATAGCAGCACCTTGGAACAATGGTAACCTGTAAGATAATATACGAAGCATGGCAGCAAATCGTGATACCACATGTATTTAGATACGACGTCACAAATAACAATGAGGGCATGCAATCGGAACTCCTCGGCGTTCGTCTAAAGAAAAGTCCCTTGTCTGACCCTGGGAATCCAACGATGGAAACAACCTATCCCTCTTTCATTTGGAACTCGATGTCCACTTTATCAATCGCGAACGATAAACACGTCTGTAATTCTGAGAATGATTCTTGAAAACGATAAACTAAGTTGAAAAAGTAGTGACCGGTAGCCGCATAAATAAATAAACACTTCACTTATGTACGAGGCGTATTGTTCAGTAACGAAATGCCCAAATAGTTACGACTGGAGGGTAATTGTAGGAAACTACAGAATAAAATTGTATAAAGTACATTAATTTAATCTTAGAATTGGCTCACCTGACACCAACGGTAACCATTAGTAACGTAGTAAGCCCTGTCATAAACAATGTAGAACTGAGAAGTCTTGCTTTGAATTCACTGTCATTGGAAGCACACACAACTTCAGCTACCAACAACGATACCACCAATTGATGGGCGATAGAAATAATGGCTTGCTATTAAACATGGAAAAAGAATATTATAAACATTCATCTCGACGTTCCAAGAAAGCAGAAAATTGATTTTTAAAACTTGGTGTTAATATACAACGAAACCAGAGCATATGCCCACTTGTGGGTAAAGACTGCCAAGTAAACAAAGATAATGAAAGCCAACTGTGGATAAAGGTAATGTTTCCTCTCTCCCAAAGGTGACCTTTGTCAACATGGATGACCGATTGTACGCTAGTCTTGTTTTTAGGTAAGAGAAATACATACACATTATGAACATGAAAAGAAGTATACACGATAATTATACGATTCCTCCTTTGAAATTATAATTTATCAAAAGCTCGAATCTTTGGATTCCGTGATTATTCGAGTCTAAGACCTCTGTGAATTACTTAGATAGAATTGACCCCCAAACAAACTAGCCAGCCAGACAGACATACAATCAAACTAACAAGACTGGCCAACTGACAGACGGACGGACGGACGGACGGACGGACGGACTGACGAACGAAGAAACAAATAAAACAATTTTACCTGAAATCCAAAGAATAATATCAAATGTATAGGAGGACGTTCACTGACACCATACACCAGTGGCTTTTCAAACCCATCGTCTTCCGTCTCTTCTTCTAACGGTGAAGTAGCATTATTTATATTTAATTCAATGTCTGAAGTCTTAGCAGAATTATTTCTGATATACACAGTATCCTTCTTCTTCTCCATTTCTTACGGTGAGTGTTGGCAGGTTCAGATATAGTGACAATCTATTTATGCATCAAATGCAAATAAAGTAAATAAAGTGAACTGTGAAATTTTCAACAAGGCTATCACCATTCAGACTGTGTTTGGTAAAGCATATCTCATTACGTTTTTCATCAAAACATATCATTGTATTCAAAATGAGAAAAACTGTCTGAATGGCCGTGATGGGACTTCGTGCTACATTGAGACATTTTGTAATTATAATATAGAACATTTCTCGAGTGTTCAAGGCCTGTAGTATGGTGACTAATTTCTGCCATTTCGTGTCTTCTCCCCTAAAAGACCAAGACACCAACACACGATAAACCGCTCACTTATCGTGTCTTCGCCTTGGACTTTTGAGGGCGAAGACACGATAAATTATAGGCGAAATAACGATATTTTGATAGGTGAACACACGAAATCGTGTCGGCGGGTATGATATCTTTGTATCGGCGCACTATACATGTATTTGTCAGACGGTGAAGACACGACGACTTGCCATATTCTCGTGTCTCCGCGTCGTCGTACTTCGTTATTTGTGCGAAGACACGAAGACATGAAATGGCAGAAATCAGTCACCATACTATAGAGACACGTGTGTTGCGTAATATATACATATACATTTTTTAAGCAAATACAGAATCTGTCAGTATTTTTAATGTGCATGTAACTATAGCGTGCTACATCGAAGGCCCATTTAAAATAGGCGGTATGTTAGATACCACTCGATCATTATCAGGATATTTCAGATTGAATTGAAGGTCGTTGATTGACCATGACGATTCTAATGTTATTTTACGAATTCGCATACAAGTGAATTATGATACGTATTGAATCCTTGTTTGTTTTGACTGCTGTAGACTGTCCTTAAATTCCTAAGAAAAAATACAAATCTGCAAATGTCATTTGAAGGTAGGTCAAGTTCAAGAAGTCGAAGCAAATTTTTTGTAAAAAAGTAGACACACTTGTTCTACGACGGTGTCATACTTTTTAACGACCCTCAATTTACCTTTTAGATGTGTTAAATAAAACTAGTAATACGCAGAAGTGGTTGCACAAGATTTTTTGTTTGAGTAAATTTTGAATTCATCGCGTCTATGTTTACATTTCTGTTAAAGGCTGATTTTTTATTTAGATTTCATTTCCAAATATATAGGACCATGTTTCGATTCATACGACGAGTACATAGCAAATTAAGAGATTTCTTAAATTATTAGTCAAATATATGAACGTGTAATAATGCGTTTATATCTCTTATCTGTCTATAGCTACAAAGCAATAATGAATTATGTTACATTCTTATGAATAAATGCTTTTTTAAATATTCATATCACTACAAAATTTATGATTTATGTGAACACCTGTGATACGTTTATCAAAAATGCACATACAAAATGGTATCGATACACACGTTAAAATGTTTGAACTCTGTAATTAAAACTGGAAAATTTATTTGTCTATAGAACTTGATCGTCTGCTCAAAAACCGTTTATACGTTTATAACTGTTAAGAAATTTATTGAAGATAACTCCAGTGCAATACGATTTTTACTTAAATTTATTTTGAACGACTGATATGCTGCCCCAAACTGTAATGCTAATTTTTGTTTGTTTATATCGGGTTTAACGCCCCTTTTCAACAGTCTGTGTCATATAAGGCAGGCAGTTCTCCTACGCATCGTTCCTGGGAAGGACCAGTACTATACTTCCATCCTTCGTAAGCAACTGTCTACTTGCTCACATAAACAGACATGGTCGGTAGCGGGGCTCGAACCCAGTGAGAGGTTACAGTGATTTGAAGTCAGCGACCTTTACCACTCGACCAAGGAGGCAGGTCTGTAACGTTAAAACCAGCTGACCATGTTCACCATGTTTCGTAACATGTTCACGTTTGTTATATGTCAAACAATTTATTTGTACATTTGTATACCATTGTATCATATTTATACGATAAGGGTTTAATAAAGTTGAGTTGACAATACTATTATGAATAATTGTAAGTTACTGTCATTTAAGAAACTCAATGTTTTGTACAATACACACATGCCTGTCATCGGGCTTATTTATGAGCTGCCATTCACGACGAAGGCCGGGCTATTATGATGAATTATAGTCCAAGGCGCGCCGGGTATGTGACAAAATGCAAACATTTAACTAGAATGCTTTGCTCATACCCATGTCATCCGAATTTAATAAACAAATGAAATACATTTATGCAACGATTTTGTAATACACTACATTACGTTTGTTACCTGATTATACTCTTCTGAAGTTTGAATAAATGAATGATAATGTGTTAATAAAATTCAGATACACCCAATGCAAAAAACGATAAACCTTCACATAGCATGTAAATGTAAACAAAATCTCGCCACTTAAGACTTGGTATTTAATCAAACGACAAAAAATCACTTACTGAGAATATCTTCACAATCTGAATGTCGTCTGACGAAATGGTGAACTTTCCACTGGTGAATAATAACAAACCCTTCTTATATCTAAACTCACAACGCAGTTAAGGGTTAAATATTCGTCTTATTTTGAAGTTGGTGAAAAAAACGTGATTCCTCAAGTGTGACTGATTTTAACTGATGTATTTTCGTATTCGTTTCCTTTTCATCATGCATTTCATGAAACGTTGGTTTGTACCCTTACAGTTAAGAAGTTTATAACTAAATGAGTGAGCTCGTCGTTGACAGGTGATAAATAGCTACATGTACTCACCAATTATGTTCACTAACAATGGCTTTCAACTGACGTTAGCACGTCCGGTTAGCTCAGTGGTTAGAACGTCGGTCTACTGATCAAGAGGTTGTGAGTTCGAACCCCGGGCGAGGCTCACACTGTCCGTGACAAATTTAAATGAAGACATTACATAATAATTTAAATTGTTTCCCACCTCTGAATTATGTGGTGTAGCTTGACAGTAGCTTGCGGATAGAATGTGGTTAGTACTGGTTAAGGCAGGGAAGCTTGTTAGAAAAACTGCCCGCAACAATATAACTGAAATAATGCTGAAAATAACGTCACATCCGATGAGAGAAACAAACAATTAAGTGATGTTGTCATAAGCTGGAATTATAACTATACTGTCCGCATTCGTTAATGCCCCCCCCCCCCCCCTTCTAATAAAGATCATCCCGTGAATAAGTTTTTTCTTCTTCAAATTCTTCATTGATTATTTAGTACACAGTGACCCCCAAATAAAGGTCACCTCTCAATAAAGGTCAACTTATGTCTTTCCTAATAGTGGCCTTTGTGCCTGTGTTTACATGTAAACATGTTTTAGGATGCTGTGTCTTATTTATATTATCTACGAACATTTTATCCTGTTACATAGCAACAAGAGCTATGCTTATAATTATGTTCTTGTGTGCGGCAATAGAAACAATGCCATCCAAGGATCATACTCTGAAAAGGCACCATTGTCATTTAATAAACAATCCATTCTTACACGCTCACCGTATGAGGTGACATAAATATCTACATCTATTAATCAAACTCGTAACAATAAAATTCAACATTAGCATATAAATGAACGGAAAGTAAATAAACTCGTTCGTTTCGTTCATTTGACACGTTCCAATAATTTGCATTATCCAGTGAACTTTGAAATACATGTAAATTTATATCACGGCGGCGTTTGTACTTGCAATTGAAGCTCACCATAATAATGTTCGTGATCAGAATACTACAAAATATTGAGCTTGTAGAGAAGTGGGTGAGACATAATGACATGAATATACTGTAAGTAGAAGATGCATTGATACGTTTAATTTGCATACTTTACAGTTGCTAATTAGTATAACTTTTCATTCTTCCCACGTACTTTGATCCTATGGAACATCCTCCCTTCTGAAATTGGCCGGCAGTATGCCAAAATTGCCAACAACTAGTTGCAGCAGGTGTGTTTTTAACATTATTTTAAAACTCTTGTCTGTATATTTAACACTTTTAACTAATTTTCATTCTCACTTTTTTACTTTGACATCTCATTGTGTCAATACTTTTGTAAAATTTCTATCTCTAGCACTGACTGTGTGTCTGCTAATAATACTCGAAAGGGGAGTTAAGCAGTATTTGAAGATAGATATATTATACGCTCAAACAAATATTTCTATCGGGCAGAATGCAAATAACTCTGGCTTGCCAAAAAAGCCTTCCCTATTGTATCGACAGCAATTTATTATGTTCATTTTATGATTTTGCTGTGGCTGCTAGCCACACTTGATTTTCTACCGACTGACTTACTGACATTGGGAAATTTTCGTATGAACAAGCACAAAACAGAAGCATAAAAAGCAGTCCTATTGAGTGTTAAATATTGAAAAAATTAAGCATAATTGTTCTTGTATGACACGCACGCACGCACAAAATGTGCTACATTCAACTTAGTAAGCGAATGTATTTGCACTCAGTTCATACTCGTAAACCGCAACAAAGTTTTGGCAAGCGTACTTATTTCACATCGTTTTATTATAAACAAGCACATCGAAACAGAAATCATTAGATAGGTGGAAAAAAATGAAATTGCATGAAACGTAAATGCGAGGGTCGGTCTGATGCGGGTGGGGGAAAGGACAGCTAGAAGTATGGAGGTGCACAATGTAGCTTTTATGAACCGCGACTAGTCATCACGAGACGTTACAGGCTTGGAAAAGTAAGGATATCTCCGTCTGGTAACAGGACCTGACCTAACAATGTCCGCGACGATTACTAGATCGGCTGTACAAATCAGCTCTGTATACCAAATGGGTGCTTACTTGAGACATTGGGAAAATTGTATTATTTTAAGGATTATTTTGATTTGATTTTGTATTTGAGTCTGACGCTTCAAGTTGATCGGACATGTTTTTAGATGCTAGCAAAAATTATATGTCAGTGTGGTCGTTGATCATTTCTGGTTTGATGTCCACAATAAGTCTTAGACGTCTGATTGATAAGTTGAGAGAAAAATGTACAGCATTGAAATGAAAATGGTTCAAATCTTTTGGCAATGCTATCAATGTTTTCGTCGATCATTTCTGGTTTGTTCTTCTCCTTGGCTTTTCGACATGTGATAGGTTTCAAGTAAATTCTTGAGTAGTATGCCGGATATCAGCCGTTCATATATTTGATAATCGCCAAGTAAACCTGTCCTACGTCGACGAGTGGTAAAATTGTTTCAAGGTTTGTTAGCATTTCCTTTGTTCAGTTTTATCAGATTTTCAAAGCAGTTCTAGAGGTATGTTTGTTTTCCCAGTAGATATGAAAATGATTGCATAATTTTAGCCCTGGAAGTCATCACTGCGGTTCGATTTTTACTCGAGTCTTGAGATTCTAATGCTTTTTTTAGGTGCTAGCAGTAGTGAAATGAAAATGTTTCTAAATTAGTCTCAGAATGCAACCAGTGTTAATTGATCCGTTTTAGTTGTTACTAGTCTAATTTACTTGACATGATTCATGCAAACTTGTCCTTCATTCACGAGTAGGAATTAGAATGATTAACAGAATTGTTTCTGAATGTTGGCGATGTGTCGCTGAATTGTTAAGCGATCGGTTCTAAATTCAGTCTCAGATATTAGTTAATCATATTTGACAAGATTCGTGCAAAACTGTCCGACATGAGCGAATGAGGCGGGGTTAGAATGTTTCATAAGATTGTTTCAGAATTGTTGACAATGTTTAGCGGTCTGTTTTAGTTTTATATCTTAGTATTAGGGATATGACAATCGCCAAATCAACGTGTCCAACATCCATCTGTAGGCGTGAGAATGTTTCACAGAATGTTTGGCCATATGCTTTAGTACTATGATTATCATAGTGTAAGATATATGACAATCGTCATGCAGAAGGAATGGTAATTGTCGTAAGTGTTATCAGTATTTTTTCACGATGTTTAGTAATCAATTCTGGTTTGTTTACTTGATAATCGTTTAGTCAACCTGTCCGACACCCATCATTTTGGCGATCTTTTTGTTTGTTTTAGTACTAGATCTTAGTATAAGAGATATGGCAATCGTAAAGTCAACCTGTCCAACATTCACCTGAGGCATGGGAATTTTTCACTTAATGTTTGGCGATCTGCTTCTGTTTTAGAACAAGATCTTAGTATAAGAGATATGACAAGTCAGCCTATCCAACATCCACATGACTTTGTAGCGATAGAAATGTTTCACTTAATGTCTGACGATCTGTTCGATTTCTTTGATATTCACTTTAGTTCAGACATAATTATGAAAATTATTTGTAAATCTGTTCTACATCCAGGAGTAGAACGGAATGTTTCGCAAAGTTGATTATGTTTAGCGACCTGCATAAAGATGTTTCAAAATGTTTACAAGTCAGTACTGGATTATGGAATTCACTTGGAGAATCGAAAAATACCCATTTTAAAGCACTTTTTCATTATTGAATAGGTATTTCCTAACTAGGGTGCGCACCCTAGATAGAACTATTTTAAGACCCCTGCCAAAAATTAAACCTCGCTTTCAAATGCACGAAAACTACATGTTATGGTGGTGTTGAATAAACATAAATAAGGCAAATTTATTGTAATACTTAAGGTGGGTCTTGGGTTTCCTTCCGAAAAGTCTTCAGTTTCCAGAAGTCAACGCGCAAGCAAATCTTTTTGAGGGAACACCGTTCAAAGTATTGACTCTTGCAAAAATGATGTATTCAAATGATATTTCCATTGAAACCGCTCAAAAACGGCCACCTAGTGGAGCGATATGTTGTTATATGTTTTGTTTTTATTTTCGTGTCATTTCTTGCACTGCTCCGATAATTTTGTATATTAAGCTATGAAATTTACTGTGCACAATGCTGAATCATTTACAAGTCCGAAAAAGTTAATATAGCTTCAATTTGCCGTCATTAAATCTTAAGAGGTATTGATCGAACTCTGTAGTGGTGGCAATTTTTCGGGAGGAAACCCGAGACCCACCTTAACTAAAACCTCGTATTGATAAAGAAGATTAATTAAAACACGTTTTTCTTACTGTGCACGGCCTGTCTGACATGCTTCGTTGTTTACATAATTAGAAATACAAGTCAAAATAGGAAGTACACATTTCTAAAAATAGACCGAGGATACCCTTTCGGTTTCAATACAACAACGAGTAATAAAGGTTTCCTTCCATAATTAATAGCAATCTTTGCCGAAATACTTCAGCATGTGCTAAATATTGTCCAAATCAACTTTTCTGTCAGTTCTTTTCTTC
Source organism: Lutraria lutraria (assembly GCA_964023205.1). Lineage (NCBI taxonomy): Eukaryota > Metazoa > Mollusca > Bivalvia > Venerida > Mactridae > Lutraria > Lutraria lutraria. Next base: position 13,886,937 of record OZ026840.1, read on the forward strand.
ACATGCATAATTTGAGAAAGGAAAGCAACTGACCCCCTTTAATCTGCCTTATTATTTCAATCATACCATTGTACTTAGAGATTGAAACCGAGATTTGAGCTCGGAGACCGTTTATAAGTTTCTAACCTCGGGGCCTGGGATGACACAATCCTTACTCAGAATAAGTTCAGATCTTGCAGATAGGTCGTCCCCACAGGTACTTGACACAATTTTTCTATTTTATTATATATAAGTAGCCTATACGGCCATCTCCGTCTAGTAACAACTTTCAACTTTTAGTAACAGGACCTGACCTAACAATGTCCGCGACGATTACTAGATCGGGTGTACAGACCAGCTCTGTATAGCAAATGGGTGCCTACCTGAGACGAGACATTGGGAAAATTGCATTATTTTAAGGATTATTTTGATTTGATTTTTCATTTGAGTCTGACGCTTCAAGTTGATCGGACATGTTTTTAGATGCTAGCAAAATATGTCAGTATGGTCGTTGATCATTTCACAGTACTAGTAAGTCTTAACGTCTGATTGATAAGTTGAGCATTGAAATAAAAATGGTTCAGATCTTTTGGCAAAGCTATCAGTGTTTTCGTCGATCATTTCTGGTTTGTTCTTCTCCTTAGCTTTAGACAAGTGATATGTTTCAAGTAAATTCTTGCGTAGTATGCCGGATATCAGCCGTTCATATATTTGATAATCGCCAAGTAAACCTGCCCTACGTCGACGAGTGGTAAAATTGTTTCAACGGTTTGTAAGCATTTCCTTTGTTCAGTTTTATTAGATTTTCTAAGCAGTTCTAGAGGTATGCTTGTTTGCCCAGTAGATATGAAAATGATTGCATTATTTTAGCCCTGGAAGTCATCACTGCGGTTCGATTTTTACTAGAGTCTTGGGATTCTAATGTATTTTTTAAGTGCTAGCAGTAGTGAAATGAAAATGTTTCTAAATTAGTCTCAGAATGCAACCAGTGTTAATTGATCCGTTTTAGTTGTTTCAAACTCAGATACTAGTCTAATTTACTTGACATGATTCATGCAAACCTGTCCTTCATTCACGAGTAGGAATTAGAATGTTTAACAGAATTGCATCTGAATGTTGGCGATGTGTCCCTGAATTGTTAAGCGATCGGTTTTAAATTCAGTCTCAGATATTTGTTAATCATATTTGACAAGATTCGTGCAAAGCAGTCCGACATGAGCGAATGAGGCGGAGTTAGAATGTTTCACAGGATTGTTTAAGAATTGTTGACAATGTTTAGCGGTCTGTTTTAGTTTTATAATTATCTTAGTATAACAGATATGACAATCGCCAAATCAACGTGTCCAACATCCATCTGTAGGCGTGAGAATGTTTCGCAGAATGTTTGGCCATATGCTTTAGTACTATGATTATCATAGTGTAAGATATATGACAATCGTCAAGTGAATCTGTGTAGGAATCAGAATGTTTCACATAATGTTTGGCGATCTGTTTCAGTTTAGTATCTTAGTATAAGAGATATGACAATCGCCAAATCAACGTGTCCAACATCCATCTGTAGGTGTGAGAATGTTTCACAGAATGTTTGGCCATATGCTTTAGTACTATAATTATCATAGTGTAAGATATATGACAATCGTCAAGTGAATCTGTGTAGGAATCAGAATGTTTCACATAATGTTTGGCGATCTGTTTCAGTTTAGTATCTTAGTGTAAGAGATATGACAATCGTCAAGTGAATCTGTTTGATTTTTATTAGGGTCTTAGACTACAAGTAGATCGGACGTGTTTTGAGACATTCATCATTAGTGGAAATGCTTAAATTTTTTACAACGTTGACAATGTTTATTTAGTTTTGGTATGATTCTTTTTCTAGATTAACAGATATGATATGATTCATATATGTTCAAGTGTGTAGAGATTAAAATGTTTTAGAATTTTTTTCCAACGTTGTCAGTGTTTGCGTTGATCAGTTTTAGTTTCAGCTCAGCGCTCCTTCCAAATGTGTCTCGGTATTGCTTCACGATGTTTAGCCGCCGCGATCAATTCTAGTTCGTATGTTTGATAATCGTCAAGTAAACCTGTCATACAGTAGGAATGGTAATTGTCGTAAGTCTTGTCAGTATTTTTTCACGATGTTTAGTAATCAATTCTAGTTTGTTTACTTGATAATCGTTTAGTCAACCTGTCCGACACCCATCATTTTGGCGATCTTTTTTTTGTTTTAGTACTAGATCTTAGTATAAGAGATATGACAATCGTTAAGTCAACCTGTCCAACATTCTCCTGTAGGCATGGGAATGTGTCACTTAATGTTTTGTGATCTGTTTCTGTTTTAGTACAAGATTTTAGTATAAGAGATATGACAAGTCAGCCTGTCCAACATCCACCTGTAGGCATGGGAATGTGTCACTTAATGTTTTGTGATCAGTTTCAGTTTTAGTACAAGATCTTAGTATAAGAGATATGCCAATCGTTAAGTCAACCTGTCCAACATTCACCTGTAGGCATGGGAATGTTTCACTTAATGTTTGGTGATCTGTTTCAGTTTTAGTACAAGATCTTAGTATAAGAGATATGACAATCGTTAAGTCAGCCTGTCCAACATCCACCTGTAGGCATGGGAATGTTTCTCTTACTGTTTGGTGATCTGTTTCAGTTTTAGTACAAGATCTTAGTATAAGAGATATGACAATCGTTAAGTCAACCTGTCCAACATTCACCTGTAGGCATGGGAATGTTTCACTTAATGTTTGGTGATCTGTTTCAGTTTTAGTACAAGATCTTAGTATAAGAGATATGACAATCGTTAAGTCAGCCTGTCCAACATTCACCTGTAGGCATGGGAATGTTTCTCTTACTGTTTGGTGATCTGTTTCAGTTTTAGTACAATATCTTAGTATAAGAGATATGACAATCGTTAAGTCAACCTGTCCAACATTCACCTGTAGGCATGGGAATGTTTCACTTAATGTTTGGTGATCTGTTTCAGTTTTAGTACAAGATCTTAGTATAAGAGATATGACAATCGTTAAGTCAACCTGTCCAACATTCACCTGTAGGCATGGAAATGTTTCACTTAATGTTTGGTGATCTGTTTCAGTTTTAGTACAATATCTTAGTATAAGAGATATGACAATCGTTAAGTCAGCCTGTCCAACATTCACCTGTAGGCATGGGAATGTTTCACTCAATGTTTGGTGATCTGTTTCAGTTTTAGTACAAGATCTTAGTATAAGAGATATGACAATCGTTAAGTCAACCTGTCCAACATTCACCTGTAGGCATGGGAATGTTTCACTTAATGTTTGGTGATCTGTTTCAGTTTTAGTACAATATCTTAGTATAAGAGATATGACAAGTCAGCCTGTCCAACATTCACCTGTAGGCATGGGAATGTTTCACTCAATGTTTGGTGATCTGTTTCAGTTTTAGTACAATATCTTAGTATAAGAGATATGACAAGTCAACCTGTCCAACATCCACCTGTAGGCATGGAAATGTTTCACTTAATGTTTGGTGATCTGTTTCAGTTTTAGTACAAGATCTTAGTATAAGAGATATGACAAGTCAGCCTGTCCAACATCCACCTGTAGGGATGGAAATGTTTCACTTAATGTTTGGCGATCTTTTCTATTTCTTTGATATTCACTTTAGTTCAGACATAATTATGAAAATGTTTTGTAAATATGTTCTACATCCAGGAGTAGAACGGAATGTTTCGCAAAGTCGATTATGTTTAGCGACCTGCATAAAAATGTTTCAAAATGTTTAGTAGTCAGTACTGGATTGATATTCATATTAGTATGATCATTTCTGGTATTTCTTTCACTTCAGTTTAACAGATATGATTGGCGTAACGTTTAACTTATTATCCGTCTCCGTGCTCAAATATCAAAATATGTCTTTTTGATGGTTCGTACTGTTAATAAATATCAGACAATAATGACATAATTGATACGTAAGTCTGAGTGCATAATTGATCTGAATACGTATTTAAAACTTTAAAGACCCATTAGCTTTTTGCTATAAAAAATATATGCAAAAAACAAACAATTGCTGATATAATCCCAAGATAATTATTACCGACGAAACAAGCCCCCTTTCTTCTAAAAACACCCATTTCGCTGTGTATTTTGTTTTTGTAAACTTGAAATAAATAGAGCGCGTGACGTCACTTGATGCCATGTGCATAATATGACTGCGGGAAAACACAGCTGTTCTATAAATAGTATTTATTTCAATGATATTGAAAAAAATACGATAGGGGTTCTTGCTATAAAGTATGCACGGGAGAAAAACACACCGGATTCCTCTGTTATAGAATAAACAAAAACTGTTAGGGCCGATAAATGTATATGCTTATGGGACTTTAATGTGCCTTATTATTTCAACCATACCACTGTACTTAGAGATTGAAACCGAGATTTGAGCTCGGAGACCGTTTATAAGTTTTCTAACCTCGGGGCCTGGGATGACACAATCCTTACTCAGATTAAGTTCAGATCTTGCAGATAGGTCGTCCCCACAGGTACTTGACACAAATTTTCACCATATTTTGACCGTATAAGCTACTTATATATAATAAAACAGAAAGACTTTCTATTTTATTATATATAAGTAGCCCATACGGTCAAAATATGGTAAAACAAATTTGTGTCAAGTACCTGTGGTTGTCCCAAAACTGTGTCTGGCTCTGATAACTGTGATTAATATTCGGGTGAAACTGTTTATTGTAATATTGAAAGCCTTGTTATTTCTGATATTGATATGGACTAAGATGTGTAAGATTTGTAATATTTTAGTTACATATTTTTCTTGTGGCTGAGATAAACCTCGTTCACTCGGTTATCTCTATAACGTCATTAATGGCTCGGCACTGGTTGTTGCTGTTGAAACATTATCCAAAGTGTAGATAATATGGTATTAACGTTTTACTAGGTGATGGGTTATTTGCTCATGGAACAAAATAATTTAGGTGATGGATGGTTCCTGGATGGATCGGTTGTCTATGGGTAACGTGCAGGACCACCGATCGAAAGATTGTAGGTTCAATCTCGGCTCCGGGTTCTAATATTGCAGGGTCCCTTTTTCAGTGTCCCTTTCCAAACCTTGGAGCCAGAGATTGTGTTTACAAACTAACTGGAAACAGATAAGGCGTGCTTAACACGGTGGGCACGAGATAGAACAAGGGAAAATATTCGAAATAAGAATAGGGATATAAATGTCCGGTCCACCTGTATCTTATCTCCCTTCTCTCTAGGACAGTCCTGGAATGACCTTAGCTGTCCAATTGACCGTTAAACAACAGACAGTAGTCTGGCCCCGAGGTTATAAAACTAGAGTTCGACCTCCGAGCTCAAATCTCATATTTTGTCTTCTAATGTTTCTAAGTTAATTATGATTAGACAATTATAATATTATTGATACATTTGTTTGACGCCATAATTGGTCTGTATATGTATCTAAACATTAATCAGCTCTATTTCTTTAACCATAATACTTTGAGAATGAACTTGAGCTTTGAGCTTGGAGACCGAACTCAAGTTTTATAACCTCGGAGCCAGGTCATGATTAAAGGGAGATAACTACTTTATTGTTCGGGATTGCCACAATGAATGTTGGATGCAGTTAAATAGAAATAGTTTGAAAACCTTTAAACTCGTTTTGTAATTTCGATGTAGGAAACATCGCTTGTTAAGTTATTTTTATGTCGTCATTACAATTTTTTTTTATTGTTGTAATACCCGGAGGCGATGTTCCTACGGTAATAAATCACAGACAATAAAGAAGGTTTGTCAATTAATCAAACTGGTGTCACTGAGGAAAACTCTGCAATACCATGCTTTCACGATGCTAATGTAGCATTTATAAGCATAGCAAAAGCAATTAACACGAATAACTTGGATCAAATTGTGTAACATATTGACTCGACATTTATAAAATCTAATAAAATATTCAAAAAAATAACACGATTTCCATTCGGTGATATTGTTTTGACAACAAAATATATCGGGGATATCGACAGTCTGGTGAAACTTTAATCAGTATCCATTTTCATCTACAGTAAAACCGGGACCATCAAAACAACATTAAGACCACATTAATAAAACGATGATCTATTTTAGGACCAGTTTTCAATACAGTAAAACTTCGTCATTACAAGCATCGATATCACGAGCACCAAGCCTATCACTAGTCTAGTTCCCAGCGTACTATCCTGTTGACGTAATAATAGTTATGGTCAGGTAACCCAGGCTAAAGCCTGTCAAGAGGCGTTTTTAAAGTCCGGTCAATTTTCAACAAAGAATAATAACGTTTGTTATTTATGATTTATACAGTTTATATCAAGCATTTCGTCTGTTCTGTTGACTCCTCGAGATAACAAAGTTTTACTTCTCTATGTCAACTAGATAATAAGATCACCTCGGTATTACAACATTATCGTGCAGTCCCAAGCCTGGTCATTTTACTATACAGTCAGACCTGTGTTACAGGCCACCTCCGAATAAAGGCCACTCTCTGAATAAAGGACATTCTTTTAAAAACTGTCATAAACAATTTTTAACAAAATGACCTCCAAATAAAGGTCACCTGTCAATAAAGGTCTTATTTTGTCTTTCACAAGGGTTGCCTTTGTTCATAGGTTTTACTCTATATTGAATGAAGTTTAATGTCTCATTGTATCATATATATGTGTACGTTTGTTTGATCAATGATTTACATTTGAATACTTTTTATGTTAGTTTTCAAGATATTCAACTTTATTTGTGTCGTGGTAATGGAGACGGCAGAAGTCGGTAGCTTTAAAAAATATAAAATAATACGAGATACATATGTTGTAGAAAGCCGTAACAGCATGTTTGAAACATAGTAACAAATAATATGATATTTTTAAATTATTTTGGCCGAAAAAGTGCTTTATGTCGCTTCTTAATTCAAACTCTTTTCGTGTTTACAAGTAGAATAGTACGTATTTATAGTGATATTGAAAAATGTGTCATGAGTGTTCTTATAGAGATCAAAACTACCGTCATGAAAAAAAGAAAGTGGAATCTGGAATCTTAGGGAATGACGTATGAAATAGCATAACTCCTCGCTTTACCTCTTGCGGCATTTCATCATAACAACCTTCCGGTTTTTCTAGACGAATTTTAGTCATGAGTGCAAGTTTGTTCTAGCTGTTTGTGGGTATATATATACTATATATATATATACAAATATACTATAGTATAGTGTCTATCACTAGTTTGGGTAATCCTGGTCATTGGATTGGCTAATGGTGATGTAGGTCATTTTTGTTATGTTTGACTGAATCTGTTCGTCTGCTCATTGTTGATAGGTAAGTAAATCATGCAGGCATTGCTCTGTGATGTTTACCTAGATAAGTTGTTGTGTGGCATAATATCGGAAATGCTATGGAGTTCAATGTGGTTTTATCATAACAGATTATGGTGAATTTGTTAGCATTTAGGGTATATTCTTTTTGATTGATGTAGGGTATGATATTACCATGTGCTTGTGAATTCATTCATTTGTCTAATAGATCTACTCATGACTGTCAATATATTTGTATTATTCATAACATGTAAATAATGCTACTTATAATTTCCATAACGTAGGATTGAATAAATACACAGTCAATATCCTTTATGAAAAAGCAACCTCATACAAAATACAAAGACCAAAGCTTCTTGTAATTCGTCTACTTATAACGTTTCGTTATAGTTTTTCTTTTTCTATCTGCTAGTATGCGTTTATACTTTCAAAATCTTTTGTCCCGAACATTTGTGCATGTGGAGGAATATGTAAATCTTTAAAATAAAAAATGAAGAAAGCTACATATACAGGCAGTATCAGACGAGTTTGGATGAATGACTATCACAGTGTTGTACATGAAGTATGGTGATTTTTAAGGCTGTATATATTTCAGGTGTGATGTAAGGTTAATGATAGAAAGGTCAGTTAAGTACACATCCGTCTATCAAGTATATACAAATAAAAGTATATACTTCTAGGAAAGCATGTACTGAAACTTGAGAAATGGTTATTATTTTTAGTGCCACAAGTACGAGTACAATATCCAACTAACCACACAGGACACAGTGCCATAACCAGAACATCATAGCTTACAGCAAAGTGACATATTTTGCCCTTGATCTCTCGCTACGTATCCAATAAATATTGAGTCTAATACACCAATACACAGTAAAGTGTTCATCGATTTTGTACTATTAATTAAAGGGTTGGGTCAGTATCAAAAGGCCAATTTATGACAGGCGAGGTTGCACTGAGTTTATCCAGGAAACATGACAAAACAGCATGACTGCGATCCATTAATATTTTAATCAACATCTCGACATGTCTCATGTCCATATATATCATTGTCTTGTGTAGAATTCAATATACAATCTACTGTACGAATAGAACTTAAGGCTTGGTTATTACTTCATTACAAATGTATAGTGATTTTATTAATTAAAAACAGAATTTTAAATACTGAGACAGTTCCATGTCGGCGGTAATTAAATCACAAGTACCGAGAATATCAATAATAGATTTATTACAAACAACTCTATAATTCAAGATGTTGTTAACAAAGGGAAGATTGTAGGGATTAATGATATGGACAATTTCATTGAATAATTAGTAACAGACCAAGAACATGAGATCAATAATGATGTAGAGGGAGTGGAAAGATAATAAACGTTGGTAATTGGAAGAAATTGTAGATGGATATGATATTTGGAACGGGAGCATACGGCAAAAGAAAATTCAGAGGATATGGCAACTAAGAATATCTAAGTCTGAAGATTTACACAACTGCAGCATAAAACTGGTCATTGATTCGTGTGGTGTATTAGTTATAACAAGGAAAGCTACAACAAAACGTTATTGGTAGATGCATTACAAGAAGCATACTGGTTACTTGTAATGTTTTTTGTATAAAGTTTCTTTTTCATAAAGCACATATTGACTGTATATTTTATTCAATTCTCCATTATGGAGAGTATAACATAATTATTTACATGATATAAGTAATACATGTATATTGACAATCATGAGTATTTGACAAATGAATAAATGTACATGTATATAGTTCACAAGCACATGAAAATATCATACCATACATCAATCAAATAGAATAAACCCTAAATATTAACAAATTTACCATAATCTGCTATGATACAACCACATGGAACCTCAAATAGCATTTCAGATAGCATGCCACACAACATCTTATCTAGGTCAAAATCACATAGCAATGCCTGTATGATTTACTTACCTATCAATCATTTATAGATTCAGTCACTACCATTAGCCAATCAAATGGTCAGGTTTAGCAAAACTAGTAATAGACACTATACTATATATCCACAAACAACTCGAATAAACTAATACCCATGAGTATAATTCGTCTGGAAAATACAAAAGAATAGACCTGATGTATTGATTAATTAATCATGACTGCATTAATAACTCTTAAGCTCTATAAGAAAAACTTAACATAACCTATTCTTGTTTAGACAGAATCGTTTGTTGCAAGCCCACCCGTGGTCAGTGGTTAGAGCGTTGGTCTACTGAAAAAAAGAGGTTGTTAGTTTGAACCCCGGGCGATGCTCAACACACTTGATTTTCTACCGATCGACTTACTGACAATTTGAAATTTTCGTATGAACAAGCACAAAACAGAAGCATAAAAAGCAGCCCTATTGAGTGTTAAATATTGAAAAAAAAGCATAATTGTTCTTGTATGACACGCCCGCACGCACAAAATGTGTTACATTCAACTTAGTAAGCGAATGTATTTGTACTCAGTTCATACTCGTACACCGCAACAAAGTTTTGGCAAGAGTACTTGTTTTACATCGTTTTATTATAAACAAACACATCGATACAGAAACCATTAGGTAAGTGGAAAAATTGCATGAAACGTAAGGTCGGGCTGATGCGGGTTGGGGAAAGGGCAGCTAGAAGTATGGAGGTGCACAATGTTGCTTTTATGAACCGCGACTAGTCATCACGAGACGTTACAGGCTTGTAAAAGTAGGGATATCTCCGTCTAGTAACTGGACCTGACCTAACAATGTCCGCGACGATTACTAGATCGGGTGTACAGACCAGCTCTGTATACCAAATGGATGCCTACTTGAGACGAGACATTGGGAAAATTGCATTATTTTAAGGATTATTTTGATTTAATTTTTCATTTGAGTCTGACGCGTCAAGTTGATCGGACAAGTTTTTAGATACTAGCAAAAATTATATGTCAGTGTGGTCGTTGATCATTTCTGGCTTGATGTCCACAATAAGTCTTAGACGTCTGATTGATAAGTTGAGAGAAAAATGTACAGCATTGAAATGAAAATGGTTCAGATCTTTTGGCAAAGCTATCAGTGTTTTCGTCGATCATTTCTGGTTTGTTCTCCTCCTTAGCTTTAGACAAGTGATAGGTTTCAAGTAAAATCTTTCGTAGTATGCCGGATATCAGCCGTTCATATATTTGATAATCGCCAAGCAAACCTGTCCTTTGTCGACGAGTGGTAGAATTGTTTCAAAGAATTGTCAGCATTTCCTTTGTTCAGTGTTTTTATATTTTCAAAGCAGTTCTAGAGGTATGCTTGTTTTCCCAGTAGATATGAAAATGATTGCATTATTTTAGCCCTGGAAGTCATCACTGTGGTTCGATTTTTACTAGAGTCTTGGGATTCTAATGTATTTTTTAAGTGCTAGCTGTAGTGAAATGAAAATGTTTCTAAATTAGTCTCAGAATGCAACCAGTGTTAATTGATCCGTTTTAGTTGTTTCAAACTCAGATACTTGTCTAATTTACTTGATATGATTCATGCAAACCTGTCCTTCATTCACGAGTAGGGATTAGAATGTTTAACAGAATTGTTTCTGAATGTTGGCGATGTGTCCCTGAATTGTTAAGAGATCGGTTTTAAATTCAGTCTCAGATATTTGTTAATCATATTTGACAAGATTCGTGCAAAACTGTCCGACATGAGCGAATGAGGCGGGGTTAGAATGTTTCACAGGATTGTTTCAGAATTGTTGACAATGTTTAGCGGTCTGTTTTAGTTTTATATCTTAGTATTAGGGATATGACAATCGCCAAATCAACGTGTCCAACATCCATCTGTAGGCGTGAGAATGTTTCGCAGAATGTTTGGCCATATGCTTTAGTACAATGATTATCATAGTGTAAGATATATGACAATCGCCAAATCAACGTGTGCAACATCCATTTGTAGGTGTGAGAATGTTTCGCAGAATGTTTGGCCATATGCTTTAGTACTATGATTATCATAGTGTAAGATATATGACAATCGCCAAATCAACGTGTGCAACATCCATCTGTAGGTGTGAGAATGTTTCGCAGAATGTTTGGCCATATGCTTTAGTACAATGATTATCATAGTGTAAGATATATGACAATCGCCAAATCAACGTGTGCAACATCCATCTGTAGGTGTGAGAATGTTTCGCAGAATGTTTGGCCATATGCTTTAGTGCTATGATTATCATAGTGTAAGATATATGACAATCGCCAAATCAACGTGTGCAACATCCATCTGTAGGTGTGAGAATGTTTCGCAGAATGTTTGGCCATATGCTTTAGTACAATGATTATCATAGTGTAAGATATATGACAATCGCCAAATCAACGTGTGCAACATCCATCTGTAGGTGTGAGAATGTTTCGCAGAATGTTTGGCCATATGCTTTAGTGCTATGATTATCATAGTGTAAGATATATGACAATCGCCAAATCAACGTGTGCAACATCCATCTGTAGGTGTGAGAATGTTTCGCAGAATGTTTGGCCATATGCTTTAGTGCTATGATTATCATAGTGTAAGATATATGACAATCGTCAAGTGAATCTGTGTAGGAATTAGAATAATTCACAGAATGTTTGGCGATCTGTTTCAGTTTAGTATCTTAGTGTAAGAGATATGACAATCGTTAAGTGAATCTGTTTGATTTTCATTAGGGTCTTAGACTACAAGTAGATCGTACGTGTTTTGAGATGTCATCATCAGTGGAAATGCTTAAACATTTTTTACAACGTTGACAATGTTTATTTAATTTAGGTTAGATTCTTTTTCTAGATTAACAGATATGATATGATTCATATATGTATATGTATAAGTGTGTAGAGATTAAAATGTTTTAGATTTTTTCCCCAATGTTGTCAGTGTTTGCGTTGATCAGTTTTAGTTTCAGCTCGGTGCTGTTGCTGCTTCCAAATGTGTCTCGGTATTGCTTCACGATGTTTAGCCGCCGCGATCAATTCTAGTTCGTGTGTTTGATAATCGTCAAGTAAACCTGTCATGCAGTAGGAATGGTAATTGTCGTAAGTCTTGTCAGTATTTTTTCACGATGTTTAGTAATCAATTCTAGTTTGTTTACTTGATAATCGTTTAGTCAACCTGTCCGACACCCATCATTTTGGCGATCTTTTTGTTTTTGTTTTAGAACTAGATCTTAGTATTAGAGATATGACAATCGTTAAGTCAACCTGTCCAACATTCACCTGTAGGCATGGGAATGTTTCTCTTAATGTTTGGTGATCTGTTTCAGTTTTAGTACAATATCTTAGTATAAGAGATATGACAATCGTTAAGTCAACCTGTCCAACATTCACCTGTAGGCATGGAAATGTTTCACTTAATGTTTGGCGACCTGTTCGATTTTTTTATATTCACTTTAGTTCAGACATAATTATGAAAATGATTTGTAAATCTGTTCTACATCCAGGAGTAGAACGGAATGTTTCGCAAAGTTGATTATGTTTAACGACCTGCATAAAAATGTTTCAAAATGTTAAGTAGTCAGTACTGGATTGATATTCATTTCAGTATGATCATTTCTGGTGTGATTGTCGCATCAGTTTAACAGATATGACTGGCTTAAAGTTAAACTTATTATCCGTCTGCGAGCTCAAATCTCATAATATGTCTTTTTGATAGTTCTTACTGTTAATACAGATCAGACAATAATGTCATAATTGATACGTAAGTCTGAGTGCATAATTGATCTGAATACGTATTTAAAACTTTAATCTGCCTTATTATTTCAACCATACCACTGTACTTAGAGATTGAAACCGAGATTTGAGCTCGGAGACCGTTTATAAGTTTTCTATTCTCGGGGCCCGGGTACAGGTGGCAGTATCTGTTTTTCGCCCACAAATGATGCAAACAAAATTCCCGTCACTGATCTTATATACTATCATGGTAAAAAGCCTACTATATGTCTATACGTCAAACAATGTGGAACATCGCATCTCGTTGTTTCAGTATAAAAGATGTGCGCTGAAGGAAAATTGCTACACATGTCATTGAGATAAACTATAAGATATAGCTACCGAATATCGGCATGAAATGAACGGTCTATTGTACACACATATCCGACTAACCAGATCGCTTGACACATCACTCGCACTTGACTCAAAATGGCTTGCAGCGAAGTAAAATAACGAAAGGGACACACTTTTACCGTTTCACAGTTATTAGATGTAATTGAATGAGATTTTTGGTAGGACTTAATATGTTATAGTTTATCTGAATGACATGTGTAGCTATTTTTCTTCAGCGCACATATTTTATGCTGAAACAACGAGATGCGATGTTCCACATTGTTTGGCATATAGACATATAGTAGGCTTTTTACCTTGATAGTATATATAAGATCAGTAACGGGAATTTTTTTTGCATCATTTGTGGACAAAACACTGATACTGCCACCTGTGGGCCCGGGATGATACAATCCTTACTCAGATTAAGTTCAGATCTTGCAGATAGGTCGTCCCCACAGGTACTTGACACAAATTGTTTTTACCATATTTTGGCCGTATAGGCTACTTATATATAATAAAATAGAAAGCCTTTCTATTTTATTATATGTAAGTAGCCTATACGGCCAAAATATGGTGAAACAAATTTGTGTCAAGCACCTGTGGTTGTCCCAAAACTATGCCTGGCTCTGATATATGTGATCAATATTAGGGTGAAACTGTTTATGGTAATATTGAAAGCCCTGTTATTTCTGATATTGATATGGACTAAGATGTATAAGATTATCAATAAGAATTTAGTTATATATTTTTCTTGTGGTTGTGATAAACCTCGTTCACTCGGTTATCTCTATAACGTCATTAATGGCTCGGCACTGGTTGTTGCTGTTGACACATTATCCAAAGTGTAGATATATGGTATTAAATTGCCAGGATGAATTAATACGGCCGTTAAACTTTTTAATAGGTGATGGGTTATTTGTTCATGGAACAAAGTAATTTAGGTTTAGGATGGTTCCTGGATGGATCGGTTGTCTATGGGTAACGTGCAGGACCACCGATCGAAAAATTGTAGGTTCAGGGTTGCTTTTTCAGTGTCCCTATCCAAACTTTGGAGCCAGATATTGTGTTAAGAAAATAACTGGAAACGGATAAGGCGTGCTTAACACGATGGGCACGAGGTAGAACAAGGGAAACTATTCGAAATAAGAATAGGGATATAAATGCCCGGTCCACCTGTATCTTATCTCCCTTCTCTCTAGGGCAGTCCTGAAATGACCTTAGCTGTCCAATTGACCGTTAAACAACAGACAGTAGTCTGGCCCCGAGGTTATAAAACTAGAGCTCAAATCTCATATTTTGTCTTCTAATGTTTCTAAGTTAATTATGATTAGACAATTATAATATTATTGATACATTTGTTTGACGCCATAATTGGTCTGTATATGTATCTAAACATTAATCAGCTCTATTTCTTTAACCATAATACTTAGAGAATGAACTCAAGTTTTATAACCTCGAAGCCAGGTCATGATTAAAGGGAGAGAACTACTTTATTGTTCAGGATTGCCACAATGAATGTTGGATGCAGTAAAATAGAAATAGTTTGAAAACCTTTAAATTCGTTTTGTAATTTCGATGTAGGAAACGTCGATTGTTAAGTTATTTTAATGTCTTCATTACAATATTTTTTATTGTTGTAATACCCGGAGGCGATGTTCCTACGGTAATAAATAACAGATAATAAAGGTTTGGCAATGAATCAAACTGGTGTCACAGAGGCAAACTCTGCAATACCGTGCTTTCACGATGCTAATGTAGCATTTATAAGCATAGCAAAAGCAATTAACACGAATAACTTGGATTAAACTGTGTAACATATTGACTCGACATTTATAAAATCTAATAAAATATTCAAAGAAAAATAACACGATTTCCATTCGGTGATATTGTTTTGACAACAAAATATATCGGGGATATCGACAGTTTGGTGAAACTTTAATCTACAGTAAAACCGGGACCATCAAAACAACATTAAGACCACATTAATAAAACGATCATCTATTTTAGGACCAGATTTCAATACAGTAAAACTTCGTTAATTACAAGCATCGATATCACGAGCACCAAGCCTATCACTAGTCTCGTTCCCGGCGTACTATCCTGTAGACGTAATAATAGTTATGGTCAGGAAACCCAGGCTAAAGCCTGTCAAGAGGCGTTTTTAAAGTCCGGTCAAATTTCAACAAAGAATAATAACGTTTGTTATTTATGATTATTTATTTATACAGTTTATATCAAGCATTTCGTCTGTTCTGTTGACTCCTCGAGATAACAAAGTTTTACTTCTCTATGTCAACTAGATAATGAGATCACCTCGGTATTACAACATTTTCGTGCAGTCCCAAGCCTGGTCATTTTACTATACAGTCAGACCTGTGTTATAGGCCACCTCCGAATAAAGGCCACTCTCTGAATAAACCATTCTTTTAAAAACTGTAATAAACAATTTATAACAAAATAACCTCCAAATAAAGGTCACCTGTCAATAAAGGTCTTATTTTGTCTTTCACAAGTGTTGCCTTTGTTCATAGGTTTTACTCTATATTGAATGAAGTTTAATATCTCATTGTATCATGTATATGTGTACGTTTGTTTGATCAATTATTTACATTTGAATACTTTTTATGTTAGTTTTCAAGATATTCAACTTTATTTGTGTCGTGGTAATGGAGACGGCAGAAGTCGGTAGCTTTAAAAAATATAAAATAATACGAGATACATATGTCGTAGAAAGCCGTAACAGCATGTTTAAAACATAGTAACAAATAATATGATATTTTAAAATTATTTGGGCCGAAAAAGTGCTTTATGTCGCTTCTTAATCTAATAGTTTTTCGAGTTTACAAATAGAGTAGTACGTATTTATAGTGATATTGAAAAGTGTGTCATGAGTGTTCTTATAGAGATCAAAACTACCGTCATGAAAAAAAGAAAGCGGAATCTGGAATCTTAGGGAATGACGTATGAAATAGCACAATTCCTCGCTTTACCTCTTGCGGCATTTCATCATAATAACCTTCCGGTTTTTCTAGACGAATTTTAGTCATGTGTGCAAGTTTATTCTAGTTGTTTGTGGGTATATATATACTATATATACATACAAATATACTATACTATAGTATAGTGTCTATCACTAGTTTGGGTAATCCTGGCCATTTGATTGGCTAATGGTGATGTAGGTTATTTTTGTTATGTTTGACTGAATCTGTTCGTCTGCTCTTTGTTGATAGGTAAGTAAATCATGCAGGCATTGCTCTGTGATGTTGACCTAGATAAGTTATTGTGTGGCATAATATCGGAAATGCTAATGAGTTCAATGTGTTTTTATCATAACAGATTATGGTGAATTTGTTAGCATTTAGGGTATATTCTATTTGATTGATGTAGGGTATGATATTACCATGTGCTTGTGAATTCATTCATTTGTCTAATAGATCTACTCATGACTGTCAATATATTTGTATTATTCATAACATGTAAATAATGCTACTTATAATTTCCATAATGTAGGATTGAATAAATACACAGTCAATATCCTTTATGAAAAAGCAACCTCATACAAAATACAAAGACCAATGCTTCTTGTAATTCGTCTACTTATAACGTTTCGTTATAGTTTTTCTATCTATACTTTTTCTATCTATGCGTTCATACTTTCAAAATGTTTTGCCCCGGACATTTGTGCATGAGGAGGAATAGGTAAATCTTCAAAATAAAAAATGAAAAAGCTACATATACGAGTACAGGCAGTATCAGACGAGTTTGGATGTATGACTATCACAGTGTTGTACATGAAGTATGGTGATTTTTAAGCCTGGATATATTTCAGGTGTGATGTAAGGTTAATGATAGAAAGGTCAGTTAAGTACACATCCGTCTATCAAGAATATACAAATGAAAGTATATACTTCTAGGAAAGCATGTACTGAAACTTGAGAAATGGTTATTATTTTTAGTGCCACAAGTACGAGTACAATATCCAACTAACTACGCAGGACACAGTGCCATAACCAGAACATCATAGCTTACAGCAAAGTGGTATATTTTACCCTTGATCTCTCGCTACGTATCCATTAAATATTGAGTCTAATACATTAATACACAGTAAAGTGTTCATCGATTTTGTATTATTAATTAAAGGGTTGGGTCAGTATCAAAATGACAATTTATGACAGGAGAGGTTGCACTCAGTTTATCCAGGAAACATGACAAAACAGCATGACTGCGATCCATTAATATGTCAATCAACATCCCAACATGGCTCTTGTCCATATATATCATTGTCTTGTTTAGAATTCAATCTACAATCTACTGTACGAATAGAACTTAAGGCTTGGTTATTACTTCATTACAAATGTAGAGTGATTTTATTAATTAAAACCAGAATTTTAAATACTGAGACAGTTCCATGTCGGCGGTAATTAAATCACAAGTACCGAGAATATCAATAATAGATTTACTACAAACAACTCTATAATTCTAGATGTTGTTGACAAAAGGGAAGATGGTAGGGATTAATGATATGGACAATTTCATTGAATAATTAGTAACAGACCAAGAACATGAGATCAATAATGATGTAGAGGGAGTGGAAAGATAATATACGCTGGTAAATGGAAGAAATTGTAGATGGATATGATATTTGGAACGGGGAGCATACGGCAAAAGAAATGTGTATACTTTAATTCAGAGAATATGACAACTAAGAATATCTAAGTCTAAAGATTTACACGACTGTAGCATAAATCTGGTCGTTGATTCGTGTGGTGTATTAGTTATAACAAGGAAAACTACAACAAGACGTTATAGGTAGACGAATTACAAGAAGCATATTGGTTACTTGTAATGTTTTTTGTATGAAGTTGCTTTTTCATAAATGATATTGACTGTATATTTCATTCAATCCTCCATTATGGAGAGTATATTTACATGATATGAGTAATACACGTATATTAACAATCATGAGTATTTGACAAATGAATAAATTCATGTACATGTATATAGTTCACAAGCACATAATAATATCATACCCTACATCAATCAAATAGAATAAACCCTAAATGTTGACAAATTCACCATAATCTGCTATGATACAACCACATTGAACCTCAAATAGCATTTCAGATATCATGCCACACAACAACTTATCTAGGTCAAAATCACATAGCAATGCCTGCATGATTTACATACCTATCAATTATTAATAGATTCAGTCACCACCATTAGCCAAGCAAATGGTCAGGGTTAGCCAAACTAGTAGTAGACACTACACTATATATCCACAAACATACCCATGAGTATAATTTGTCTAGAAAATACAAAAGAATAGAACCAAAGAAGTTTGCTGATATATTGATTAATATACCATGACTGCATTTATAACTCTAAAGCTCTATAAGAAAAAACTAACATAACCTATTCTTGTTTAAACACAATCGTTTGTTACAAGCCCACCCGTGGTAGGGGTTAGAGCGTTGGTCTACTGAAAAAAGAGGTTGTGAGTTCGAACCCCAGGCGATGCTCACATTGTCACAAATTTGACTGAAGATATGACATTCTATTTTGAAATAACCTCCACTTCTGAATTATGTGGGGTAACTATGTAGTAGCTTGAGGATACAATATGGTTAGTACTGGTTAAGGTCTTAATAAAATCCACGTGAGCTGGTTAGGATAACTGCCCGCCACGACGAGGACGTCCGATTGACCCGAAATATTACATATTTGTTATTGTTCTAATATTATCGATGAATTCAACGTCTATATTATTTCGGTATTCCAAGCTTAATTTCTATCAACAGCTGGAGACAATCCGCAACACATCAGCAACAAATCGTGTGAATTTCCAGACAAGGCAATAAGCGATAATACACAAGGGAAGAAGAACAAAGACATGTTTCTTGATATTTTTATATCTTAGTTGAATCATGCTCGGAATGATAATGATTTACGTATTCCAGATTGTTGCCAATAAGTCGTTTCATTGAGCCAGTCTAACGAGGAAACAAATTGCTGTCAAATGCGTGTTCGTGACTAGATTTAGTAAAGTTTTGTCTATATTGTATGTAATTTCCTTTAACTTTTTTAAAAGGGCAACCAGGACAAGGAAGAAACAATAGAGGAGGGATCACATGTAGAGTCTACAAATACAACGCTTTCCAAACAAGTTCCTGAAAGAAGAAGTCATCATGTGTAGCCTTCTAGAATTGAGACAAAATTGGATAATCAAATTTAATGGTTTCATGAAGTATCAACTGTAAAAAGATTGTTCCGTAATTAATTGTATCATATCTCATTACCATGATCTGTGAATATGATTATATTCCAATTAAAAACATTGACTACATTGGTGAATATTCATACTTGTTCAAACTTGTTTAAACTGTTTATATTTTATATTAATTAAAACATACAATAACATAGAAAGTACGGTAAATCACGTGAAAGGTTGAACATCGCCACTCGCAACATTGGTCCAACGCTCAAGATGAAATCCACATTGATTTTAAAACTTCATCCTTCGAATGGTCGTATACGCCATCCTGCCAATAAAATACCATAGATGTTATTTCGAAAAGCAGCGTTTGAGGCTTCAAATGAAATGTGTTATCGGGATTTTAGCCTCGCTATGTAAGTCGCTTAACATGGCGCTATTGGTTCAGGATCTTTTCAATGAATGACATAAAAAGCGGATGTTGATTTCATCCAGTGTATTATTGGTTTCTCCGATACAGATCTTGAAGCAACTGGTGTTCAAAAGCTTCATCAGTGTGAATATACAAACTAACTGTAAAACTTGGAATATTTTTTAGAAAAAAGTTTCCTTTTTAATTCAGGTAACACTATTACGTCGCTTTATGAATTTCTATGAATGTTTTTATGTTTTAATTCTTATAATTTGTGTCATATGACATATTACTATAAAGTTTCTAGAATTAATTTTCATTATTTGAAAAAAAAAAAAAAAAAAAAAAAAACACTTCAACTTCTTAGAAATAAAAAGTATGCATGTTATATAAAGGGTGATCGCGTTCGTATATTGTAGTTTGGTTAGTTGTTATTTGCCTAAAAGGTTAATTTAGAATAACAAAGCCACATAATAATTGCTGTAAAAATATTTCTGTAATTATTCTACATTGATTTAATTCGATTATTATCCGCACTTACACATTTTTAAAGATAGTAACAGCATAAAGTTCTACCTTTTAAAGTCCTCATAGGATAAGACAGTGATTGGAGATTTTATTTAAGAAAATATATTATTTTTTATTTTGGACAGATACACGTGTGTGTGTTATGAGATTTAGTTTATCTAATCGTAATGTTTCAATTAAAGTGAATGGTTTATTTTGATCCGTTTAACACGTGTTTCTATTTCAAAGTCCGTGTTGTCAAGTAGATGTTTATTCATTCTATGGTAACTCGAACATGCGCTTATCATCTGGTCAATATGAGAAAGTCTAAAGAAGTGCGAACAGATAATTCTAGAGAAAAAACTAGGCCTATCATACCACAGTTAAATCATAAATGATTGTTTGTTTGTTTCATCGGGTTTTACGCCATTTTCAACATTACTTCAGTCATATCGTGGCGGGCAGTTATCCTAACCAGCTCTCCTGGACTTCATTTAGGCCTTAACCAGTACTAACCAAATTCTATCCGTAAGCTTCTGCCAAGCTACCCCACATAATTTAGAGGTGGAGGACAATTTAACAAACTGAATGGATATAATAGCATTAGTCAAATTTGTTACGGACAGTGTGAGCCTCGCCCGTGGTTCGAACTCGCAACCTCTCGATCATCAGACAAACGCTCTAACCACTGTGTTGGCGGGTGGGCTTATCATGAATGATAAAGGTCTTCTCAGCCTGATACTGTATTGTTGCAGGAGTTGTTGCCCTTGTTAAAAAATAAAAAAACCCATTAATTTCTGTAGATATTGCATGATGACCGTCATTTTACTTTATCAAATTAGATTTATAATGTGCGATATAAAGCATTTTTTATCACGGGTTTTTCATTTAAATGAATGTTCTTTTTTCTTTAGTCTTTTAAAAAAATTGTCTATTCCCATTGACTTGAATGCAAATTTTAAATTTTAAGGGAACATAACTCAAAGAAATGCCATTGTTTTTTTTTAAATATCTCATGGTAAATCATTTTCTATCAAGGAAACGTATAAAAGTAACACATGTTTCCAAAATCTGTCCGCTCCATTTTGAGATAATAATTCTGGTCAACCGGCTTGAAAGACCTTAACATAAATATGGCAATGGCGATTCGTTACATCATTATCTATAAAAGAATATCCGTTCAGACACATGTATGTACAGATGTTGCTCGCTATTAACCAAAGTTAACTTTAAACATGATCATAGCTTGTTACAGGTCGATCTCTGAGGTTTCTTGGAATCTTTTTTTTCCTTTGTTTGTTTAGTTAGTGTCTACAAACCGCCCGCATGACACAAAGTGTACTTGGTCTATTAGATTTCTAGATATAGCTGTATATAAGTGGTGCTACAACACATTTTCGTCGTCTGACGCTTTTTCTTATTTTTTTGCAATATCATTGAAAAAAATACTGTGCTGTATTTCTATATGTATTTTGTGATTAAAAAGGAAAATTTCGCAACGTTTTTATTGCAAGTAAAAGTCAATTTCACTAATAAGATATCTTTCTTGGTAAAATAAGACCTGCTTAAATTCTTACATCCAAAACGCTAATGGGGCTTTAAATGATGAAAGCAAAATAGTCAGGTTGGAAAGAATAGTAAAGTAATCAAAATCTATTTTCATGATCTTGCCATGTCTCTTAAAGCTACAGGTCCTTGATAGATTTCACTAGCAACCAATGAATCTTTACGAGGCAAAATACCGGATTTACATCCAAACTATCATAGTTTCTATCTATTCTACAAGTTAAGAACTCATGTTTACAATTCTACGTAAATGGACGTTCAGGGTTCTCATACCGATTGGCTTGGGCTCTTTTGTGATGTTATGTGGAAGTATACTGGCTTGTAGTGGGTAACGACAGTGATTGCGTATTACATGTTGCTTGAAATCATGAAATTCGTTTATCGTTTAGTGCCCCGGACTAAGAATGAATCAACTGGATTTAGCAAACACAACATCCAACTTGTCCCGGGGGAGGAGAAGGTGACAGAACGCATCAATTAAATTTTCTCGGATTCAGTTTTTCTTCTTTGAATCGACGTAATTGGCATTATACCCATTACTTGAAAAAGAGATGTACGAGGGCTCGTAGAAACAAAGCAACAAGTTCTGAGTACAACCATCCCCATTGCTATCCTCCTGGTACTTAAGATACTCTATTGTGGTGTCTGCACAATATTTTCTGTCAAAAAGTGAAATAATATTATCTTCCAATGTTTAATATCACAGACTTCTTGCTAATCATATCCAATGTGGTTCTTTTTATACATGACATTTTATTTCAAGATATAGTCTTTTGATCCTAAGAGACAAAATATTATGTGTATTTCAAGCTTTTCTTATGATCTATATAGATCAATACTTTTACATTTTAGCAGTAAAAGGCTTGGCTTTTCGAATTCATTTCGAAGATATATCTATTAATACTATCATTACAAAATTTCAACATTTATTGCTTATGGTTTAATCATACGACACTTAGGTATTTGCAATACATGTTTTTGCTAGTTTAGCCGCGGCCGTGGTAAGGTGTACTGAAATTGTAACTCGGCGATCAGGGTATGATTCTCGGTCGCTGCAGGTCATACACTTCAATGAAAATTTTTGACAATTATTTCGATATTCCTCTACATGTGGAGATGTTACGGTAACCGGTTCCTAGTGGAAGCGTAAGTAAGTACTGGTTAGAATGAAGTCCAAGAAAACTGATTAATTGAACTGGCCATCTTATATAACTCAAGAATTGTTGAACAAATCGGCGTTAAACCCAAAACAAAAAAAAGAATGCTATTTTGCAACAATTCGAAAACGACGATACTGCTGAGACAGACGGATATAACCAGTCACGTCTAGATGTTTGTATAACATTTCTATCCACCTAGGACTACTTTCTCAGAATTGGTCTGACAGTAAAGCTGGCAGTAAATATTAATTCTGTCAATGTTAACACAGTGCCTTTACTCCTATGGGACTTAGTGCTTATATTGTTATTAGATCAATGCCACGAGACGTAGTTTAGACGTATAGAAAAAGCTGAATAAATTGTGATGACCAATATAAGTTGTAAGGTAGAAATGAATACTGTTGACAAAGATGTATTAAATAGACATTTGTTAGTTATTGTGTTTTGCGATCATTCATTTCCCACTGGACAATAGTCAATACTCAATGGGACTTTATAATCAATATAGGTCAAGCAACGCATTGCTTTGCCAAGCAACTAATAGTTTTGTACTTAACAATGATTAAAAATATGTTGTTGTTTTTTCTTATATCTAGTTATCAGTCGTAGGACAACTCTTGTAACATTTGTACATTAATGTACGCATTAAAGCCCCATTAGCTTTTAGGAAGTTGAAATTAAAGTAGGTCTTATTCTATATACTAGAAAGATGTCTTATCAGTGAAACTGACTTTTACTTTCAATATAAACATTCCGAAATTTTCTTTTTTAATCACGAAGTACATATAGAAATGTAGCATATTATTTTTTTCAATGATATTGCAAAAAATAAGAATAAGCGTCTGGCAACATTTTTACGAGATGTGGCTAAAGTAAGGCATTACGTAAATATTGTTTTAGAGCTAATAAAATATATTTCTTATATTTTACTATCATTTTATCTATTGTTCTATATCACTAAATTCAAAAAACTAATGGGCCTTAAAAGCCCATTAGCCTTTTGGGTGTTAAAATTAAAGTAAGTCTTATTTTACCTAGAAAAATGTCTTGTCAGTGAAACTGACTTTTATTTGCAATAAAAACATTTCGAAATTTTTATTTTTAATCACGCAGTACATATAGAAATGTAGCATAGTATGTTAATACTGATATTGCAAAAAAAATAAGAAAAACATCTGACATTTTTACGAAATGTGCCTAAAGATAGGCATTATGCTAATATTGTTTTATAGCAAATAAAATGCATTTCATTTTATCTATTGTTCTGTATTACAAAATTCAGAAAGCTAATGGGCCTTTAAAGTTATGATATCAATACAGAGATATACAATATGCAAACTGGAATATTTTTATTGCTCAGGCGTACGTGTCACGTAAAAATACTGCAGCGCATCGAATATAATGATTGCATACTAGTATAATTACCCGTTGGAATGATATCATTAATTTCTTCACAAGTAAGTTTAACTTTTGGCTGATACTGTTGTTATCAGTTAAGTCATGTTAAATGCTTGACACGGAATTCGGTTGCTTCTCTTGCTTTCAAAGTACCTATTATTGATTCCAAACTACGCCCTTGTATCTACCATACATCCCACTTCGTTATGAGAACATTTGGGGCTTTTCAATTTAAATAGTGTCATTGCCCATGCATATGCCCGAATGATGATAAATTTATGAATTATCACACGGCGTCTGACGATTCTCATGAAAGCTATCAGTTTTTACATAAACATTATCGCTCGTAAAACTATCATAATCTTGCATAGTTTAGTAAGGTCTGCAATTGGCTTACAACAAATACGTATTGAATTATTACTGCCTCAGAAATATGTCTTTTAATGAAATTATTATCGCAATATGTCTGTTCATAGGACAACTAATCCTATAAGGAATATATTATGATATATGAGATTGAAAGATAAACTAGAAGAGATATATTATGTACAATACAGTGAAAACAAGACCTGAATAATTATGGAATCTGTTTTGGTAGCCGTAAAGCCACATACAAAGAAGTCAACACATTCAGGCTGAATATATGTAATAAAAAAATCATAGAATAAGCGCAGCCAAAGATCCCGCCTTCTCCAAAATACCACCTTCTTCAAAATTCTATTTTCCCTAAGATACTACATGTACCTTCTTTCTCCAAAATATTTCTTCAATATACTACACTGTTCTCATATCGTGGAGGGCAAAGCCCAACTTTGTGGGCCCAACTTCACATCCTCGGGAAAATGAATAAGACAGACACAATAACAAAAGATATTTTAATCAACAGCAAATATATGAAGTTGTTAGTGCTCCTTTGTGGCTAAACAGCAAGCCACAGAACAACACGCACAAAATACTAGTATGCTCAGCACAATACAATGCAACATAAAAACGTACATCAACTATTGTTACTCATATCAATTATTAACAACTTACTATGTTGGGCCTCAATATAAGTACCAAAAACAACAGTCAATAAGCAAGATTCAGGCACCACATCCTAATACCAACAAGACACAGACAACTGGATAGAAAACAAAGAAAGCAAAGCTAAAAGTCATGCACTGAAGTCAAATTCTAAAACTTCTCAATACAAACTCAAATATTTTTTTTTCAAATCCAAAACAAAAAGGATGGTTCATTAATGAACATAATTTATGAACTAATACCACAACAGGAAATTGCAACAATCTTTATATGTTATACAAGTGTATGGTAGATCAAATAAGTTTTATATAGACCGAATATTTTTGACAGTTTGTCGTTTGTCCACATTTGACTTGACTAGCGATTATCTATGAACAAGTAGTGCGTGTTACTTGAAATACCACAATATATATTCAGAGAAAGAGATTTTTAAGAACAGAGCATTTTTTGTAAACAAACAAGATCACGATCCACGAAACTCAGTAATGACGATTATACTTACTCGATTTTTCAATTTGATTCATGATTACACGAGTAGTCGGATACTCGCCCAAGCCATACACTGGTACCTTTATATGGTACTTGTTTAGTTCACTGTTCTACATAACAGACTTGACTTATCAGCATATAAATCATAGCTACAACATATGGAACTGAGAACTGTTTCTTTGTATTTCACTGTCTGTATAGATTCTAATGCAGACCTGACAGACATATTATCGACAGGCACGTCAATACATGCTTCAACGTCATTCTACAGAAAGAAAATAATTACACTGGTAATTCATCGCACAATAGGAAACCTGGACAAGGTAGCATATCTGTGGATATAATCAGACATGGAAACAGGAAGATTGGTTGAGCTAAATCAAATGGATACTTCAAGAGTTCCTGCGACCTTAATAATAAAATATTGTCTTTTGGAATGAAGCGTGAAGCGCCATACTTGCTTCACAATACTCGTTTCATTTGCAGGAATTGTTTATACTCATGTATGTCATGCTGCTAAACTTGTAACCAAGGTGAATGATTGTTATATGAACATGCAATTTGCCATGAGGCGTTATCAGCAGGAGTTTTCAGCTCACCAGAGCACAAATGTGCTCAAGGTGAGATTTTGTGATCACCCAGCGTCCGTCGTTCGTCGTGAAGTGGCGTCCATATCTACTTAAAACATCTCCTCCTACACTGCTATGCCGATTGCAACCAAACTTTGCTGGAATGATCCTTGGGTGGTCCACTTTCAAAATTGTTAAAAAAATCATAAAAAACTTTGGTTGCTATGACAAAAAATAGAAACAAACTTTAAAAAATCTTGTCCGAAACGACAGATAAGATATTTGGTATGAAGCATTGACTAATGGAACTCTACAATGTTCGTTCAAATTATTCCCCTGGGATTAAAATTGGCTCCGCCCCGGGGGTAACTTGATTTTACATAGACTTATGTAGGAAATTAAAAAATCTTCTTGTCAAAAACTACAATGCATAGAGCTTCGATAGTTGGTGTGTAGTACAGTCTAGTAGACCTCTACCAAGCTTTTTCAAATTACTGCCATAGGGTCAAAGTTGGCCACGCCCCGGGGGTCACTTGATTTATATAGGCTTATATAGGAAAATTAAAAAAATCTTCTTCTCCGAAAAGCTAAGATATTTTGTATGAAGTATTGTCTAGCAGACCTCTTCCAAATTCGTTCATATTATGGCCATGGGGTAACATTTGGCCCTGACCTTAGGGTCACTTGATTTTACTTGGACTCGTGTAGAAAAAGTTTAATAATGTTCGTCTCCAAATGACCTTTTTCCTTGGTGAGCATTTACAGTGCCATTATGGCCCTCTTGTTTAAAAAAATAATTTAATTGTTTCTTTCCAAAAGGCAAATTATCAAGCTTTAGGTGACAGGATTGTTTTTTTTCACTATTACGAGGACATGTTTTGCGCATGTTTTTCGTCTGATTTGAAAATACTTCTATGAATATTTTATGTTTTAAACACCTCTTTCGCGTTACCACAATGTCTCCAATAGAAGGCATCGCCATTTGAAATACAAAATAATTGATGTACCAACTCACCATACAATATTAATGAGCTCTTCTCCGACATCTAAATGCAAAATACGACTTGATTAGTTTTATTGAATGTTTTAACGATTTAAGTAAATCGTACAGTTCATTCATAAATTTGTTATGCAATATATGGTTTTATCATATGGACGGTACGACATAAATGTGGTAATATCTGAAGATAAGAAAATCATTCTTAGAAGAAAAGGCAATCCCACCAGACTAGACTTTCCATTACCAACTATTTCCGATGCATTTTGTTGACAAAACAAATTCACCGAAAGAAAATCGATTTTTTCTTTGAATATTTTATCACAATTTATACAGTCTGGTCAATCTGTTTTTCAGTTCTGATTCCAATTATTAATGTTAATTGCTTTTGCTGTGCTTATAAATGCCACATTATCAACTTGGAAGCTTGGTATTTCGGAGTTTTCTTCAGTGACACGAGTTTAATTTATTGACAAACCTTCTTCATCGTTGTATTTCAAAAACAACAGTATTTAAACATATTACTGCACGCCCAACGTGCAACAATCAATAATGACTGGTGTATTCGTTCCGCTTTAATTTGTTTTATTGCTGAAAAAAGATCAGCTTTGGGGAATATAATTCCTAAATCCAATAATTTCTAATGAACTTGACATACTGATGCTAGTTACATTTACGAGCCCGCCCTTAAAACGTGCTTCCTTTCGCTTATGTTTATACATATATAATTTACACCATAATAAATCAATATTACTTTTCATTAGATCCATGGTCGAGTGGTTAAAGTCACTGACTTCAAATGACTGTAACCTCTCCCTGAACGAGGGTCGTGGGTTCGAGACCAGCTACCGACCATGTCTCTTTATGTGAAAAAGTAGACAGTTGCTTGCAGAGGATGGGAGTCAAGTAATTGTTCTTCCCAGGAACGATGGCTAGATGAACTGTCAGTCTCATATGACTCTGACTGTTGAAAAGGGGCGTAAAACTCAAATCATACTACTAAAACATTGTGAAGTAGGGTCCTCTTGAAAAAGTAATTAAAACCATTGTAACGTTGCTACAGACCGCCCCAAGGCTATTCTCTACGCCATGTTCTCAATTGTCATGTTCTCATGTTGTTATGTTCTAATTTTAATTTTGGTTTGAGGTCTTAACTCAAACTTGCGATCGGTACAATATGGGTTTCTCAAGAAAACTATTTGAATGGTGCCGCATTGCGTCCCCACAGTCCTTTGATGGCAAATTGATTCCGCTGCGCGCATAATTAACGTTTGATTAATGATGTTTTGGTATTTTGGGTCGGGACATTTTGGGAAGATAGTATTTTAGGGAAACTGGTGTCTAGGAATTCTTTTTCTTATCTACATGTATGGCATTGACCATATCTGGCCTTCCTTACTTGTCTGCTCTGGCAAATTTTGAAACATATCTTTATTGGTCACTTTTAAATGATCTTTATTAACCAGTTAGTAATAAAATATTGCATAAACTCAACAGAAAGAGTTCAAAATGGGATAGGACAGATAAACGAGACATTTCGCTTATAAATAATAAATAAAAACCTCAGTCACATCATTGCATATTGTGGATTCGATAAAAGAATTCACCGAAGCGCTTGATGGCATATAGTACATCCTCATCTGAAATTATTTTTAGATTAAAGGTTTGCTCTTTATGTCTTTATTACTAATGTTCTAAACATGGTTGATAGACTAACTGTTATCACTATATAGCTTTATCAAATTCACCGCGTGTGTACATCCGAACATAATACAATTAAACGTGTCAGACATCAAAGTTGGTTACAACAGATAAGTACAAATCAGGGTATATAAATGGGTCCTATAACTGATTAATGTCAGATAGTTGCTATACCTTTTGGGATTTGAGTATATCGCTCTACTTATACAGGAGAGCTTTGGAAATTTATGACAGACTTCTCCCCATCTCATGTCATCTCTGTGTTACACTTCAATATGTACGATTTCTCAAGAGAGCCATAACGATGACAAACGTTGCTGGTAATATCCTTTACGAGCATAATGTTTGTGCCGTCCTTTTAATCAATTTGAGCTTATTGAGGAAGATTGTTACTTGAACGATGAAGTATACAATGAAACTTGTTGGTAAAACGTCTACAATATGTTATGAATAATGTTTATTGTATTCAAATTGATAATTTATTGGTTATGAATATTTTATTCGAACAAGACAATGCATACAGTTAAGGGTTTCCATCATGCAAATTCCATAATTTAAGTTCTGCAAACCTTTATAAAATCTGTCCGCCCTACTTTGAGATGATCATTTTGGGAGTTAGGAACCTGACACTTAAGGTATTAAATTTGTTATCCACAATATATTTAATAGAAAAAATAAGAACTTCGGGTATTAAAGACAACTGTTGTACAGATGTAAAATCAATAAGACAAACCAGATGACTAGAATTAATTTCACTCATGGATGATCAGAATGAAAGAAATGTGGTTAAAGCTTGTTTAACTCCTCAGCCCCATTAAGGTTACGAGATGACCATATGACAATGCAAGTTCTCTCCACGTCGCCTTTGCTCTATGTTTAAATCAATAGGGTATTATCTATCGCAGCCGAAGCATTAATGGCATTTGGAGAGCTGAGCTGAGAAGGTGGGGTCTTTGTTTTCATAGTAATTCTCTTCTGTTCTGTGTCTCTATCTATCTATAATCCTTTTATGGCTTAGAGAATACTTGATCGGGATACATTTGTATGAAGTAGAATTTACGGATTTTCATAGTGTCTGGTGTTTTGATAAAACTTACATGGTAGACATATAATAATCCGTATTGATTTCACTTTACAAATTGATGCATAGTCAAATACCAATAATAAACCATATGGAACAATTATGGTTCAACAATAAAAATTGACATGTCTGAAGCTAGAGACGTAACGTACACAATTACAGTATCCAAGGGTACCGTTAACATTTATACCATGGATACTCAGACAGAATAAAATAAATTCATTGCAATTACATCAGACAAACATTACAGTTTAAACACTTGAGGGTCATTACGACCATATTACGAGAGTTCTTCGATTTAAGATGCAAGTGCATTCAAGTTCTTCTTCGATGAACTAACAAATGTACCACTTAACAAAATAAATGATATAATAAAATATTAGTAGTCTACAAGTTGT
This sequence comes from Lutraria lutraria, assembly GCA_964023205.1. Taxonomy (NCBI): domain Eukaryota; kingdom Metazoa; phylum Mollusca; class Bivalvia; order Venerida; family Mactridae; genus Lutraria; species Lutraria lutraria. The sequence continues at coordinate 13,917,803 of OZ026840.1, forward strand.
CAGACTAATAAGTGTCTACAATAGAATGAATAGTGCTCAGTTATTTAATATTTTCACGTAGTGATAGTAACGTAAAAACTATGTGGGAAATAACAGTATAAAAGAGGCCAATATATACAGCGACCGTATCATCTCGCAAAGACATGAATATATTTTATGTGCAAATGACTAGAGCTAGCTTTACGGATACTCTGAAGTTTTATCAAACATTTCTTAGAAGAACTACACGCTATCAGTTCGACTTTTACATTTGGTTTGCAATTTTGTCTAAACATAGGACATTAATGTTATTGTATGAAAAAAAACGGCATATGTTTTAGTCGCCAATAATGATATACTTATAAACAACTTCCGGGTCCATTTGTAGGACATAGTCACTAAACTCCTATAAATCCTCATCGTTCAGTACCAAAAAGTGAGTAAATTGAAAGACAGCAAATATAGAAATATCATGTGAACAGTACTATTAAATTGTCTTGATTTGTAAACATTTTTCTTTATTAAAAACCGCTTTGTGTACTAGTGTTACGTCTAGTAAATTGTGTGTGTGTGACTGCATTTAATTCATTGTGGTTGTTGTGTTTGAAAAACTTAAGGATGAGTGAGAATGAGTGATAAAAGATACATTTTTCATTTTTTCTTCTTTTCGTTGAACTAATCTCAAATTTCTTTTGTATACTTATGAATATGCGCGTAATAAAATAATCCACCAGAAGCAGGTCATACAATTCCATCAAAATAGGACAAAAATCTCGATTTTCCTCTATATGTGGAGATGTTGCCGGTTCCTAGTGGAAGGTTAATAAACAGTCCAGGAAAAACTGGTTAAGTGAACTGGCCACCATGTATGATTGAACAATTGTTGAAAAAAGGGGTTAAACCCAAATAAATGAGGAGGACGTAAGATATGGTAGATTTTGTGAGACAGAGTGAAAAAGTAATCCACTACGAGCTACTGTTTGTTTGCTTAACAATTTGCTTCATCTCTCCTATATAACATTAATACTACATGTAGTTATTCCAGCAACTAAATCAGCAAACCCATGGGAACCTTGGAAAAGAACGAATTAGATTATCTCCTTACACGCATGCGCATTGATTAAATGAACCATTACTGTAAATACAATTTACGAATACGAATGTATTTTCAACGGTGAAATGTTTTATATAATATCAAGAAGGACGACGTCATGTATTATTTAAATTACGCTAATTATCTTATCTAAATTGTTGATAATTATGCTGAAAGATTACTACACATTATCGCTGATATGTATTCTATTACATAATGACACTGGGGTAATGTAAATGTTGAAAGTAATCGATTTGTAAAAATATTTCCTGTTGCGTCTCAATTTGCGTGACAGATCTCATTAGATGTAGAACCTGAGGTTCTTTAAAAACATCTGATAATTAACAATCCTAGATATGTAACGGGCAAAAGAAATTCCATGATTTGATTTAATTTGTATTAACAGTATAGAACTCATTTTACTCTGGCTTATTTGAGGTACTACTATATTCAGTTCTTTAAACAATATATTTAGCCATGTTAAGGTTAATGACAATCTGAAATCTCATAGGTTTGTGTTTTGGGTGTGGCAATCTGGCAATACTAACTGTCGTCCAGGACATTAAATGTAAACAAATGTATTTCATTAGTACAATTATTATAATTTCGATTTTTTCTCAGATAATCGTTAGACCTTAATGTCAAATCTTACTAGGGAAACATCAAGTCATAATTGTTTTCACTTAACAACCGAAACCGTACTTCGTTGGGCGGTTTTAGAAAACTTAAAATGGGCAGGTGCCATATTGTATACTGGCACCGTCTTTGAAGATGACACTGTCGTAAGTATAATGTGCATTAACTGCGTTGCTAGCGACTATATAGCGATATAAACGGACTGTTTAGTCTGTATTATGCACATTCTAACAATAAACACGTACGTGCAGAGGTATTGTTTAATATGTAACAGTGGAGATCTAGAGGATGAGTTCCATTTTATATTTATTTGTCCAGCATACAATGTAATTCGAAAAAAATATATAAAGACATATTTTTATGTTAAACCAAATGTAGCGAAATTTATTGAGTTAATGAAAAATGAAAATTTCAGTATCTTGAATAGACTGTAAATTTAGATCACGGTTACCCGTATCGTCCAATGAAATCGTTGTCTTTCATAAGTCTAATTATAAATCGTATAGACTTAGACGGATGTCAGGATTTACCTATAGTCTAATTCATGAATACCTTACCACTCGTTGCCTATCCTACACGTAAATAATTATCTTGATATAACTATTTATTTCTTTTTTTTCAGGTGCTACATCAATTCGAGAACTCGAAACCACCATGGCTGATATGAGAATGGTTGCTCAATATTTCACATTGTCTACGCTTGTCATTGGCATCATTATCGTGTTACAAGTGTCTTATAAAGGCAATTGATTTGTTTCTAAACTTTTTTCAAATAACAACCTCGCACGTGTTAACACAAATTGACTATAAAGACTGCTTTTAATTGCTTCCACTTTTTTTACTGTTAGCCAGGGCCGGGTCCCTCTGGGATACTGTGTTTTCCCTCCATTTTTGGATAGTTCAGTTTTGCATACCCGTCAACCGCTCGGTGCGCATGAATTTTGATGCGAACCAAAGCACTACGTTATTTCTACACACGCAATGAAATTGTCATACTAGTTCTCGTTTCATGTTGCAGTGAAAGTCTGGGCTTGTTTCGTTTCCCTGAGAACGTTCAGTACTTTATGGTTTTTTACTTGTTAGATACGGTCTGACAGAAAAATGTGCTCTTAATTTTGTGCGGACAAGGTTTTTGTGATGCAAGTCACTACAAACTTTGACCTACTGACCATGGGGTTGATGGGTTTGGGGTAGTATTGCTTTGTGAAAGGATGGCCTTTTATGATTTTTTCTTCTGGGAATCCATTTCTTATTTAAATCTATCTCTATTTAAAGATCAACTCGAACATTGGTCACATCTGGATTCTTTCCCAGCGACTGCCTTTATGGTCAGTGTTTGTGGCATAATGATAGATAAATAAACATTTTATTGCATACTTATGTCAGACAAATATTTTACAATCAGTCTATGAAACGTATTGTATTTTTAGCATGTAATAAATCATACGGCAAATGTTACAGCCACTAGACGGACTTTGATGTAGTAGCAATAAGCATTGTCAGAGATGATTAAAATTTACTGGTAACAGAATATTTTTAATGTTCAAGTTTACAGATAGTAGGACAACTGGCCAATAATGTATGTAATGAATTCTTTCTGATTATCAATGGAAGCAGTTTGTACTGCGGTTACAAACTTTTATTTTGGCATAGGTCCCGCCCATATACGTTTATACAGACTGATGTGGTTCATGTATTTGGGGGGGGGGGGGGGTAGCCTTTCACACAAAAATACCTCAAATCACCTGGATATAAGCTATGCTACCGAAATATCCATCAAGCCTAGTATAACCAATTGGTAGAAGGTGGATGTGCGACAGATGCTGGATATAGATTATTGAAGAATTTACAGTAAAAATATGCAAAAAATCCCACATCTCCAAAATCCACCTAATACATTCAACCAAACATTGGCAGAGAAACATAACACAACACACGCTCTTCTGATGAGTTTCCCATTAGAATGGACCGCAAGAACATTACATAACAAATTTTGATATTCCTTAGATGATGTCATTTACAATTTCTTTCAATAGCAGACATTTCGTGAGGTTGTTGTACTCGTCCGAACGTTTCAAGCACTCCAATCATATGGGAATAGATTTCTAAATGATTAAGATGAACGAGTCCCAGTCTATTTTAATTTGCATAATTTGTCTTGGTCTTACACGGTTATTTGGTTCATTTTCTGTCCGTGGCAATCAATTGGGACGACATATCACTTTAAAAATGGAAGAGACTACTTTTTAACTTCCAATTAAAGAACACAGAACATTCGCACATTGGAGCTTTAATATCATGGTAGAATTTTTTTCAAATCCACTGATAACGGGTCCAATTGATTGATTAACCGAAACTACTTTTGATCGGCATACTGAGTATCCGAAATTCTTAGGTCTAACTGCACTAACGAAACACACCATAACTTGTTAAAAACTGACACAAACAAAAGCCAAACCATAATTTCTGGTAGCAATCCTGAAGTTCAGACATTTCTCTTCAAAACTAGGCATGATCTCATTCTTGGAGACTTCCATGATATCGTTTTCTCAAGCAGATAAAATAATATACCGGAACATATAGGAAATAATTAGCGGTACATTGAATTCCTTTATTGCCACATTTTCATTCCACTCAACGACTAAATGCAAATGTAGGAATAAAACCGAATTCAAACCAGTCTATAAACAATGCAGAAATACCATTAGGCCGATCTAGCGACAAACCTGTAGTGAGTTTTTACCGAAAACTATAATTTCCTAACGTGAAGAAATACATTTAATAGTCAAAAGGATGGCTTTTCTGTATGGTGTTAAACTCGAGAACGTTAATGATACTATAGCAATCTGTGAATCCTCATTGTACCATACCTCACTATACATTTTTATATACTATATTACATGTACATGTATCATCAGATATGTTGATGAATACTCTCTCCAAATAATAATTAATTAAACATCTTCAGTTTCGGCATATCGACGTTTAGACGATCTAAAAGCGTTAGAAGCACTCAGTGAACAATTAGAAGATTTAGAATATGAACCAGAAAGTGTAACAGAAAGCGAAGAGGACATGTTTAATGAAATCCTTCCAACAGATAAACGGTAGGTTACAAAACAGATTCACAAGAACGACAATGCAGAATGGTAGATGTGATATTCATGCACATGTAGTTCACGAAATGAAAGGGTTTCTTGCTTGGAACTTTGATAAAAGTTGACATTAGATATATAGAAAGAGTTGAAAAAAACGAACTTTCGGATAACCCCTCGTATATGAACATACTTGTTTAGAAGTGTCTTTGAAATATGCCGATGAGATCACAATAACACTAAATAGATGATGTATCGGGCACATTTAGATTTTTTCCCCGATCAATTTCGGTTATCAGTTTTATTTTTTTTACTTCGTAGTTTCTCGCCCTGCTTTATGCAATTATTAGATGCTTTTAAATCTCATTCCAATAGGCTCTTTCTTCTATTCATTTTCATTTATATCCATTACCCATTTTCATTTTTCTCTGGCCATGTGACTTGTTTGTAATATGAGGGGAGATTCACATGTTATTCATGAGATAATGCTGTTTTTAGATTTGAAGCCAAAATAGGGTTTATTGAAAACTACCTTATCCTTTGTTAAGTTTCAATGCAGATAAGCTGTTGACATTCCGATGCTTCGATGCATGTTTGCTGTGTTTATGAATTGGTTATGCCTTGTGTTGGTTAGGCTGTCAAAATTATCACGCCTTCAAAGTTTTTACTACTGGTGTCAAAATGTAATCTCTTTCAACGTTAAAACCCCCAAGTTATTCACACCTATGAATATTATTCAGCATGAAGACAGTCACACATTCAATCAATTACTAAAGTACCTTGAATGTTCTCCAAGCAAGCTTCATTGTACATTTCAATTCATGAGGATAACATTACAGCGATAGATAATGGTGATTTATGAGAATTGAATTTAATTAAAATCAGACATACTTAATTTGATTTACATGAACTTTTTCATTCTATTACATGTATCCCCAAGAGTGTGTTTTTGAAGATAATACACACGTTTTTACTTATTTTGTATCCGAATCATTAAAACGTGGGTACTAAATTACAGTCAGTATAGCAGTTAATGTTCAATATAATTCCACTCCGAGTACTCAGTTTAATTAATGAACAATTAATCAATTAATTATTAGATCATCTGATTGTTAACACTGTTTCTGTTTGAATTAGTGTTCAATTTAAATTCTTCTGCAAATGTAAGGTATCGATCAGAAATGTTCATTGCCACGTCTTCGATATTACTACATTTTGTCGACAAAAGGGATTGAATGTGTTTGTGTATTTTAAGGTACGCTCGATTGTCTTATTACCATGGAGGGAGAGGAAGCAGCAGAAGATACAGTCATAATTCAAGGTAACATGATAATTCTGGAAGTTTTGTAAGTAGATGGAGATGTGTGTTACGTACGAATAAGCGTTGAACTTATTTGTCGTCTTTACATGCAGAAGTATTATAAAATGACAATGTCGAAGTGTGTAAAAAGGCTATATTCTATGTTGATTTTGTAACAATATATAATCAGTTTGGTGTTTTGAAGGGTGCACGCTGTTGCAATAAAAAAAACAGCCTCATGCAAAAAGACCCATTATTCCTGAAATTCCTTGTTCCGAGCGATGTAGACACATATCGCTATTGGAAACGCTTGACCATCCAATTGGATGCACCTTTATTATATATATGGCGAATGTTTTAAACAAAAGTTTGTTGGTTTGATTTGGGTATTGTCTTTGTAGTCAGTATGGGTACATGGAGCATTAAGCCAGGTGCCTTCCCTTTAGATTTGTTTCTTTTATGATTCGCAAGTAGTTACTCAATGTCATAGAATTATTCTAATCTGAATTCCTCGGCGTTTGTCTAAAGAAAATGCCTAGGACATAATAGGCAGGCCGCCATATTGTGCTTTTTTCAACGGGCTACTTTCCATCATGGTTACCCTGAGAATCCAACGATGAAAATAAGCTGTTTCTCTTTCAATGGGAACTTGATGCCCATTCTGCCAGTCGCGAACGATAAACAAGTTTGAAAGTCTGCTATTTTGGGAACGATTCTTTTAAACGAGTGCCTAGTGTTGAAAAAATAATGACATAACACAAATCTGTAACCCTACATTAACGTACGAGGCGTATTTCCCAGCGACGGGAATGCCCGAGTAGTTACTATTGGGATTTTTCTAAATATAGAACTAATGTATTTCCCAGCGACGGGATTGCCCGAGTAGTTACTATTGGGTGTTTCTAAATATAGAACTAATGTATTTCCCAGCGACGGGATTGCCCGAGTAGTTACTATTTGGATTTTCTAAATATAGAACTAATGTATTTCCCAGCGACGGGATTGCCCGAGTAGCTACTATTGGGATTTTCTAAATATAGAACTAATGTATTTCCCAGCGACGGGATTGCCCGAGTAGTTACTATTGGGATTTTCTAAATATAGAACTGATGTATTTCCAGGTATTACCGGAATTACTACCAACCTTGGCGTAACCTCCCTGACGAAGAATGTTTAGACAGGAAATGTCGGTCAAATAGTGATTGCTGTAGAAGATTTTCCCGATGTGACAGAAGTGCTCACATCTGTTACAATTGTTGGTACGGCCATCCGTGTCGTTCATCACGAGACTGCTGCGAACGATATCCCTACTGTAATAGAAAAGTTGGTGGTTTATGTCAGACGTAAGATGTGGCTATTAAGAAAATGTTCCACCAACTTGCATTGTCAATTCTGCTCACTGTATTGTAAATTAGAATTACTATAACTTTTATCAGGATAAGTGTTTACTTATTTCAAAAGTATATACATTTCAGAAAGAATGCAACATACCAATTAGCTAAAATCACTAATTACACCTTCATCTGTATATTGTGATATGCTAAATTATCTTGCGAAATATCACATTTAAGGGATGGTATTAACACGAACAAATAACGCAATAACGACACACTACTCATGTTTGACGTCACATGACTATTTTGGATTAGATTACTAGTATTGTCGTAAATAAAAAAAATAACAATTTATCATACAAATGTTACGTCTTTTTCAATCCTTTCAGTATGTTTTAATTGAACCGGCAAGGATATAAAATATATATTATAGAAATTCAATTAAATTTTCAAGTCGGATATGTTTGTTTAGGCCTACTTATGATTTGTACTTGCTTTGTTGCAGCTCTTATATTTTATATTCTGTCAAATCTATGTCAGCGGCCACCTCCGAATAAAGGCCACCCTGTAAGTAAATACCATTCTTTTAAAAACATCATTGATTATTTAGAACGAAATTTTCTCCGAATTAAGACCATCTGTCTATAATGGTTACATGGTATCTTTCTCAAGAATGGCCTTTGTGCACAGGTTTTACTTTACATGCATATACAAATGTCATTGAATTACAAATAGATCGACTTATATTTTGTTGCTAGATAAAGGAAATATTCACTGAGTAAATATTCTGAAAATCGCATGAAAACTATTCCTCTATTCTTTATCATCGACCACAGCGGGGTCATGTACGATCAATTATACAGTAATTTATGGAGAGCCAAAGTCTCTAGGCAATAATCATTTAATTCTCTACAATTCCCATCATCTATTGCGTCAAGTATTTTAATACTTTTAACAGCATTTAGTTATCAATAAATAATGTAATCAAGAAAAACACGTGAAACTCGACATGACGCATACACATGGTCTGAACAAAAACAATGTCTACCGATATCTTGACCCGTCGGTATGTAAGAACGTACACCATGAACAATACTAGTCAGAAATGATAGACTCATAAACAAATTTGACATTTGTCATTGACAAAATGTATAGATCTATAAAATTAAGTTGCTTTTGGTTTGAAGTATAATCGGTATTTTTGTATTAGGCCGTCCTAACAAAAATGTTTATTTGGGGTAAGCCTACCCAAAGAAATTTCAGAGGGTAGGTAGGTAGGAAATTTTTTTTTTTTAATTTTTTTTTTTTACATTAAATCCAAACTGCTTGTCAAAATGCTGTTTATGTTTTGAAAAAGAAATACACAAGAGACCAAGGACAAGTAGGGTAGGGCCGTTGTTGGTGAGTAGGTATCGTATCCCCAAACAAAATGTTTTTAAGGATGGTCTAACTATGTCATCAATTAAAATTTAATCAAAAATAACAAACACGTGGTCTAGAATATTGTATCTACTACTTTATAAACGCTTTTGTTTTATGTTTGATGTTGTATTTACTATAGAAACAATTCTTGACCATTATAACATTAAATAAGCATTTTTAAAACTAGATCAATTTGTTGTTTATTATCTGAACGTGATACAATATTGGCCAATTTTTCGTTTCCTTAACGAGATTGGTCAATGCAATTCACGTTTGGTGAAGACCAGGATATTCGTGTATGCCTGGGGTTCTTTTCTTACCTTTATTCGCCCACAGAGACTGGAAGCAAAGTATCAAACTGACCAAACTGACCAAACACAATATTAGAATAAACAATTTCCAAGTAGCAACTGTATAACGCTTCGATTATATGATTGGTCGTCGATTTTTATTATGTGTAAAAAAGAATATGTGCTCTGTACGTCGAACAGTTTAGCTGACTTGTGTTAAGGATGGCCTTATTACGTACTGGCACCGCGCTGGAACGCGTTGTCTTATGGACTACAGTTGTTCAGCACTAGTTAATATTACTTAGGCAATGGAAGAATCCATACTATTTTGCGTATGTCTACTCAACTTTATTCAGTTGCTGGTGAGATAAAAAGAAACTGTGACATTATCTGAGAATATTTTATCGACGACAAAAACATTTTTATTACTACTATCAAAAGAGAATCATATAAGAAAGTACGAAACAAAATTACTTGGATTTCCAGTCCGATGATGTCATTCCTAGGGATTCCGCGCGTTTATGTAGGACACGTTCTTATTCCATGACACTTACGACACAGTCTCATTTCATTTCATATTTTCACGAAATTCGCATCAAACACATCATTGCTTATTGTGATAGGTCTTAATTTAGTTTTAACTTAAGTTAATTGCTGCCAATCTTGTATAACTTCATAAACTTTTATAGGGGTACGTTCATTACGGTTGATGAATTAAAGAATATCCTCTACTGGATGGTATAGCTGTCAACATGCTATTTTCTAGATCATTGAACTTCACACTGACAATCCACTATTAATAATAATGGATTTTAAAAGGTGTTGTTGACTAAATTATTTTTCGGCGCCCTTTGATGCTTAGCATCAATGGTGATCTTGTTATTATTCTGGAACGAAGCGTGATACAGATGATGGTGACGGACAACATTTATGTATGTGTCATGGCCGTCGTAAATGAGTACGGTCTATCATTTGCGGTTTGTAGATTGGATCAGATGATAATACGATTATCCGGTGAACTGTTGTTTTATTAGCGTTTTTTGATTGAATGGCTATTGGACAGAATAGCAAATATACCTCCATGGCTATTTATCTTCGCTGATTGCTTCAAAAAGCAGTTGCCATCACTCCAACATACACACAAAATGGAACATTGCAATCACGGCTTACACTAACCTCAGTCATGAAATACCTAGTATCAGGGGGATGTTGATAACCTTTGTTCACTAAAAGCTGATACAATTCTCTAGACATTTTCATAGAAAGTGAGACATGTTTCTTCACACCACTATGTACAAAAACTGGGTTATTTCTTGTACGTAAATAAAAATCCGCCTTTGGAATAGTCTAAAATGTGTAGCATTTTTGATAGGCCCCTGATTCTTTTAAACCGTTCCTTGCCAGTTCCACCTTGATGTACTTATACGTAAAACCAATGACGTTACATAGAGAATAATTGATCAAACTCTATATGCATTGGAAGATTACGACTGATATTAACAAGAAATAGTGTGCATGTCCGATCTAAACACCATGTATACTGCTATCCTTCAAGAATCCTTCAAGAATGACGGTTTGCGGATACGCGGTTACCTTCAACAGTGGGTATTTTGAACCGCATTTTTATTTACATTTACATGACTCAACTGAAAATAAAAATCTTGAATAAGGCTTTACGGATGACCTTATGGAAAACTTAGGTATAACAAAATCGCTGACAAATTGTGCTTAGAGTCAAAATTTCTAATGGAGAAGTGTCTTAATAATTATAGTCATCCCGAGAGATCGAATTCATTACATGGAAAATTTCCTGTAGTTTGAATCATATTCAATTGAATTTTGATAAGGTTACTTATTGCGTATTTGACATTACAACGTTCTGTTTCCGAATTAACCGTATATTAATCACCTCTGAAATAGCTAAGACCTTTGGGTGCAATTTCAAAAACCTCCACCATTGTCAATTCACATCGCTGTGGACAAAACTCATTCAAAAGCACTATATTGTGTGCTTCGGGATGATTACTTAAAAGCTCTACAAACATAAACCGATCGGGTAATAGATTAAACAAATTGATAATTCAGCCTTCGGCACAATTAAGGTTTCTAAAACATTATAGAAATATCAAAATGTTAATGTCTCTTAATCATTGCATAAATAGACATTAAAACCCGGCAGACACTACGTGCAGAACATATCATCTTCCCACACCATTGCCACGAACCAATCAGTAGGGCTCATGCCAATATGTACATAATATCATAATAATGCAAAGTAGTTCAAAGATGGGAACTGATATGATTACAAAAGAACTCGAAATTTGTAGACCTACATAACAATGATCTTATACCAATTTCCACCAACGAGCGCACTTGTGAAATACACCTTAAGTTACAATCTATATCTTATAGTTTGATAAATTTACTATACATGGAAAGCAATCCTTTCATATTATTCAAACATTTGTGTTATTTCATTAGACGTTATTAAAATACAGGAATTCATAAAATAACTACGGTGTTAAATTTAAAACAAGCGAGGAACTCATTCCTCTGAGACAATCCCGGGGTAAATTAGAATGAGGATGTTTTATTTGATTTAATTTCAATGGCAACAGGCCATTCAAAAGCGGTATCACAAATAATTGCTTGATTTTAGCATTGCTTTTGCATTCTTTGTGTTTGTTTTGTGTCAGAATCTGCCGTTATTGTTGGTTGACATGAGATTTAGCTACGAATCCAGCCTAGCATATATATAAAAATATATTCTTTCTATTAAACAAATATGATATTTAAAACAAGTAGGTATAATATGTTCTTGCTTCTGTCGACCAAATCGAAAGAACAACTTTGATTAAATATAGATTTCAAAACACAAATCTAATTTTTCTAGACGAATTATACTTATGAGTATTAGTTTATTATAGTTGTTTGCGAGTATATAGTGTAGTGTCTATTACTAGTTTGGCTAATCCTGGCCATTTGATTGGCTAATGGTGATGACTGAATCTATTAATAGTTGACAGGTAAGTATATCATGAAGGCATTGCCTAGATAAGTTGAAGTTCAATGTAGTTGTATGATAGTGCTCAGATTTATGGTGAATTCGTTAACATTTAGGGTTGAACATTTTTTTATTAATGTAAGGTATGATATTACCATGTGCTTGTGCACTATATGCATGAATTTATTCAATTGTCAAATACTCATGATTGTCATTATAATGTATATTACTCATATCATGTAAATATTTTATACTCTCCTTAATGTAGGATTGAATAAAATATACAGTCAGTATCCTTTATGAAAAATGCAACTTCATACAATAAAACATAAATCAACATGCTTCTTGTAATTTGTCTACATTTTGTTATAGTTTTTCTTGTTGTGTATAAAAACCTCTTCTTTCTATTAAACAAACATGGCACTTAAAGCAATGAGGTATAATGTGTTCCTGTTACTGTCGACCAAATTGAAAGAACAAATTTGATTTAAGATATTTCAAAACACAAATCTCATTTTTATGTATAAAAATATTTTTTATCAATTAATAAATATGTCATTTAAAGCAATGAGGTATAATGTGTTCCTGCTACTGCCGACCAAATTGAAAGAACAAATATGATTTAAGATACATTTCCAAACCACAAATCTCGTTTTTGACTTCATTTTCATTTTGTTCTATACGTGAGTGGATTGACACGTAATGATTCATGTTGTACTTTATAAAACAAATACGATTTAATACTGTATGCTGCGTGAGCAATGACGTCATCATTACGCGTGTATAAAGCAAATTTACAATTATATGAAAGGTCTTATTTTCAGTTGAAGCTATTTTAACTTAGTTGAATTTGCATGATTGCTTGTACCAGACAGGCCTGATTTGCCTGAATATGTAATAATACGTTCACGAAGTTGATTCAGGAACATTTGCATTTTTTTTCTCAATGACAGGTATGTGTTATTTTAAAAACTAGAATTGAGTTACTGAAATGAGCTTAGTTATGTCATACAAAAAGTATAATTGGTGACGAAGGAAACGGCTTTGTGACAAGTCAATGAATTCTTCTTATGTATTTAGAGTTTTAAAATAACTCAAGGAATTGAAGATGTATGCCATTCCTACGAAGTTAATTTTTAGTTGATTAGTAGTTTGCATATATCATGATTGATACTTAGTAAGTTGGTAATATTAAAATCCTGGACGTTTTTAAGTCCATCCAAGACTTTTAACATAAAACAGATTAAAGGCCGCTTAATAGCCAATTTATTACTACGATGTCATTGAAAATATTCGGCACGAATCTAAAAGTGATTCTACGCAATTAAGGTAATGTTAAAACTTGATAACCCTACTAATTGTTAAGAGTAATCAAACGCATAAAGAATATTTTATTGAAAATCAAGGGCTGTGCTGTAAATAGGTACACTAATATATAAATTCGTATGTGTGAATTATCGAACATATCTCATAATTATCTAAGAAGAGTAGGCGAACTGCTTGGCATCAATATCGATCGAAGACATCAAATACACCACTCCAATTTTCAATTAAAAGTTGCAATATCTAACAATTCACATATAGTTATATTTCTTTCTGTCCATGGCGAGTGCCTCATGTATCTGTTGTTTCCGTAAAATATTTAGCATGCGATCATGACAGGATGCATGGCGCTTACTACAGAACAATGCTCACGGAACTTGCAGTGTGTCCTACGGGCTTTCAACACATTTAATCAAAAACTATTTCAAATCCAATCATTCTGCATACAGTGGTTTATCTTATGTCTCAAGTGTATGCATTAGATAATTCCATTCTCCACTGGAATAATATATTACACTGACATTATCGGCAAAATAAACAAGACTTGGCTCTATATTTTGTATGACATTCAATACTTCTAACCTAGACTTGGTAACTAATTGAATGATGTTATAACAACGTTTGGCCGTTACAGCTTCAATGTAGACTGATCCCTGAATATAACAAAACACTATAATTACACTTTAAACGATTATATTGTGGTAATAAAGATGAATATATTTTTGGAGTGGGTTGACGCCACCGTTAGATTGAAGGGGTTTCACTTCTATGTTGGTATTAATGACCAGGGCAATTCCACTATAATAGTTCGACGCTATTGATGTTAATTAAGATTTCATTATACTTTATACATACATACAGTTTTCTTTTAGCTGGATTTATATCTTTGCAATCACTTTTGATATTGTATGTATGTGATGTTCATAATCATTGCCTTCTCCACAGGATAGATATAGTTTTATTCTTTATCATGTATATATGTACACTTGTTTTTGTTGTATTCATGAATGTACGAGTATATGTCCTCAAGGGCCGCAAGTCTTAATGGACTTACTGAAATAAACCTAAGGCAAAAGTATGAACAGCTAAGTACTTACCTCTGTGGGACTAATACTAACTGACTATTGTTTACATATATGTAATACTATATGAAGTTCTAAACGAGCTTAGTTATAAATAAACTAAACACTTAAAGCTTCTTGCATATTGATTCAACTTCCATTGAATATCTGTCAAATAATTCAGGCAAACATTATTGAAAGACGCGAAGCTTAGTTACTTAAAATGATCAAGTGGTGTGTCCAAATGTAGACTAAAGAATGAAAGGAAATTCGATCATATTATGTAAATGGTGAATAAACAAAGAACAACTCGATCGATTTTGAAGAAAATTTGTAATAAATATCCTGACAAACCACTAATTTATTTGGCATCAAATCAATTAATTACCAGGTAACTCTGAGAAATGTTTCTCCCAGCATGACATACGCGATGTCGTAACTGAGTCATCGTACATGAATCTTTATACTATTCTCTTCTGTACCAAGATTGCTGCACACATTAAGACCTGAATGATTACCAGGACAGTCCCTTTTACCGATATAGTTATTGGCGTTTTCTGTCAGCCAGTTCTGTGTTTGGCAGCCGAGTGTCAGATTGCCCAATCATGTTGGAAAACAACTTTCTTGTTGTTGGGGAAAAGCCGCTATCGTCATTTTTTGTCATAAGATGGAACACATTAATGCCGTCTTTGATTCCATTTCAAATACATGCTTTATGTAGTAATCTGTGGAATCATATAAGAAAGTACGAAACAAAATTACTTGGATTTCCAGTCCGATGATTTAATTCCTAGGGATTCCGGGCGTTTATGTAGGATACGTTCTTATTCCATGACACTTACTGACTGTAGTGATTGTTATACATGCATATTTATAGACGACACAGTCTCATTTCATTTCATATTTTCACGAAATTCGCATCAAACTCATCATTGCTTATTGTGATAGGTCTTAATTTAATTTTTAACTTAAGTTTAATTGCTGCCAATCATGTATACTTACAACAAGTTTTATAGGGGTACGTTCATTACGGTTGATGAATTAAAGAAGATCCTCTACTGTATGGTATAGCTGTCAACATGCTGTTTACTAGATCATTGAACTTCACACTGATAATCCACTATTAATAATAATGGATTTTAAAAGGTGTTGTTGACTAAATTATTTTTCGGCGCCCTTTGATGCTTAGCATCAATGGTTTTTTGTTACTATTATGGAACGAAGCGTGATACAGATGATGGTGACAGACAACATTTATGTATGTGTCATGGCCGTCGTAAATGAGTACCGGTCTATCATTTGCGGTTTGTAGATTGGATCAGATGATAATACGATTATCCGGTGAACTGTTGTTTTATCAGCGTTTTTGATTGAATGACTATTGGACAGAATAGCAAATATACCTCCATGGCTATTTATCTTCGCTGATTGCTTCAAAAAGCAGTTGCCATCACTCCAACATACACACAAAATGGAACATTGCAATCACGGCTTACACTAACCTCAGTCATGAAATACCTAGTATCAGGGGGATGTTGATAACCTTTGTTCACTAAAAGCTGATACAATTCTCTAGACATTTTCATAGAAAGTGAGACATGTTTCTTCACACCACTATGTACAAAAACTGGGTTATTTATTGTACGTAAATAAAAATCCGCCTTTGGAATAGTCTAAAATGTGTAGCATTTTTGATAGGCTCCTGATTCTTTAAGCCGTTCCTTGCCAGTTCCACCTTGATGTACTTATACGTAAAACCAATGACGTTACATAGAAAATAATTGATCAAACTCCATATGCATTGGAAGATTACGACTGATATTAACAAGAAATAGTGTGCATGTCCGATCTAAACACCATGTATACTGCTATCCTTCAAGAATCCTTCAAGAATGACGGTTTGCGGATACGCGGTTACCTTCAACAGTGGGTATTTTGAACCGCATTTTTATTTACATTTACATGACTCAACTGAAAATAAAAATCTTGAATAAGGCTTTACGGATGACCTTATGGAAAACGTAGGTATAACAAAATCGCTGACAAATTGTGCTTAGAGTCAAAATTTCTAATGGAGAAGTGTCTTAATAATTATAGTCATCCCGAGAGATCGAATTCATTACATGGAAAATTTCCTGTAGTTTGAATCATATTCAATTGAATTTTGATAAGGTTACTTATTGCGTATTTGACATTACAACGTTCTGTTTCCGAATTAACCGTATATTAATCACCTCTGAAATAGCTAAGACCTTTGGGTGCAATTTCAAAAACCTCCACCATTGTCAATTCACATCGCTGTGGACAAAACTCATTCAAAAGCACTATATTGTGTGCTTCGGGATGATTACTTAAAAGCTCTACAAACATAAACCGATCGGGTAATAGATTAAACAAATTGATAATTCAGCCTTCGGCACAATTAAGGTTTCTAAAACATTATAGAAATATCAAAATGTTAATGTCTCTTAATCATTGCATAAATAGACATTAAAACCCGGCAGACACTACGTGCAGAACATATCATCTTCCCACACCATTGCCACGAACCAATCAGTAGGGCTCATGTCAATATGTACATAATATCATAATAATGCCAAGTAGTTCAACTATGGAAACTGATATGATTACAAAAAAACTCGAAATTTGTAGACCTACATATAAATGATCTTATACCAATTTCCACCAACGAGCGCACTTGTGAAATACACCTTAAGTTACAATCTATATCTTATAGTTTGATAAATTTACTATATATGGAAAGCAATCCTTTCATATTATTCAAACATTTGTGTTATTTCATTAGACGTTATTAAAATACAGGAATTCAAAGAATAACTACGGTGTTAAATTTAAAACAAGCGAGGAACTCATTCCTCTGAGACAATCCCGGGGTAAATTAGAATGAGGATGTTTTGTTTAATTTAATTTCAATGGCAACAGACCATTCAAAACCGGTATCACAAGTAATTGCTTGATTTTAGCATTGCTTTTGCATTCTTTGTGTTTGTTTTGTGTCAGAATCTGCCGTTATTGTTGGTTGGCATGAGATTTAGCTACGAATCCAGCCTAGCATATATAAAAATATATTCTTTCTATTAAACAAATATGACATTTAAAACAAGTAGGTATAATATGTTTTTGCTTCTGTCGACCAAATCGAAAGAACAACTTTGATTAAATATAGATTTCAATACACAAATATAATTTTTCTAGACGAATTATACTTATGAGTATTAGTTTATTATAGTTGTTTGCGAGTATATAGTGTAGTGTCTATTACTAGTTTGGCTAATCCTGGCCATTTGATCGGCTAATGGTGATGACTGAATCTATTAATAGTTGACAGGTAAGTAAATCATGAAGGCATTGCCTAGATAAGTTGAAGTTCAATGTAGTTGTATGATAGTGCTCAGATTTATGGTGAATTCGTTAACATTTAGGGTTGTTCTATTTGATTGATGTAAGGTATGATATTACCATGTGCTTGTGCACTACATGCATGAATTTATTCAATTGTCAAATACTCATGATTGTCATTATAATGTATACTACTCATATCATGTATATATTTTATACTCTCCTTAATGTAAGATTGAATAAAATATACAGTCAATAGCCTTTATGAAAAATGCAACTTCATACAAAAAAAACATAAATCAACATACTTCTTGTAATTTGTCTACATTTTGTTATAGTTTTTCTTGTTGTGTATAAAAACCTCTTCTTTCTATTAAACAAACATGGCACTTAAAGCAATGAGGTATAATGTGTTCCTGTTACTGTCGACCAAATTGAAAGAACAAATTTGATTTAAGATATTTCAAAACACAAATCTCATTTTTATGTATAAAAATCTTTTTTATCAATTAAACAAATATGTCATTTAAAGCAATGAGGTATAATGTGTTCCTGCTACTGCCGACCAAATTGAAAGAACAAATTTGATTTAAGATACATTTCCAAACCACAAATATCATTTTTGACTTCATTTTCATTTTGTTCTATACGTGAGTGGATTGACACGTAATGATTCATGTTGTGCTTTATAAAACAAATACGATTTAATACTGTATGCTGCGTGAGCAATGACGTCATCATTACGCGTGTATAAAGCAAATACAATTATATGAAAGGTCTTATTTTCAGTTGAAGCTATTTTAACTTAGTTGAATTTGCATGATTGCTTGTACCAGACAGGCCTGATTTGCCTGAATATGTAATAATACGTTCACGAAGTTGATTCAGGAACATTTGCATTTTTTTTCTCAACGACAGGTATGTGTTTTTTTTAAAACTAGAATTGAGTTACTGAAATGAGCTTAGTTATGTCATACAAAAAGTATAATTGGTGACGAAGGAAACGGCTTTGTGACAAGTCAACGAATTCTTCTTATGTATATAGAGTTTTAAAATAACTAAAGGAATTGAAGATGCATGCCATTCCTACGAAGTTAATTTTTAGTTGATTAGTAGTTTGCATATATCATGATTGATACTTAGTAAGTTGGTAATATTAAAATCCTGGACGTTTTTAAGTCCATCCAAGACTTTTAACATAAAACAGATTAAAGGCCGCTTAATAGCCAATTTATTACTACGATGTCATTGAAAATAGTTGGCACGAATCTGAAAGTGATTCTACGCATTTAAGCTAATGTTAAAACTTGATAACCCTACTAATTGTTAAGAGTAAGCAAACGCATAAAGAATATTTTATTGAAAATCAAGGGCTGTGCTGTAAATAGGTACACTAATATATAAATTCGGATGTGTGAATTATCGAACATATCTCATAATTATCTAAGAAGAGTAGGCGAACTGCTTGGCATCAATATCGATCGAAGACATCAAATACACTACTCCAATTTTCAATTAAAAGTTGCAATATCTAACAATTCACATATAGTTATATTTCTTTCTGTCCATGGCGAGTGCCTCATGTATCTGTTGTTTCCGTAAAATATTTAGCATGCGATCATGACAGGGTGCATGGCGCTTACTATAGAACAATGCTCACGGAACTTGCAGTTTGTCCTACGGGCTTTCAACACATTTAATCAAAAACTGTTTCAAATCCAATCATTCTGCATACAGTGGTTTATCTTATGTCTCCAGTGTGTGCGTTAGATAATTCCATTCTCCACTGGAATAATATATTACACTGACATTATCGGCAAAATAAACAAGACTTGGCTCTATATTTTGTATGACATTCAATACTTCTAACCTAGACTTGGTAACTAATTGAATGATGTTATAACAACGTTTGGCCGTTACAGCTTCAATGTAGACTGATCCATGAATATAACAAAACACTATAATTACACTTTAAACGATTATATTGTGGTAATAAAGATGAATATATCTTTGGAGGGGGTCGACGCCACCGTAAGATTGAAGGGGTGTCACTTCTAGGTTGATATTAATGACCAGGGCAATTCCGCTATAATAGTTCGACGCTATTGATGTTAATTAAAATTTCATTATACTTTATACATACATACATACAGTTTCTTTCAGCTGGATTTATATCTTTGCAATCATTTTTGATATTGTATGTATGTGATGTTCATAATCATTGCCTTCTCCACAGGATAGATATAGTTTTATTCTTTATCATGTATATATGTACACTTGTTTTTGTTGTATTCATGAATGTATATGTCCTCATGGGCCGCAAGTCTTTAATAGACTTACTGAAATAAACCTAACGTAAAAGTATGAACAGCTAAGTTCGTACCTCTGTGGGACTAATACTAACTGACTATTGTTTACATATATGTAATACTATATGAAGTTCTAAACGAGCTAAGTTATAAATAAACTAAGCACTAAGTTTCTTGCATATTGATTCAACTTCCATTGAATATCTGTCAAATAATTTCGGCAAAAATAATTGAAAGATGCGAAGCTAAGTCACTTAAAATGATCAAGTGGTGTGTCCAAATGTAGACTAAAGAATGAAAGGAAATTCAATCATATCTGTAAATGGTGAATAAACAAACAACAACTCGATCGATTTTGAAGACATTTTGTAATTAATATCCTGACAAACCACTAATTTATTTGGCATCAAATCAATTAATAACCTGGTAACTCTGAGAAATGTTTCTCCCAGCATGACATACGCGATGTCGTAACTGAGTCATCGTACATGAATCTTAATACTATTCTCTTCTGTACCAATAGTGCTGCACACATTAAGACCTGAATGATTACCAGGACAGTCCCTTTTACCGATATAGTTATTGGCGTTTTCTGTCAGCCAGTTCTGTGTTTGGCAGCCGAGTGTCAGATTGCCCAATCATGTTGGAAAACAACTTTCTTGTTGTTGGGGAAAAGCCGCTATCGTCATTTTTTGTCATAAGATGGAACACATTAATGCCGTCTTTGATTCCATTTCAAATACATGCTTTATGTAGTAATCTGTGGAATCATATAAGAAAGTACGAAACAAAATTACTTGGATTTCCAGTCCGATGATTTAATTCCTAGGGATTCCGGGCGTTTATGTAGGATACGTTCTTATTCCATGACACTTACTGACTGTAGTGATTGTTATACATGCATATTTATAGACGACACAGTCTCATTTCATTTCATATTTTCACGAAATTCGCATCAAACTCATCATTGCTTATTGTGATAGGTCTTAATTTAATTTTTAACTTAAGTTTAATTGCTGCCAATCATGTATACTTACAACAAGTTTTATAGGGGTACGTTCATTACGGTTGATGAATTAAAGAAGATCCTCTACTGTATGGTATAGCTGTCAACATGCTGTTTACTAGATCATTGAACTTCACACTGATAATCCACTATTAATAATAATGGATTTTAAAAGGTGTTGTTGACTAAATTATTTTTCGGCGCCCTTTGATGCTTAGCATCAATGGTTTTTTGTTACTATTATGGAACGAAGCGTGATACAGATGATGGTGACAGACAACATTTATGTATGTGTCATGGCCGTCGTAAATGAGTACCGGTCTATCATTTGCGGTTTGTAGATTGGATCAGATGATAATACGATTATCCGGTGAACTGTTGTTTTATCAGCGTTTTTGATTGAATGACTATTGGACAGAATAGCAAATATACCTCCATGGCTATTTATCTTCGCTGATTGCTTCAAAAAGCAGTTGCCATCACTCCAACATACACACAAAATGGAACATTGCAATCACGGCTTACACTAACCTCAGTCATGAAATACCTAGTATCAGGGGGATGTTGATAACCTTTGTTCACTAAAAGCTGATACAATTCTCTAGACATTTTCATAGAAAGTGAGACATGTTTCTTCACACCACTATGTACAAAAACTGGGTTATTTATTGTACGTAAATAAAAATCCGCCTTTGGAATAGTCTAAAATGTGTAGCATTTTTGATAGGCTCCTGATTCTTTAAGCCGTTCCTTGCCAGTTCCACCTTGATGTACTTATACGTAAAACCAATGACGTTACATAGAAAATAATTGATCAAACTCCATATGCATTGGAAGATTACGACTGATATTAACAAGAAATAGTGTGCATGTCCGATCTAAACACCATGTATACTGCTATCCTTCAAGAATCCTTCAAGAATGACGGTTTGCGGATACGCGGTTACCTTCAACAGTGGGTATTTTGAACCGCATTTTTATTTACATTTACATGACTCAACTGAAAATAAAAATCTTGAATAAGGCTTTACGGATGACCTTATGGAAAACGTAGGTATAACAAAATCGCTGACAAATTGTGCTTAGAGTCAAAATTTCTAATGGAGAAGTGTCTTAATAATTATAGTCATCCCGAGAGATCGAATTCATTACATGGAAAATTTCCTGTAGTTTGAATCATATTCAATTGAATTTTGATAAGGTTACTTATTGCGTATTTGACATTACAACGTTCTGTTTCCGAATTAACCGTATATTAATCACCTCTGAAATAGCTAAGACCTTTGGGTGCAATTTCAAAAACCTCCACCATTGTCAATTCACATCGCTGTGGACAAAACTCATTCAAAAGCACTATATTGTGTGCTTCGGGATGATTACTTAAAAGCTCTACAAACATAAACCGATCGGGTAATAGATTAAACAAATTGATAATTCAGCCTTCGGCACAATTAAGGTTTCTAAAACATTATAGAAATATCAAAATGTTAATGTCTCTTAATCATTGCATAAATAGACATTAAAACCCGGCAGACACTACGTGCAGAACATATCATCTTCCCACACCATTGCCACGAACCAATCAGTAGGGCTCATGTCAATATGTACATAATATCATAATAATGCCAAGTAGTTCAACTATGGAAACTGATATGATTACAAAAAAACTCGAAATTTGTAGACCTACATATAAATGATCTTATACCAATTTCCACCAACGAGCGCACTTGTGAAATACACCTTAAGTTACAATCTATATCTTATAGTTTGATAAATTTACTATATATGGAAAGCAATCCTTTCATATTATTCAAACATTTGTGTTATTTCATTAGACGTTATTAAAATACAGGAATTCAAAGAATAACTACGGTGTTAAATTTAAAACAAGCGAGGAACTCATTCCTCTGAGACAATCCCGGGGTAAATTAGAATGAGGATGTTTTGTTTAATTTAATTTCAATGGCAACAGACCATTCAAAACCGGTATCACAAGTAATTGCTTGATTTTAGCATTGCTTTTGCATTCTTTGTGTTTGTTTTGTGTCAGAATCTGCCGTTATTGTTGGTTGGCATGAGATTTAGCTACGAATCCAGCCTAGCATATATAAAAATATATTCTTTCTATTAAACAAATATGACATTTAAAACAAGTAGGTATAATATGTTTTTGCTTCTGTCGACCAAATCGAAAGAACAACTTTGATTAAATATAGATTTCAATACACAAATATAATTTTTCTAGACGAATTATACTTATGAGTATTAGTTTATTATAGTTGTTTGCGAGTATATAGTGTAGTGTCTATTACTAGTTTGGCTAATCCTGGCCATTTGATCGGCTAATGGTGATGACTGAATCTATTAATAGTTGACAGGTAAGTAAATCATGAAGGCATTGCCTAGATAAGTTGAAGTTCAATGTAGTTGTATGATAGTGCTCAGATTTATGGTGAATTCGTTAACATTTAGGGTTGTTCTATTTGATTGATGTAAGGTATGATATTACCATGTGCTTGTGCACTACATGCATGAATTTATTCAATTGTCAAATACTCATGATTGTCATTATAATGTATACTACTCATATCATGTATATATTTTATACTCTCCTTAATGTAAGATTGAATAAAATATACAGTCAATAGCCTTTATGAAAAATGCAACTTCATACAAAAAAAACATAAATCAACATACTTCTTGTAATTTGTCTACATTTTGTTATAGTTTTTCTTGTTGTGTATAAAAACCTCTTCTTTCTATTAAACAAACATGGCACTTAAAGCAATGAGGTATAATGTGTTCCTGTTACTGTCGACCAAATTGAAAGAACAAATTTGATTTAAGATATTTCAAAACACAAATCTCATTTTTATGTATAAAAATCTTTTTTATCAATTAAACAAATATGTCATTTAAAGCAATGAGGTATAATGTGTTCCTGCTACTGCCGACCAAATTGAAAGAACAAATTTGATTTAAGATACATTTCCAAACCACAAATATCATTTTTGACTTCATTTTCATTTTGTTCTATACGTGAGTGGATTGACACGTAATTATTCATGTTGTGCTTTATAAAACAAATACGATTTAATACTGTATGCTGCGTGAGCAATGACGTCATCATTACGCGTGTATAAAGCAAATACAATTATATGAAAGGTCTTATTTTCAGTTGAAGCTATTTTAACTTAGTTGAATTTGCATGATTGCTTGTACCAGACAGGCCTGATTTGCCTGAATATGTAATAATACGTTCACGAAGTTGATTCAGGAACATTTGCATTTTTTTTCTCAACGACAGGTATGTGTTTTTTTTAAAACTAGAATTGAGTTACTGAAATGAGCTTAGTTATGTCATACAAAAAGTATAATTGGTGACGAAGGAAACGGCTTTGTGACAAGTCAACGAATTCTTCTTATGTATATAGAGTTTTAAAATAACTAAAGGAATTGAAGATGCATGCCATTCCTACGAAGTTAATTTTTAGTTGATTAGTAGTTTGCATATATCATGATTGATACTTAGTAAGTTGGTAATATTAAAATCCTGGACGTTTTTAAGTCCATCCAAGACTTTTAACATAAAACAGATTAAAGGCCGCTTAATAGCCAATTTATTACTACGATGTCATTGAAAATAGTTGGCACGAATCTGAAAGTGATTCTACGCATTTAAGCTAATGTTAAAACTTGATAACCCTACTAATTGTTAAGAGTAAGCAAACGCATAAAGAATATTTTATTGAAAATCAAGGGCTGTGCTGTAAATAGGTACACTAATATATAAATTCGGATGTGTGAATTATCGAACATATCTCATAATTATCTAAGAAGAGTAGGCGAACTGCTTGGCATCAATATCGATCGAAGACATCAAATACACTACTCCAATTTTCAATTAAAAGTTGCAATATCTAACAATTCACATATAGTTATATTTCTTTCTGTCCATGGCGAGTGCCTCATGTATCTGTTGTTTCCGTAAAATATTTAGCATGCGATCATGACAGGGTGCATGGCGCTTACTATAGAACAATGCTCACGGAACTTGCAGTTTGTCCTACGGGCTTTCAACACATTTAATCAAAAACTGTTTCAAATCCAATCATTCTGCATACAGTGGTTTATCTTATGTCTCCAGTGTGTGCGTTAGATAATTCCATTCTCCACTGGAATAATATATTACACTGACATTATCGGCAAAATAAACAAGACTTGGCTCTATATTTTGTATGACATTCAATACTTCTAACCTAGACTTGGTAACTAATTGAATGATGTTATAACAACGTTTGGCCGTTACAGCTTCAATGTAGACTGATCCATGAATATAACAAAACACTATAATTACACTTTAAACGATTATATTGTGGTAATAAAGATGAATATATCTTTGGAGGGGGTCGACGCCACCGTAAGATTGAAGGGGTGTCACTTCTAGGTTGATATTAATGACCAGGGCAATTCCGCTATAATAGTTCGACGCTATTGATGTTAATTAAAATTTCATTATACTTTATACATACATACATACAGTTTCTTTCAGCTGGATTTATATCTTTGCAATCATTTTTGATATTGTATGTATGTGATGTTCATAATCATTGCCTTCTCCACAGGATAGATATAGTTTTATTCTTTATCATGTATATATGTACACTTGTTTTTGTTGTATTCATGAATGTATATGTCCTCATGGGCCGCAAGTCTTTAATAGACTTACTGAAATAAACCTAACGTAAAAGTATGAACAGCTAAGTTCGTACCTCTGTGGGACTAATACTAACTGACTATTGTTTACATATATGTAATACTATATGAAGTTCTAAACGAGCTAAGTTATAAATAAACTAAGCACTAAGTTTCTTGCATATTGATTCAACTTCCATTGAATATCTGTCAAATAATTTCGGCAAAAATAATTGAAAGATGCGAAGCTAAGTCACTTAAAATGATCAAGTGGTGTGTCCAAATGTAGACTAAAGAATGAAAGGAAATTCAATCATATCTGTAAATGGTGAATAAACAAACAACAACTCGATCGATTTTGAAGACATTTTGTAATTAATATCCTGACAAACCACTAATTTATTTGGCATCAAATCAATTAATAACCTGGTAACTCTGAGAAATGTTTCTCCCAGCATGACATACGCGATGTCGTAACTGAGTCATCGTACATGAATCTTAATACTATTCTCTTCTGTACCAATAGTGCTGCACACATTAAGACCTGCATCATTACCAGGACAGTCCCTTTTACCGATATAGTTATTGGCGTTTTCTGTCAGCCAGTTCTGTGTTTGGCAGCCGAGTGTCAGGTTGCCCAATCATGTTGGAAATCAACCTTCTTGTTGATGGGCAAAAGCCGCTATCGTCATTTTTTGTCATAAGATGGACCACATTAATGCCGTCTTTGATTCCATTTCAAATACATGCTTTATGTAGTAATCTGTGGAATCATATAAGAAAGTACGAAACAAAATTTCTTTGATTTCCAGTCCGATGATGTCATTCCTAGGGATTCCGGGCGTTTATGTAGGACACGTTCTTATTCCATGACACTTACTGACTGTAGTGATTGTTATACATGTATATTTATAGACGACACAGTCTCATTTCATTTCATATTTTCACGAAATTCGCATCAAACTCATCATTGCTTATTGTGACAGGTCTTAATTTAATTTTTTTAACTTAAGTTTAATTGCTGCCAATCTTGTATAATTACAACAAGGTTTATAGGGGTACGTTCATTACGGTTGATGAATTAAAGAAAATCCTCTACTGTATGGTATAGCTGTCAACATGCTGTTTTCTAGATCATTGAACTTCACACTGATAATCCACTATTAATAATAATGGATTTTAAAAGGTGTTGTTGACTAAATTATTTTTCGGCGCCCTTTGATGCTTAGCATCAATGGTGTTCTTGTTATTATTCTGGAACGAAGGGTGATATAGATGATGGTGACGGACAACATTTATGTACATGTGTCATGTCCGTCGTAAATGAGTACCGGTCTATCATTGGCGGTTTGTAGACAGGATCAGATGATAATACGATTATCCGGTGAACTGTTGTTTTATTAGCGTTTTTTGATTGAATGGCTATTGGACAGAAAAGCAAATATACCTCCATGGCTATTTATCTCCGCTGATTGCTTCAAAAAGCAGTTGCCATCACTCCAACATACACACAAAATGGAACATTGCAATCACGGCTTACACTAACCTCAGTCATGAAATACCTAGTATCAGGGGGATGTTGATAACCTTTGTTCACTAAAAGCTGATACAATTCTCTAGACATTTTCATAGAAAGTGAGACATGTTTCTTCACACCATTATATACAAAAACTGGGTTTCTTGTACGTAAATAAAAATCCGCCTTTGGAATAGTCTAAAATGTGTAGCATTTTTGATAGGCTCCTGATTCTTTAAGCCGTTCCTTGCCAGTTCCACCTTGATGTACTTATACGTAAAACCAATGACGTTACATAGAAAATAATTGATCAAACTCCATATGCATTGGAAGATTACGACTGATACTAACAAGAAATAGTGTGCATGTCCGATCTTAACACCATGTATACTGCTATCCTTCAAGAATCCTTCAAGAATAACGGTTTGCGGATACGCGGTTCCCTTCAACAGTGGGTAGTTTGAACCGCATTTTTATTTACATTACATGACTCAACCGAATGACCTTATGGAAACTTAGGTATAACAAAATCGCTGACAAATTGTGCTTAGAGTCAAAATTTCTAATGGAGAAGTATTTTTATAATTATAGTCATCCCGAGAGATCGAATTCATTACATGGAAAATTTTCTGTAGTTTCAATCATATTCAATTGAATTTTGATAAGGTTACTTATTGCGTATTTGACATTACAACGTTCTGTTTCCGAATTAACCGTATATTAATCACCTCTGAAATAGCTAAGACCTTTGGGTAAAATTTCAAAAACCTCCACTATTGTCAATTCACATCGCTGTGGACAAAACTCATTCAAAAGCACTATATTGTGTGCTTCGGGATGATTACTTAAAAGCTCTACAAACATAAACCGATCGGGTAATAGATTAACCAAATTAATAATTCAGCCTTCGGCACAATTAAGGTTTCTAAAACATTATAGAAATATCAAAATGTTAATGTCTCTTAATCATTGCATAAATAGACATTAAAACCCGGCAGACACTACGTGCAGAACATATCATCTTCCCACACCATTGCCACGAACCAATCAGTAGGGCTCATGCCAATATGTACATAATATCATAATAATGCAAAGTAGTTCAAAGATGGGAACTGATATGATTACAAAAGAACTCGAAATTTGTAGACCTACATAACAATGATCTTATACCAATTTCCACCAACGAGCGAACTTGTGAAATACACCTTAAGTTACAATCTATATCTTATAGTTTGATAAATTTACTATATATGGAAAGCAATCCTTTCATATTATTCAAACATTTGTGTTATTTCATTAGACGTTATTAAAATACAGGAATTCATAGAATAACTACGGTGTTAAATTTAAAACAAGCGAGGAACTCATTCCTCTGAGACAATCCCGGGGTAAATTAGAATGAGGATGTTTTTTTTAATTTAATTTCAATGGCAACAGACCATTCAAAACCGGTATCACAAATAATTGCTTGATTTTAGCATTGCTTTCGCATTCTTTGTATTTGTTTTGTGTCAGAATCTGCCGTTATTGTTGGTTGACATGAGATTTAGCTACGAATCCAGTCTAGCATATATAAAAATATATTCTTTCTAGTAAACAAATATGACATTTAAAACAAGTAGGTATAATATGTTCCTGCTTCTGTCCACCAAATCGAAAGAACAACTTTGATTAAATATAGATTTCAAAACACAAATCTAATTTTTCTAGTCGAATTATACTTATGAGTATTAGTTTATTATAGTTATTTGCGAGTATATAGTGTAGTGTCTATTACTAGTTTGGCTAATCCTGGCCATTTGATCGGCTAATGGTGATGACTAAATCCATTAATAGTTGACAGGAAAGTAAATCATGAAGGCATTGCCTAGATAAGTTGAAGTTCAATGTAGTTGTATGGTAGTGTTCAGATTTATGGTGAATTCGTTAACATTTAGGGTTGATTCTATTTGATTGATGTAAGGTATGATATTACCATGTGCTTGTGCACTGTATGCATGAATTTATTCAATTGTCAAATACTCATGATTATCATTATAATGTATACTACTCATATCATGTATATATTATATACTCTCCTTAATGTAGGATTGAATAAAATATACAGTCAATATCCTTTATGAAAAATGCAACTTCATACAAAAAAAACATAAATCCACATACTTCTTGTAATTTGTCTACATTTTGTTATAGTTTTTCTTGTTATGTATAAAAACCTCTTCTTCTATTAAACAAACATGGCACTTAAAGCAATGAGGTATAATGTGTTGCTGTTACTGTCGACCAAATTGAAAGAACAAATTTGATTTAAGATATTTCAAAACACAAATCTCATTTATATGTATAAACATCTTTTTTATCAATTAAACAAATATGTCATTTAAAGCAATGAGGTATAACAATTCACATATAGTTATATTTCTTTTTGTCCACGGCGAGTGTAACCTAGACTTGGTAACTAATTGAATGATGTTATAACAACGTTTGGCCGTTACAGCTTCAATGTAGACTGATCCCTGAATATAACAAAACACTATAATTACACTTTAAACGATTATATTGTGGTAATAAAGATGAATATATTTTTGGAGAGGGTCGACGCCACCGTAAGATTGAAGGGGTGTCACTTCTAGGTTGATATTAATGACCAGGGCAATTCCACTATAATAGTTCGACGCTATTGATGTTAATTAAAATTTCATTATACTTTATATATACATACAGTTTCTTTCAGCTGGATTTATATCTTTGCAATCACTTTTGATATTGTATGTATGTGATGTTCATAATCATTGCCTTCTCCACAGGATAGATATAGTTTTATACTTTATCATGTATATATGTACACTTGCTTTTGTTGTATTCATGAATGTATATGTCCTCATGGGCCGCAAGTCTTAATAGACTTACTGAAATAGACCTAACGTAAAAGCATGAACAGCTAAGTTCTTACCTCTGTGGGACTAATACTAACTGACTATTGTTTACATAATATATGTAATACTATATGAAGTTCTATCGAGCTTAGTTATAAATTAACTAAGCACTTAAAGCTTCTTGCATATTGATTCAACTTCCATTGAATATCTGTCAAATAATTTCGGCAAAATAATTGAAAGATGCGAAGCTTAGTCACTTAAAATGATCAAGTGGTGTGTCCAAATGTAGACTAAAGAATGAAAGGAAATTCAATCATATCTGTAAATGGTGAATAAAAAAAAAACTCGATCGATTTTGAAGAAATTTTGTAATTAATATCCTGACAAACCACTAATTTATGTGGCATCAAATCAATTAATAACCAGGTAACTCTGAGAAATGTTTCTCCCAGCATGACATACGCGATGTCGTAACTGAGTCATCGTGCATGAATCTTTATACTATTCTCTTCTGTACCAAGATTGCTCCACACATAAAGACCTGGATCATTACCAGGACAGTCCCTTTTACCGATATAGTTATTGGCGTTTAATGTCAGCTAGTTCTGTGTTTGGCAGCCAAGTGTCAGGTTGCCCAATCATGTTGGAAAACAACTTTCTTGTTGATTGGCAAAAGCCGCTATCGTCATTTTTTGTCATGAGATGGAACACATTAATGCCTGCTTTGATTCCATTTCAAATACATGCTTTATGTAGTAATCTGTGGAATCATATAAGAAAGTACGTAACAAAATTACTTGGATTTCCAGTCCGATGATGTCATTCCTAGGGATTCCGCACGTTTATGTAGGACACGTTCTTATTCCATGATACTTACTGACTGTAGTGATTGTTATACATGTATATCTATAGACGACACAGTCTCATTTCATTTCATATTTTCACGAAATTCGCATCAAACTCATCATTGCTTATTGTGATAGGTCTTAATTTAATTTTTTTAACTTAAGTTTAATTGCTGCCAATCTTGTATAATTACAACAAGGTTTATAGGGGTACGTTCATTACGGTTGATGAATTAAAGAAAATCCTCTACTGTATGGTATAGCTGTCAACATGCTGTTTTCTAGATCATTGAACTTCACACTGATAATCCACTATTAATAATAATGGATTTTAAAAGGTGTTGTTGACTAAATTATTTTTCGGCGCCCTTTGATGCTTAGCATCAATGGTGTTCTTGTTATTATTCTGGAACGAAGGGTGATATAGATGATGGTGACGGACAACATTTATGTACATGTGTCATGTCCGTCGTAAATGAGTACCGGTCTATCATATTGGCGGTTTGTAGATTGGATCAGATGATAATACGATTATCCGGTGAACTGTTGTTTTATTAGCGTTTTTTGATTGAATGGCTATTGAACAGAAAAGCAAATATACCTCCATGGCTATTTATCTCCGCTGATTGCTTCAAAAAGCAGTTGCCATCACTCCAACATACACACAAAATGGAACATTGCAATCACGGCTTACACTAACCTCAGTCATGAAATACCTAGTATCAGGGGGATGTTGATAACCTTTGTTCACTAAAAGCTGATACAATTCTCTAGACATTTTCATAGAAAGTGAGACATGTTTCTTCACACCATTATATACAAAAACTGGGTTTCTTGTACGTAAATAAAAATCCGCCTTTGGAATAGTCTAAAATGTGTAGCATTTTTGATAGGCCCCTGATTCTTTTAAACCGTTCCTTGCCAGTTCCACCTTGATGTACTTATACGTAAAACCAATGACGTTACATAGAAAATAATTGATCAAACTCTATATGCATTGGAAGATTACGACTGATATTAACAAGAAATAGTGTGCATGTCCGATCTAAACACCATGTATACTGCTATCCTTCAAGAATCCTTCAAGAATGACGGTTTGCGGATACGCGGTTACCTTCAACAGTGGGTATTTTGAACCGCATTTTTATTTACATTTACATGACTCAACTGAAAATAAAAATCTTGAATAAGGCTTTACGGATGACCTTATGGAAAACTTAGGTATAACAAAATCGCTGACAAATTGTGCTTAGAGTCAAAATTTCTAATGGAGAAGTGTCTTAATAATTATAGTCATCCCGAGAGATCGAATTCATTACATGGAAAATTTCCTGTAGTTTGAATCATATTCAATTGAATTTTGATAAGGTTACTTATTGCGTATTTGACATTACAACGTTCTGTTTCCGAATTAACCGTATATTAATCACCTCTGAAATAGCTAAGACCTTTGGGTGAAATTTCGAAAACCTCCACTATTGTCAATTCACATCGCTGTGGACAAAACTCATTCAAAAGCACTATATTGTGTGCTTCGGGATGATTACTTAAAAGCTCTACAAGCATAAACCGATCGGGTAATAGATTAAACAAATTGATAATTCAGCCTTCGGCACAATTAAGGTTTCTAAAACATTATAGAAATATCAAAATGTTAATGTCTCTTAATCATTGCATAAATAGACATTAAAACCCGGCAAACACTACATGCAGAACATATCATCTTCCCACACCATTGCCACGAACCAATCAGTAGGGCTCATGCCAATATGTACATAATATCATAATAATGCCAAGTAGTTCAACTATGGAAACTGATATGATTACAAAAAAAAAACTCGAAATTTGTAGACCTACATGACAATGTTCTCATACCAATTTCCACCAACGAGCGCACTTGTGAAATACACCTTAAGTTACAATCTATATCTTATAGTTTGATAAATTTACTATATATGGAAAGCAATCCTTTCATATTATTCAAACATTTGTGTTATTTCATTAGACGTTATTAAAATACAGGAATTCAAAGAATAACTACGGTGTTAAATTTAAAACAAGCGAGGAACTCATTCCTCTGAGACAATCCCGGGTTAAAATAGAATGAGGATGTTTTGTTTAATTTAATTTCAATGGCAACAGACCATTCTAAACGGGTATCACAAATAATTGCTTGATTTTAGCATGCTTTCGCATTTTTTGTGTTTGTTTTGTGTCAGAATCTGCCGTTATTGTTGGTTGGCATGAGATTTAGCTACGAATCCAGCCTAGCATATATAAAAATATATTCTTTCTATTAAACAAAAATGACATTTAAACAAGTAGGTATTATATGTTCTTGCTTTTGTCGACCAAATCGAAAGAACAACTTTGATTAAATATAGATTTCAAAACACAAATCTAATTTTTCTAGACGAATTATACTTATGAGTATTAGTTTATTATAGTTGTTTGCGAGTATATAGTGTAGTGTCTATTACTAGTTTGGCTAATCCTGGCCATTTGATTGGCTAATGGTGATGACTGAATCTATTAATAGTTGACAGGTAAGTAAATCATGAAGGCATTGCCTAGATAAGTTGAAGTTCAATGTAGTGTATGATAGTGCTCAGATTTATGGTGAATTCGTTAACATTTAGGGTTGATTCTATTTGATTGATGTAAGGTATGATATTACCATGTGCTTGTGCACTACATGCATGAATTTATTCAATTGTCAAATACTCATGATTGTCATTATAATGTATATTACTCATATCATGTATATATTTCATACTCTCCTTAATGTAGGATTGAATAAAATATATAGTCAATATCCTTTATGAAAAAAAGCAACTTCATACAAAAAAAAACATAAATCAACATACTTCTTGTAATTTGTCTACATTTTGTTATAGTTTTTCTTGTTATGTATGAAAACCTCTTCTTTCTATTAAACAAACATGGCACTTAAAGCAATGAGGTATAATGTGTTCCTGTTACTGTCGACCAAATTGAAAGAACACATTTGATTTAAGATATTTCAAAACACAAATCTCATTTTTATGTATAAAAATCTTTTTTATCAATTAAACAAATATGTCATTTAAAGCAATGAGGTATAATGTGTTCCTGCTACTGTCGACCAAATTGAAAGAACAAATTTGATTTAAGATACATTTCCAAACCACAAATCTCGTTTTTGACTTCATTTTCATTTTGTTCTATACGTGAGTGGATTGACACGTAATGATTCATGTTGTACTTTATAAAACAAATACGATTTAATACTGTATGCTGCGTGAGCAATGACGTCATCATTACGCGTTTATAAAGCAAATACAATTACATGAAAGGTCTTATTTTCAGTTGAAGCTATTTTAACTTAGTTGAATTTGCATGATTGCTTGTACCAGACAGGCCTGCTTTGCCTGAATATGTAATAATACGTTCACGAGGTTGATTCAGGAACATTTGCATTTTTTTTCTCAATGACAGGTATGTGTTTTTTTAAAAAACTAGAATTGAGTTACTGAAATTAGCTTAGTTATGTCATACAAAAAGTATAATTGGTGACGAAGGAAACGGCTTTGTGACAAGTCAACGAATTCTTCTTATGTATTTAGAGTTTTAAAATAACTCAAGGAATTGAAGATGTATGCCATTTCTAGGAAGTTAATTTTTAGTTGATTAGTAGTTTGCATATATCATGATTGATACTTAGTAAGTTGGTAATATTAAAATCCTGGACGTTTTTAAGTCCATCCAAGACTTTTAACATAAAACAGATTAAAGGCCGCTTAATAGCCAATTTATTACTACGATGTCATTGAAAATATTCGGCACGAATCTGAAAGTTATTCTACGCAATTAAGGTAATGTTAAAACTTGATAACCATACTAATTGTTAAGAGTAATCAAACGCATAAAGAATATTTTATTGAAAATCAAGGGCTGTGCTGTAAATAGGTACACTAATATATAAATTCGGATGTGTGAATTATCGAACATATCTCATAATTATCTAAGAAGAGTAGGCGAACTGCTTGGCATCAATATCGATCGAAGACATAAATACACCACTCCAATTTTCAATTAAAAGTTGCAATATCTAACAATTCACATATAGTTATATTTCTTTCTGTCCATGGCGAGTGCCTCATGTATCTGTGGTTTCCGTAAAATATTTAGCATGCGATCATGACAGGATGCATGGCGCTTACTATAGAACAATGCTCACGGAACTTGCAGTGTGTCCTACGGGCTTTCAACACATTTAATCAAAAACTATTTCAAATCCAGTCATTCTGCATACAGTGGTTTATCTTATGTCTCAAGTGTATGCATTAGATAATTCCATTCTCCACTGGAATAATATATTACACTGACATTATCGGCAAAATAAACAAGACTTGGCTCTATATTTTGTATGACATTCAATACTTCTAACCTAGGCTTGGTAACTAATTGAATGATGTTATAACAACGTTTGGCCGTTACAGCTTCAATGTAGACGGATCCCTGAATATAACAAAACACTATAATTACACTTTAAACGATTATATTGTGGTAATAAAGATGAATATATTTTTGGAGTGGGTTGACGCCACCGTTAGATTGAAGGGGTTTCACTTCTAGGTTGATATTAATGACCAGGGCAATTCCGCTATAATAGTTCGACGCTATTGATGTTAATTAAAATTTCATTATACTTTATACATACATACATACAGTTTCTTTCAGCTGGATTTATATCTTTGCAATCATTTTTGATATTGTATGTATGTGATGTTCATAATCATTGCCTTCTCCACAGGATAGATATAGTTTTATTCTTTATCATGTATATATGTACATATATATGAATATATTTTTGGAGTGGGTTGACGCCACCGTTAGATTGAAGGGGTTTCACTTCTATGTTGGTATTAATGACCAGGGCAATTCCACTTTAATAGTTCGACGCTATTGATGTTAATTAAAATTTCATTATACTTTATACATACATACAGTTTTCTTTTAGCTGGATTTATATCTTTGCAATCACTTTTGATATTGTATGTATGTGATGTTCATAATCATTGCCTTCTCCACATGATAGATATAGTTTTATTCTTTATCATGTATATATGTACACTTGTTTTTGTTGTATTAATGAATGTACGAGTATATGTCCTCAAGGGCCGCAAGTCTTAATGGACTTACTGAAATAAACCTAAGGCAAAAGTATGAACAGCTAAGTACGTACCTCTGTGGGACTAATACTAACTGACTATTGTTTACATATATGTAAATATATGTAATACTATATGAAGTTCTAAACGAGCTTAGTTATAAATAAACTAAACACTTAAAGCTTCTTGCATATTGATTCAACTTCCATTGAATATCTGTCAAATAATTCCGGCAAAAATAATTGAAAGATGCGAAGCTTAGTCTCTTAAAATGATCAAGTGGTGTGTCCAAATGTAGACTAAAGAATGAAAGGAATATCAATCATATTATGTAAATGGTGAATAAACAAACAACAACTCGATCGATTTTGAAGAAATTTTGTAATTGATATCCTGACAAACCACTAATTTATAATGTTTTTACACGTTTGGCATCAAATCAATTAATAACCTGGTAACTCTGAGAAATGTTTCTCCCGGCATGACATACGCGATGTCGTAATTGAGTCAGTGTACATAAATCTTTATACTATTCTCTTCTGTACCAAGATTGCTCCACACATTAAGACCCCAATCATTACCAGGACAGTCCCTTTTACCGATATAGTTACTGGCGTTTCCTGTCAGCCAGTTCTGTGTTTGGCAGCCGAGTGTCAGGTTGCCCAATCATGTTAAAAAACAACTTTCTTGTTGATTGGCAAAAGCTGCTATCGTCATTTTTTGTCATAAGGTGGGAGACATTAATGTCGGCTTTGATTCCATTTCAAATACATGCTTTATGTAGTAATCTGTTGAAATATTGTTGCTGCTTGTACAACCTGCAAATGAAACAACACATTCAAAAATGTAGATACACATAGGCAACCATCGCTCCCTTAATCATTAATTTATAATTATTATTTGCACCAGCAATCTCAAAACATTTCCCCCTCGTGATGCTGATACAATATCATTATGATTATTTGGAACTTGGAACTGATATTTTGCACTTTCAGCTGAGAATTCAAAATTCCCACATTCTTCGGGTTTAAGGTTCTTGTGTTGCTTTTTTGCAAATGTCAACATTTTCTTCATCTGCATTTCTGTTAGAAATTGATATTATAACGTTTAAATGTGTTTTGTAAATTAATAAATGGAGGTATGGGAAATGTCTTCACCGATGTTTTAAAGATGTTTTTGTTGCTTCCTTGTTGGTTGTTTCACACGACAGATAACGTTCTCAAGCCTAGCTTCTACATTTGATGTCCGGATCTGTGTGTATCGTTAACACTATCTTTATCTTCTAATCTGTGTTTCCACGCCCAGAGCTCATATTTCGCCGGTCTGTTATCTACTTCTTTGTCCGTGAATCCAGTATATTATATGCTAACATTTGTGATTGTTTTTGCTCCGCTGGTAGTGATATCTTGTTGCTATATCAAATTTACAGACGGTTTCGCACTAAAGCTTGTTAACTTTCTCGTTCTTTATTTCTGTGACAACGGTGTGCGCGCAAAATGAAATTTGTCAAGTTTACACAATCTTATCTAGACGAATTTTAGTCACGGGTACTAGTTTATTATAGTTGTTTGTGGGTGTATAGCATAGTGTCTATTATTACTATTTTGGATAATCCTGGCCATTTGATTGGCTGATGGTGATATCGGTCATTTGATTGGTCAGACATTGGACTGGCTATTCGTCGCGTAACCTGACGTGTTGTATGAATGTGTTCGTCTGCTCTTTTATTGAAAGGTAAGTAAGTAGTGGGGGCATTGTTCTATGATGTTGACCTAGATAAGTTGTTGTGGCACAATATCGGAAACGTCAATAGCAGTAAGTTTAATGTGGTTGTATCACAGCAGATTATGGTGAATTTGGTAGTACTAGTATTTAGGGTGGACTTTATCCCATTGATATACGATATTACCTTGTACTTGTGAACTACACTCAAACCAACTTATAAACAGCCTGTTCGTAAACATTTTTTTTTCAAAAATTATGCGGCAGAGATTTCTGAAATTTTGCAAACAATAATTTCATTCAATTACCCATACTTTTGCACTATTTGATTGCATATTCTCTTGCACAGTTACCCATGCGAAACGTATACTTCGTTATGGATTATATTGCTCGTGAACCCCGTGCATTCAATGAAAATTAGGTCGGCATATTTCAATCGATTCGGTTTTTTATACGCTATCATAAAAACATAAAACATGACCCCCATGTCTGTAGAAGAAAGAGACAGATCAGTTGGAATGTTGGGAGTCCGGCGTTCCTTTGAGACAGGTGCGTTCCTTCAAGTTTCGATTATGAATTTCGATTATCATTTGTTCGTAAAAAATGTCTAATTAACGATTACAAGCATTTAATAAACTTTCGGTATCATTACAGAAATACAAATAGTTTTTTTGCTTTATACTTTCAACAATCAATTCATATCCAATAATATCAGGTTGCGCTTTATAAGTTGGTTTGAGTGTATATACATGAATGTATTCATTTGTCAAATACTCATGATTGTCAACATATGTGTATTATCTATAACTTGTAAATATGTTATACTCTCCGTAATGCAGGAATTAATAAAATAGACTGTCAATATCCTTCATGAAAAAAGCAACTTCATACAACAACTTAAACCAGTGCTTCTTGTAATTCGTTTACCTATAATGTTTCGTTATAGTCTTATTATGTATATTTTTACGGTTAACGTCCAGTAAAAACATCATTACTGTAATTCAAGAAGGTTTTTTACAAAATAACTTCATACTATACCATTGTAACAAACTTTTTTCACACCCCTAGATGTATGAATCTATAAACATAGTATATCCATACAAAACACTTGTGTCAATAGTCTAGTAGTTCGTACAAAATGTTTTTTTTTCAGGCGTTCTCTATTTTATAACAAAGGAGACCGGACCACGCTAGATATGCACAATACGTACACTAGATACGTAAGGTATTTTCCTTAACTTCGGTTTTTGTTCAATTTCGACCCCCACCTGTTTCAGTTTGTCCAATTTCAACCCAAATCCCCTGTTTCAGTATGTTCTACTTCACCTACACCCCCTGTATCATTTTGTTCTTTTTTATCCCAACCCCCTGCTTCAGTTTCGAACAATATTTCCCCTCAAGACCGTTTCGTACATAAAGCCCGATATTTGCATTTTATCTTAGGCTGCATTTTTATATCTATTCACTCATGAAGAAATATTCTCTGTTTTTTAATTTCGAATTTCGTGTCGGTAAAACAAAACATACACACTGGAAATTCCAAGTCATAACTTAAAGTTTCCTTGTCCTTATGTCTTCATGTAGTTGACGTTCAACATTTTTATTTAAACAAATTCAATAACGGTGGAAGAGTTTCCCCATTTATCTGAACGGAGAACAAACTTTTATTTGATTGAGCGGTTGTGAAATTGCATGTTGGAAAGCAACCATGTTGATTTGAAATGAAACATTATATTGATTGTTCTGCTCGCTCATAAACTAACCAAATGTACAAACGAAGACGACTGGCAATCATAATGTAACAAACTGGGAGCGATCGTTCAGAACATGCTCAAATTCCATAAGCACGAACAAACACAATGTTGTGATAAATTGTTGCATACTTTAAAGGGGCATACCCTAGACCTGACAAACATTCTGTCAAAGTGTAACAATTTGCTAGATGTATATGTAAAATAATATATAATGGATAATTGCAAGAAGAACTTGGGTCATAAAATGACTTGTTTAGGTACTAGCCGCAAAAATCATAGCTATGAATAATAAATCACTTCCACCCAAAAATTGTACAACAAATTCCAAAGATTTTCCGATCTTTTATGGAAACTTACGGGCATGCACACTTCAAAGAAGAGGTTAATTTCAAATTTGCTGATTGTTGACTTACTTCTCTGACGACTACATGACATTTCCGTGACTAAATTTATGTGTCACGAATACATATTTTTGTGATTTTATTTTTAATTGGATGAATTTCTGGCTGAAACTTTCTTCGTCGGCTTTTTTCTTCACAAGCTTCTAATTTATCATCATTTTGCATTGATTCTAGATGCACCAAGTTGTAGGATATGCCCCTTTAAATGGACTAGACTAAATTACAGAGCGCAGATATAGGCTTTATTCATTGAAATATAGAAACTCAAGACATTTGATACTTTGCTTGTATTGATAATAACAAATGAAATCACTCATAAAATAGATTCTTACTAAATTGCATAAAATTTACGTAACAAATATTTTGAAAATATATCTATGAACTGAACGGGTTTTTAGTTATTTGTATAAAAAAATATTGCGTTAATCAGACAGAAGAAATATGATACAATTAACTACAGAGTTATCTTTAACTAGCTTAATAAGGTTTGCATGTAAAATATTACATAACATCTCAAAACAGATGCACATAAACCTTAAAGTGCTTTGTCTGTTTCCACTAGTTTGACTCTGATGCCAATAAGGAAGCTTTATATTTCATTTGGGATAATTAACGCACCTCAAATAAATTACAGTATATAGAAAAACACAATGGTTTTACACGCATTTAATACAAAAAAATAGAAGAAGAAACTTTT
The DNA here is from genome assembly GCA_964023205.1 of Lutraria lutraria. NCBI lineage: Eukaryota > Metazoa > Mollusca > Bivalvia > Venerida > Mactridae > Lutraria > Lutraria lutraria. Next base: position 13,958,677 of record OZ026840.1, read on the forward strand.
AAAAAAAGAGTCATTCACTCTAGCGCTGGGTATGAGTTGAGTCATGATCACGTGATATTGATCCATGATTTGAATCCTTATTGAGACAGGATGTTAACATTTCATCACTACTTTAGTCCCTGGTGATCAACTGCTGATTGTACACGCAATTTGTGGGATTAAATGCTTTGTATGACGAGAGGATTTAAAATTGCAGTCATGCATCAACTAACCGTGATTGTCAACATTAGGGGTGTATTTGTTCACCCCATAACTTCAGCAGTTTGCGGTAATCGACCAATCCTTTTTAACAGTAGGTCGATAGGTAATTTAGGTAACATTGTATACTTGTACTAAACATGAACAGCTTGAATACTGGAGGGGTACAGGATGTTGTTTAATGAATACGTAAATTCAAACCTACATTTTTTTCTAACAAATGAAGTGGTCAAGTCTATTGCTTCTCAGACATAACTTGAATAAAGATATTGCATCGCAGGTCATGAGTTGTAGACATCTTAATCATACACCACGCATGCAATTACTGTCGGAATGGGGGTAGAAAACCAATAAATGCTTGTACATGTACATATAAGATAGATTACGTTTTAGGCGAATGATGTACGTCGCATTCGGCACACTTCCACTGACTACGTTTAATCTCAACTTGAACTACTTGGGATTCCTCGGATGTAGAACTGACAATTATTCACCATACACTGCAGCTGTGTGTTGTACATTTTGTGTGTACTGTTGATACAAATAGATTACCCAGCTGGAAGGTCCAATACACTATATATGAAACGCCAAAAAGTCTTCGGCAGATGTCGTTTTAAGACTTTGTTTAGCCATTATATTTGATTGAAAACAATTGACTTCGATGGCTAGATTATGTATGAGAAAGTTATTATTTTCTTGTTTGTTACAGGTTTGACGTCTCATCAACAGCCAGTATCATTTGGTAATTTTTCCAGCCTCAACGGCGGAGCAAGACTCCCAGACGATCACCTTTCATCAATCTTCCGTAAGTTAGCTGGATAGCTGTCTCACATATGCACTTTATCTAGTCCATGATGGGATATGATCTCACAGCGGTAGGCGACTAAGTGTCACTTGTCTAAGACAATAACCACCACCCACCCCACGGAGGCCCTATTATCATTTCCGTTTGTATAGTGGGATTTATGTACAATAATAGTTCCATGCGGTCACTTCAATATTAATAGGAATTCATTACAAAAACCTCTGTTCTCGGATTTATTTTCTATTCTTCCTCTTTGTTTACGTTCGGTCACCCCACTATCACGACCGTTCTTTGCCATAAGGAGCCACGAAGGGAAACTCAGTTACTTCACTGATGTTCTGTAAAGATAAAAAAGTAACTGTACAAACCAGAACATGTTTTCGTCCCTAAAAAAGTGATGCTACGAAAGGGAAATTTTTAAATGTATTTGTATCCCCTGAGATGTAAGCGATCCTAGCCTTTGAGTGCTACAGTCTGTCATATTCACAATGGATTTCGTGATTTTCTGACAGCGCTGTGAAATGAAATCCTCCTTTTATGCTCAGTACCGTTTTTATAGTAATGACGATAGCATGAATGTTTTTTGTCAATATAGTTCTGATGCGTTTTAATTGTTCTCATTTACGGTTTTGTGTCATGTTATGTTATGTTAAATAACAAAACATGAAACAAAACTGTCAATCATTTCTAGTTCTAGGATTATATGTAAACTTAAGCCACCTTTATGGTCAACATACTTATCAAACACACTTGATATGACACAGGTATATATGTTCACCAAACATTAGCTATTACATGACATGTTCACACACACTGCATTATTGATAGTTGAGATTTCGATAAATGTCCTTATTGAGTGATACAATGATAATGCATCAATGAATCAGTCTTTAACATATACGTATGTTAATAATTAATACTATTTTGGCAGCCTATAGAAACATGTGTTTAGAAATGCAAGTAAGCCTAGAGAACATGGTTATTTGATTCAAATAACATTGTATAGCAGTTATGTGAAAACATAACTAATGAACAAGAAAATCTTATATAAAAAGATAATTCTCTTAAAAAACAAATAGAAACAGCGCTTGTATAAAACAATTCATCCCACCGCATAAATCATTAAGACCAAATGAATCACCAATCAAGACACTCATCAACGGCATCTGACTCAAACCCGACCATCCCGCAAATCAATGAACAACACAATCCACAAAACAATATTGACTCAAATTATATTTCACTGACATTAGTTTAAAAAAACACACACACAAATAGTTTTCTATATCGGAGATGTTTTAAATTATTTATTTATTTGTTGGAGTTTAACGCTTTTTTTCCCAATAAATTTTAGTTTCTTGTTTATATACAGCGACAAGTTCACTTAACCATCGAACTTGGGCTGTTTTCTAGCCAATGCTAACTTACTCTTCTGTAAGGAACCGGAAACCACTCTACATGAGTTGGAAAATCAACATTTTGGAAGACTAGTGATGTTTGACTTGACTAACATATAGGTTTAGAAAGATAAAATATATACAAACATGTATGATTGATGTGTTGTTTAGACATATTCTCTGTATGATGGGGGACCATGATATTCTGTGTTACAAGATGTCGTGAAGTAATATCAACACTAGTAACACTTGTATATGGGGCTTCCTTGATGAATGATTATAAAATGTCTTTTTTTCCATTCCTTGTTCACATAAACAACGTTGGCACCTTAACGCGGAAATGTGTTTGCAACAACTCAACTCGGCATCAGTACTTATATAATTATACGTTGTACATAGATAGTGGAAGAAAAACATAACTTTAAAAAAATATATCAAGCCAGATTTCTACTAATTATGACCAATTTCGGATGAAATAATCATTTCTAACTTAACATGTAAACGAGCATACCAATTTATTATCAAAACAATTGAGTTTATTGTTGACCTGGTTTATGACAAAAAAAACGAGTAAAAAACCTTTTATTTTACTTTAAGCAGGGTTTAAGAATATGTATAAAATCAATAATTATACTCGACGTATCAACAAATGCTTCTTGCAAAGCCTCACCTTTTTCAGTTGGTTGAGAAAAGAATGTTTCACATCTTTCCTCTACTAGGTCCTTTTCTACCGAGATATTGTTCACAAATCAATAGCTTCAACAAATTAAACCACCATTTAATATACAATCCTTGTAATGTCTGTGCTCTGTCGGATCGTGTCTTAAGATGTTCTTTAACAAACTAATTTGCAATGCAATTTGTGATGGAACTTGTCAAGATATTACGATATCGCACCATATATATAGTTTATTATGTCAGAAGTACTAAGTATAATAAATGGCTCAACAATTATGTACGAGAGATCATTTGACCACGTTTCCTTACAAGAAGCATTATATGAACAGTTGCAACATTATCAAGGTAGCTGATGTGAGTATCACGTGACCTGGGTATACACATTACACAAGATCTATGTTTGTGTTGATATATTTTACAGATCAGTCATTTCCGATGCCACTTGAGTACTTACTTCACAAGTTACCATCATTTCCATTAATTCCTTATCGAGACTCTAAATTGCGTGTTCTCAGTGTACATGTACTATCACAAAAGGTCAAATAGGCAATATATCATCTGTTTTAAAGTTCCAAGTAACAAAGTTATTTTTTTGGAAAAAAGAAGTCTTAACTTCAATAAGAGGTATACTTGTTTAATCAATTAATCAACGTTTAAAAAGAAAAAAAACTATAAGTAGACTAATTACAAGAAGCATTGGTTTTTGTCTTTTGTATGAAGTTGCTTTTTCATAAAGGATATTGACAGTGAATGTATTCAATCCTAGATTATGGAAAGTATAAGTAACATATTTACATGTTATGAATAACATGCATATATTGACAATCATGAGTATTTGACAAATGAATGAATTCAAAAGCATGGTAATATATCATATCCTATATCAATCAAATAGAATATACCCTAAATGCTAACAAATTCACCATAATCTGCTATGCCAGGGTTTTCCCTAGGATTTTTTACATGAGGGTCGCAGATCCCTTAGGTTTGTATTTTGGGGTCCTTGAGAAATTTTATGGGTCCTGCATATGGATATGCATTTTTTTGCTTAAGTTCAGATAACCTATAAATCTATCACACTATATACCATCAAGTGATTGAGATCATGAATACAATAGCAAATTCACATGATTTATGGTTTTATTTCAACTGTACTATCAAACTGACTAGTGATTTTGTGTAGACTATAGTCTCCATGTGCATATATAATATACTGATCACTCAATTAGCAGGAAGGAAAATATCTATTTGTCAGATCCGATTGCGGGTCCCCAGGATGCAAAGTAAGCACCACAGAAATGTGGGTCCTGGGTCACAAAGTTGCGTCAGGGACGCAGAAAACCTGCGTAACGGAAATCCCAGCTATGGTACAACCACATTGAACTTCAAATAACAACTTATCTAGGTCAACATCACAGAGAAATGCCTGCATGATTTACTTACTTATCAACAAATAGCAGACGAACAGATTCAGTCTAACATGACAAAAATGACCTACATCACAATTAGCCAATCAAATGGCCAGGATTACCCAAACTAGTAATAGACACTATACCATATACTCATGAACAACTAGAATAAACTTTGTACCCATGACTAAAATTCGTCTAGAAAAAAAGATGACAGATCTCAACGAAAGATGAGATTCTATCTAAAATCTTAGTTTATTAAGAGCAACATTCTTCGTCTTTGATTATAAAAAGCATTTGTTTACACTCACAATGTCATTAAATACTGTACTAGTTGAAATTAAGAAAATATTCATTTTTACATTATCATTACATGAAATAATGATGTACTGTTGTTACTATTCATTTACACGTGATAACTATTTGTGGGTGAATATGCATAATAATATCAATCCAAGACAGTAAAAAAGTATCACTTTATCAATCAATATTCATGTGTTTAATGTTTTGTCTTATTTTGCTCGGTTATTTGGACACCATGGTATCAGTAAGCGCAACAATTACTGCAATATTTCTAGCAAAGGAAATCATATTTCCGGTCAGCTAACCAAAAAACCTTTCTTTTCATTCTTTCCTGAACATATATTACGTACTAAGGCGATATGATTAGTCTCCAAATATATTCGTGCTTTCATGTAAGAGTTCTTATCGTTGTGGACAAAGTAGAGTCTGTCCGGCAACAGCTTCTTTGTGGACCAATTACCAATGATGTTCTGTTATATGCATGGCATAAGTTAAACAGTTCTACAACTTCATGATTTGTGAATATACTGAACTGAACTGATAAACACGTTTACGGAAAGAAGCAACATATTTTGTCACAAAACGCCAGAGATTATCATGTTGCATGCTGTCGTAAATTAACATATTCCTGCTTAATTGAAATCGCATTAAACAATTGAATAGCGGGATGTGTTTAATTAATGTTAGCTCGGGAGTGTTGGATAATGGGTGAAGAGGAATAATTAATCTGATATCTTGCATGTGTCATCTTGCACCAGTGACAGAATAGATCTAAGATTCACTGACATCACTGATATTGTCTTAATTACAAGATATACGTCAATGTTCTAAAGAACCTTCATATATCATTTACTATTTTCTTTTCGAAACTACCCACTCGGTCTCTCTCATTTTCAGGCCCCATGAATATAAAACTAGACTTTGGTCTCCGAGCTCAAATATCTTATTATATCTTTTTTCTGACTTGATTATAATCAGACAAACATTATATCATTGATTCAGTAGCCCGACAGTATAATCGAACTTAATTTGTATTTAAACATTAATCAACTCTATTTTTTCAACCAAAATACTTTCAGAATGGAATTAAGGACCATTCTCGTGTTTTATAACGTTTGGGCCAGACAGAATGTCCGGTGCAAATTGCGCTTATTAATAAACCCAATACATTGTTTGAAAAGGGCAAGGGAAAATGATGAAGTTGTTATCTATAAAATTACAGAAGTTTAAATTAGTTGTGAACTTAATTTATAAAGTAAATCACACGAATGTCTGGTCGGAATTTCTGGTTTTCATTCCTGACTTAGACTTACGACTTTTGATCAAGATATTGTTTGTCAATCTCTTTTAAATGTCAAATCTGTTACCTGTTTTAGTCGAAACTAGTCGAAAAAATACCCATTGTCATGTCTTGTGCTCCACTATACTCTTCTATTTCTCTAATTGTTACAATATACACGAATTTGTAAAATATATACAATTTAATAATATACAAATTCTAAAACTGTCATTTATAAATCATATGATGATCGTTTCATAAGTATAATTCAGTGTGTTATTACCTTTATATTCTTATTTACTATTGACCATGTACGAGTATATATTTAAACATGTGAAATGTTAGAAACCTTGCATTTTTCTTGAATACACTATCTTTCTATTTAACACCACATTCAAGTGATGCTTTCTCGCAAAATCAACATAGTCAACAAACCATATCCAGTAAATTTTATTTTTATATGAATAAATGACGAATCAATGGTTATCACTATTCACCGTCATTACTTTATACAGTACTAAAATGACCTAAGTGTTGGTAATTCAAACAGAAATTGGAACATTATCACTATAGAATTACTACCTCAACAGAACAGACACGCAATCTAGAAGGGAAATATTCAATGCTAAAAAATCACTTAGGGTAAAATTTGAAAGGAGAATGCACTTCATATTTTTAAGTAATGTAACAAAACAAAAGCATCGGGACAGGGCGGTGGCCCCTTGTCCAACACTAACTTTCGACTTGTTGACAACATATACTTAGCCTCCCCATTAAATTTTTTAAGCTAACTCTATGATATACTCACATGCAATCATTATAAGTGCCCAGAATAGATATATTCGTAATATGTCAATATAACCATTTATTCAACTGTATATACTTGGTTCTCTGCCCATTGTTTCACCCTCCGCTCCGTTTCCATCGGTGGAATCGCTCCTAACCCTTTATAATAAACAAATGAACAAGTACTATTGGAATGAGTTTAAACTTTTAGAACTTGTCGGTCTATAATGTCCCGATATTGGAAGCGCAATGGAAGATGTCTCCAGTAGCGATATATGAACTGCAATGCCATGGTATTGCGTCTCCTATAGCGAAAAATGCAAATTTAGATTGGATTATTGCACGAGGATTGCAATTTCTGTTGAGATCCTTACAATAGATGAACTTTTTTAATACTGAAAACGAGGTTTTTTTTCATTTAATTATTGTAGCCCTTTGTTTATTTGGCTAGAGCCTTCGTCGAAATATGACATTATTTGTTTCAGTATGTATTTCGTCGGCAACAATCGTATTACTATGAGTGTATATATATTTATATTACTTCTATATGTCCATCCCGTTAACCTGGAAAATGGTATCAGGTTTAAACTGCAGCTATTGTCGCATAATCGTTATTGACATGCAACAACAAAAAAAGATACGAATGAAACGACCATTTCGTTTTCTAACCAGACTTATATAAACTGCCTTTCAGTGTTTGATCATATGAGACGTATTTGAGTGGGACAAGAACACTGCGGTATTAAACACGAACTAGGCGTATACTAAATCGATGTCTTGTTTTGATGTGAATTATCTTCAGTTGTTCTAAGTATATCGCCGTATGAAATAATTAGCAGAACAGACGAGTGTAGGATTCAAATAAGGCCATCCCACATAGATCACATGAAAATTAAATAAAAAGGGTATTTGGTGTGGGCGTATGGATAGATTCAAGAATTCAGTATCAAATACGGCCATATACATATACGGCGTCTGAACTGGTAATATGTCATTGAAAGAAGTAAATAATAATGTGATATCGATCATACGATGATTCACCTAGACTCGCTGAATGACAACTTTTAATTACAAGTTTTATCTCTAGGGATTTTGTTGATTTAAAACCATGAAGTTGTGAATTCAGCAAACAGATTTTAGTCAATCCAAACAAAAAAGGTTGATTAATTTTATCACTTTTACCAGCTAATGTGAAACTATTTTAATCACATAGAAGTAGGATGGTGACAAGCTTAGAGTTTTGAATTCAGTGAACAATGACGTGATTAAAAATATGTCAGCTTTTGGGTTAAATATGATATTTGACATTTCCCATTCGGAAGTAATTTTGTTCCCAATATGAAAATTTAATATTACGTATTTTGAACATGAATATTGTTATTGACTACAAACAAAAACGGTCTAATTACACATTTGTTTTCGGATAGTCTCCGTACATTAACTGTTTAAATGTCAAATTGAATGAACAAAGGTTAAATAATGCTGTAAGCTCTGAGGCAAACCATGTTATCGTTTCATATTGCCTGTTGACACATCTTCTGACAGCTTATGCTTCGTGCAACACAAAGGCGGAGTTACAACACAATCGTATAACCATTTACTAAACCAACAAAATTAGGTCAAAATATCTTTTTTTTCGGAAACATTTTGTTAGAAGACGATGAAATATCTCCATACTTTGTATTTTGTCATTTATAATTTAGAATCGACCGGTGCCAAAAAGGGTCGGTCGAGTAACCTTACATCCGTCTTTTCTGCCCTTATATCTTGATTAAATATTATCTTTATATCTTGTTGTCCCGTCCCCAGTCTGATTCTATATATTTTAACGCTGTCATGATTTACAAACCTAAATCATGCTACTTGATTCATGTTATTTTAAGCATAGCTCAACCTCTTTAATTATATGAACCATTATTTTTCATTAATTTTCTCACGGTCTGTTATTTTTCTTCTCTTTGCATTTTCACGATGTCACATGACCAAAACTTTATTGTATTTATACATTTGTTTGTAACGTGTATAATCATGTTCTGTTCTGTTCTTTAATTTTGTTTCTTCAAGTTTTATCAACATGTATTTTGTTGTGTTTCACAGTTCGGCAAAAATATAGTTCAAACAGGTGAATCAGTTTGATTGAGTTTGTTGGATCCAAACTGTCCCAAGACTAGTCTAACAGTTACTTTATTTTGTAGCTGATATTCATAGAAATAAATGAGCGTGCTGATTTGTTAAAATATAAAACATATGTGCAGAAAACACGAGAATTTCTTCAGATTTCATAAAAGATGCATCATTTCCCTATCTTAACTTCTTTTATGAGACAATTACATTAATTTTAATTAACATCGCTATTGATTTTCGTGTCAAAAAGGCATGGTCTAAGTATAAACCAAACAGAATAAGTTTATCTTCACAAACCCCACCCAACACGCCAAATATTCAGAAACATAAAAACCGAATGATAAAACATAGTTGCCATGTGAGCCTTGTGTGCCTAACCTTACACTTACCCCCGGGAAAAAGATTAATTTAACAGTGCGTTTGTGTTTAAAGACGTTTGCTACAGTTCGCTACATTTATCACATAGACATAATACTAGGCAAAATAAAAATCAATAGATTTTGCATGATCGTAGCCTGTGCAGAAATATTTTAAGCGAAAGAAAATTGGGGTCACTGATTTTGTTTTGAGTTATCTGCCCGTAGATTTGAATTTTTGTTTATCTTCAGTGATTTAACCGGAATGATATAAGGTAAATAATCAAATAGAGAATGATTTATACTTATATGATTATACATTATGACATTCTTGCTGATACCATGTTTACAATATTATATACATAATGACATTCTTACTGATGACTTGTTTACACTTATACAAGCATGTGTATACGTTATGACTTCAAACAACACAGCTACATAAATAAATAGTAGAAACACAATATTTTTGAGAAATCTTGACCATTTTTCATCTAACATAATTTCAAACGAGGCATGAATTCCTACTAAACCGAAATGCCGTTGTACTTCACTGAATATATGACATCTACTGAAATGTGGAATGTAAGCATTTGGGATTTGAAACTCGAAACATTATCTTAAGTGATTTAACCGGAATGATATAAGGTAAATAATCAAATAGAGAATGATTTATACTTATATAATTATACATTATGACATTCTTACTGATACCATGTTTACACTTTTATATACATTATGGCATTCTTACTATGGACAGCTACATGAATAAATAGTAGAAACACAATATTTTTGAGAAATCTTGACAATTTTTCATCGAACAGAATTTCAAACAAGGCATGAATTGCGACTTAACCAGAATGCCTTTGTACTTCACTGAATATATAACATCTACTGACGTACTGGAAAAATGTAAGCATTTGGGATTTGAAACTCGAAACATTATATTGACAACCAGTCAAATATTCGAAATTAATACTTCAATCATGACAGTAAATCATATCATTCGTGAAACTAATATACATTTTAATGTAGCAATTTGATACACTTTTCTTATCAATAGTATTTAAATTCTTGATACCATTTTCTAATTTCGTTCAACAGACAAACACTCCATGGAAAATTCATCATACTACGCAGATTACATAGGCTTTGTTACAACCAAACTTGTAATAAAAACCAAACTTGTAATAATTATTACAAGTCTGGTTTTTATTACAAGTTTGGTTGCAAGGTCCAACCAAACTTGTAATAACCAAACTTGTAATATTTTTTTCAAGTTGAAGTAAGATATTACTTTTGCACTCATTAAATACTGATGTGTTCCGCCCCATTAATTAGCACGTGCTGACCTAATTAAGGTCACTAGCGCTTGAAATGACCTTCTTTTTTTCATATTCAATTGACCATCTATCCATACAGTAAAACATGTAATAATTATTACAAGTCTGGTGTTTATTACAAGTTTGGTTGCAAGGTCCAACCAAACTTGTAATAACCAAACTTGTAATAATTTTTTCAAGTTGAAGTAAGATATTACTTTTGCACTCATGAACTTACTGATGTGTTCCGCCCCATTAATTAGCACGTGCTGACCTATTTTAGGGTCACTAGCGCTTGAAATGACCTTCTTTTTTCATATTCAAAATGCCATCTAACCATGTAGTCAAACATGTAATAATTATTACAAGTCTGGTTTTTATTACAAGTTTGGTTGCAAGGTCCAACCAAACTTGTTATAACCAAACTTGTAATAATTTTTTCAAGTTGAAGTAAGATATTACTATTGCACTCATGAACTTACTGATGTGTTACGCCCCATTAATTAGCACGTGCTGACCTAATTAAGGTCACTAGCGCTTGAAATGACCTTCTTTTTTCATATTCAAAATGCCATCTAACCATGTAGTCAAACATGTAATAATTATTACAAGTCTGGTTTTTATTACAAGTTTGGTTGCAAGGTCCAACCAAACTTGTAATAACCAAACTTGTAATAATTTTTTCAAGTTGAAGTAAGATTTTACTTTTGCACTCATGAACTTACTGATGTGTTCCGCCCCATTAATTAGCACGTGCTGACATAATTAAGGTCACTAGCGCTTGAAATGACCTTCTTTTTTTCATATTCAATTGACCATCTATCCATACAGTCAAACATGTAATAATGATTACAAGTCTGGTTTTTATTACAAGTTTGGTTGTAAGGTCCAACCAAACTTGTAATAACCAAACTTGTAATAATTTTTTCAAGTTGAAGTAAGATATTACTTTTGCACTCATGAACTTACTGATGTGTTCCGCCCCATTAATTAGCACGTGCTGACCTAATTAAGGTCACTAGCGCTTGAAATGACCTTCTTTTTTCATATTCAAAATGCCATCTAACCATGTAGTCAAACATGTAATAATTATTACAAGTCTGGTTTTTATTACAAGTTTGGTTGCAAGGTCCAACCAAACTTGTAATAACCAAACTTGTGATATTTTTTTCAAGTTGAAGTAAGATATTACTTTTGCACTCATTAAATACTGATGTGTTCCGCCCCATTAATTAGCACGTGCTGACCTAATTAAGGTCACTAGCGCTTGAAATGACCTTCTTTTTTTCATATTCAATTGACCATCTATCCATACAGTAAAACATGTAATAATTATTACAAGTCTGGTGTTTATTACAAGTTTGGTTGCAAGGTCCAACCAAACTTGTAATAACCAAACTTGTAATAATTTTTTCAAGTTGAAGTAAGATATTACTTTTGCACTCATGAACTTACTGATGTGTTCCGCCCCATTAATTAGCACGTGCTGACCTATTTTAGGGTCACTAGCGCTTGAAATGACCTTCTTTTTTCATATTCAAAATGCCATCTAACCATGTAGTCAAACATGTAATAATTATTACAAGTCTGGTTTTTATTACAAGTTTGGTTGCAAGGTCCAACCAAACTTGTTATAACCAAACTTGTAATAATTTTTTCAAGTTGAAGTAAGATATTACTATTGCACTCATGAACTTACTGATGTGTTACGCCCCATTAATTAGCACGTGCTGACCTAATTAAGGTCACTAGCGCTTGAAATGACCTTCTTTTTTCATATTCAAAATGCCATCTAACCATGTAGTCAAACATGTAATAATTATTACAAGTCTGGTTTTTATTACAAGTTTGGTTGCAAGGTCCAACCAAACTTGTAATAACCAAACTTGTAATAATTTTTTCAAGTTGAAGTAAGATTTTACTTTTGCACTCATTAACTTACTGATGTGTTCCGCCCCATTAATTAGCACGTGCTGACATAATTAAGGTCACTAGCGCTTGAAATGACCTTCTTTTTTTCATATTCAATTTACCATCTATCCATACAGTCAAACATGTAATAATGATTACAAGTCTGGTTTTTATTACAAGTTTGGTTGTAAGGTCCAACCAAACTTGTAATAACCAAACTTGTAATAATTTTTTCAAGTTGAAGTAAGATATTACTTTTGCACTCATGAACTTACTGATGTGTTCCGCCCCATTAATTAGCACGTGCTGACCTAATTAAGGTCACTAGCGCTTGAAATGACCTTCTTTTTTTCATATTCAAAATGCCATCTAACCATGTAGTCAAACATGTAATAATTATTACAAGTCTGGTTTTTATTACAAGTTTGGTTGCAAGGTCCAACCAAACTTGTAATAACCAAACTTGTGATAATTTTTTGCAAGTTGAAGTAAGATTTTACTTTTGCACTCATTAACTTACTGATGTGTTCCGACCCATTAATTAGCACGTGCTGACATAATTCAGGTCACTAGCGCTTGAAATAACCTTCTTTTTTTCATATTCAATTGACCATCTATCTATACAGTAAAACATGTAATAATTATTACAAGTCTGGTTTTTATTACAAGTTTGGTTGTAAGGTCCAACCAAACTTGTAATAACCAAACTTGTAATAAAATTTTCAAGTTGAAGTAAGATATTACTTTTGCACTCATGAACTTACTGATGTGTTCCGCCCCATTAATAAGCACGTGCTGACCTAATTAAGGTCACTAGCGCTTGAAATGACCTTCTTTTTTCATATTCAAAATGCCATCTAACCCTGTAGTCAAACATGTAATAATTATTACAAGTCTGGTTTTTATTACAAGTTTGGTTGCAAGGTCCAACCAAACTTGTAATAACCAAACTTGTAATAATTTTTTCAAGTTGAAGTAAGATTTTACTTTTGCACTCATGAACTTACTGATGTGTTCCGACCCATTAATTAGCACGTGCTGACCTAATTAAGGTCACTAGCGCTTGAAATGACCTTCTTTTTTTCATATTCAATTGACCATCCATCCATACAGTAAAACATGTAATAATTATTACAAGTCTGGTGTTTATTACAAGTTTGGTTGCAAGGTCCAACCAAACTTGTAATAACCAAACTTGTAATAAAATTTTCAAGTTGAAGTAAGATTTTACTTTTGCACTCATTAACTTACTGATGTGTTCCGCCCCATTAATTAGCACGTGCTGACATAATTAAGGTCACTAGCGCTTGAAATGACCTTCATTTTTTCATATTCATTATACCATCTATCCATACAGTCAAACTTGTAATATTTATTACAAGTCTGGTTTTTATTACAAGTTTGGTTGCAAGGTCCAACCAAACTTGTAATAACCAAACTTGTAATAAAATTTTCAAGTTGAAGTAAGATTTTACTTTTGCACTCATGAACTTACTGATGTGTTTTGCCCCATTAATTAGCACGTGCTGAACTAATAAAGGTCAGTAGCACTTGAAATAACCTTCATTTTTTCATATTCATTATACCATCTATCCATACAGTCAAACTTGTAATAATGATTACAAGTCTGGTTTTTATTACAAGTTTGGTTGCAAGGTCCAACCAAACTTGTAATAACCAAACTTGTAATAAAATTTTCAGGTTGAAGTAAGATTTTACTTTTGCACTCATGAACTTACTGATGTGTTCCGCCCCATTAATTAGCATGTGCTGACCTAATTAAGGTCACTAGCACTTGAAATGACCTTCAATTGCTCATAAACCATCTGTTCTTATCAAGGATATTATCCGACATAGGATTACTATAAGTTCGGTTTTGTAATAAAACTTTCAAGTTGAAGTAAGATTTTAATTTTGGATTCACATGCTCATTAATACGGTGGAACATATCAGTAGGTTACTACTGATGTGTTCCACCGTATTAATTAGCATGTGCCGACCTAACCAATGTCTTTGGAAATCTCTCTACACTGAGATTGTGGCACTACTTTTGCGAATTTAACTATTTCCACTATGTAGTGAATCTTATTACATGGACATATTATGAATGAACTTCGGTGTGGATGAATACTTGATTATTATACTTGTTAGTTTTACTGTTTAAATCGCCAAAATATTTCACATGCTTTCAAAATAGACAGAATTCTGCAATATATCTTAAACGTTTGTCAAATGTCTGCAATGTATACTTATACAACAAATGGTACTAGTTTTCAAGGCGGATGAGAGGCGTTTTGTTTAAACAAAATGAAGTGTATATTTTGTTCCTAAAAATGGTACCTTTTTAGACGTCAACGTACAATAAAAAATCAAAGTACTGAAAGTACTATCGGAATTTTATTTTTCCATATGAGACAAGTCGCTTGTGTTGCTCGCGACACAACAACGACTGTTGGGAGAAATCCTAAATTAGGAACTGTACAGTTGATGGATATTCATGCTTAGGAATTAACATACACTTTCTCAATATTGCCACCTATTCATGTACAAATTCTGATATTCATGTGCTAATTAAATTTCACCAACCATGCATGTCGGTTATCTAAGTTATCAGATGTTTCGATTTTTTCATGTAGCCAATTATCCAGCCAATAATTTTCCGAATCCATCGGTACCAAAATAAGCATTGTTACTGTCATAGTTACAGATATAATATATACCGAGCACTTCTAATTTATTACTTATTTTAAAATCGATAAGAAGCTAAAAAGTCGCCGTAAAACAAGATGGATGTGGCGTTTATCAGAAACACTTATCGGTGTATTCTTGATATCTTTCTTTTGGCCTTACGCATGACACACCGTCACATGTCCGTAGACATTTCTGCCAAGAATGTCCGATATCTATCCACGTATGTCAAAGTTACTGAGCGGACATAAAATAGAATTACCGAGTTTTTACCTTTAACCGCTAAGTGTGACTTTGACATTCGAGCTGCAGCAATTGGGGTTGCACGTGACACATCGTCTAAAGATGGTTAACATTTGTAGTAAGTTCTTGCAATGAATAACGAAGTTACAGAGTGGACACTCCGAAAAGACCGAAATTATGACCTTAAAACTCTATGTGACCTTTAGTGCTCTGATCTTTATATAAACTGGTATACTGTATACTGAACTTCTGACCTTGTCTCACATGTGCGTATGTTTGTTAGTCCTGGACTTCTTTACAGACCGAACCTGTTTTTGGTGTGCTGTGTGGTTACAAATCTTTAGGGCAGAGTTCGTAATTATTTGATTTACTACCTCTGAAAATCATTAGAGAAGAAAAAAATAATTTAATCGCATATTATTACCATCCAAATGTTTACACAAGGAACAAGTTTACAAGATATAATTCATATACGGTAAATATGACGAATATATTATACATAATCTAATTTACCAAAAAATAGTACTTGTACTTTTAGCATTAAACTCATGATTTTTCTGTTTAAGGCCTTAACTGTTAGTATGCTGGAGAGGGTCAAATATAATTCATGTAAACCTAGAGTTTTTGGACAATTTAGATTTCAGCCCATTTGTATACATGTGTTTTTCTAAGAACTTATTGTTGCTGTATATACACAGGTTAATATATTATCTAACAGATAATTATTGTTCAACTAATTATTATCTTTGTTACTTTTACAGCTTATTTTGCCAAACCTCTTTAAAATTTCCAGAGCTTTCAAAAGCAACAGATTTCCAACTTTTGACAAACTGCAAAGTCTGCTATGTATACTGATAAAACAAATGGTACTATGCGGCGTCACTTAATAGTAAATAAAACAATATCTGTTTAAAAACACAATGCCCCCTCTGGATGACATTTGACCTGAAAATGCGCAGATCCTGTAGAGATTGTCATGATGACACCATATTGCTCACCACAAAAGAAGACCTTTAGAGAAGAACATTTTTCACTTTTTTCCGGTGTATGAGCCCGAATAAACCAAGTGAGCCACGGGGTTGGTCAATCTTGACTCCTGGGTCATCATTTGAACCAACATGACAGAGGACAGATGACACATGCTAATTAATGCGGCAGCACACGATGGTATAATGAATATGAAAAAATGAAGGTCATTTCAAGCGCTAGTGACCTTAATTAGGTTAGCACGTGCTAATTAATGAGGCAAAACACATCAGTAAGTTCATGAGTGCAAAAGTAAAATCTTACTTCAACTTGAAAAATTTATTACAAGTTTGGTTATTACAAGTTTGGTTGGATCTTGCAACCAAACTTGTAATAAAAACCAGACTTGTAATAATTATTACAAGTTTGGTTTTTATTACAAGTTTGTATACACACGAAATAATTGGAACAAATGAACAAAAACATAATTCAACCAACACAAAGCACAATCATCCGTCCCTAGATCATAAGCAATACTCAAAATTCAGTTCGTCATTGATTACACTGTCTTTTCTGTTTGTATCTGTTTCAATCTTTTTAAACCGGGTTTTCACAAAGTGAAACCTGGTTATTAGAATGCCGAAAATGTTAGGGGGGGGGGGGGGGTCAAACAGGCGGTGTCCGGTCAATAACTAAAGTTCGGATTGACCAATCTTTACTAAACTTGATATGTAGGATCCTTGAATGAAAACCTACATTGGGTTGTATTTGGGATCTGTGGGGTCAAGGTCAAAGTCACTGTTATTAAAAATATATAATGTGTGTCCGGTGAATAATTTAAGTTTGGATTGATCAATGTTGACTAAGCATATTATTTAGCATCCTTGAATGAAAACCTACCTTGGGAATTCTATTTTAGATCTGTTGGGTCAAAGTCAATGTTACTAAAAATAGAAAATCAGTGTCCGGTCAATAACTGAAGTTTGAAATGACCAATGTTGACTAAAATGGGTATTTAGTACCCTTGCATCAAAACCTACCTTTGAATTGTATTTTGGGTCATTCGGGTCAAGGTAAAAATAGAAGATCAGTTTCCGGTCAATAACTTAAGTTTAGAATGACTAATGTTGACTAAACTTGGTATTTAGCATCCTTGCATAAAAATAGGGTGGAATTGTATTTGGGGTCAGTCAGGTCAGGGTCGCTGTTACTAAAAATAGTGTATCAGTTTCCGGTCAATAACTTCCGTTGGGAATGACTAATCTTGACTAAACTGGGTATTTTGCATCCTTGCATGAAAGCTTTGCAAAGGATTGTATTTGGGGTCAGTTGGGTCAAGGTCAATTACCAAAAATATAACTTAATTAAGAATTAAGAAATTGCAATGAAATTATGTGTGTAGGTAGCTTACATGGAAACCAAGATTTGGATTGCATTCTATGCCAATATGGTAAAGGTCACTCTTAGCTTATTAGCCGCATTGGAAACTGAACCACTGACGAAGCCTTGGCGAATAATTTTAGAGTACTGTTGTATTAAAGCCTTGGAAAACCTGGTTTCGTGGCATTGTCGCGTTTCTTGTTTTAATCTATCATGGTTTTCTCTGATACATGTTTGTGTTTGGGTCAGACAAACTTTCTTTAACACTCACTGTAAACTGTTCCAACACAATACCCTTCGGTGGCCGTGCTTTTTCCTTCATGTTCTGTGTTAGGCGGGGTTTTGGTGGAATGTAGTATTTTATATAAGACTAAGTTTTTTTTTTAAATCTAGGAATCTTATTATAATAGATATGTATTCAAACTATAGATAGCCACACAATTGATAATAAACTACTTATCATTTCTTTCGTGTTATTTTCGTATTTTGTGCTCTAATTGTGCGAGTGACTTTTCTTTGCAATTCGCTGTAGATGCTGTAAGGTCGAACATTTGAAGCGGTACAGTTTATTCATTTCAATAAACGATATGAATTAATTCCCTCTTTTATATACATCCATAACCAGTGCTTTTAGTGGTGTTTCTCCAGTGTAAGCAGCATATATGTATACCACAAATTGACTTATTTTCTACCAGCATTGATTATAACGGTCATCATCAAGTTAATCAAACTCTTTAATGTCATAACTGTTAGAACTTTGCATGTTGACAGACAATATAAAAAAAGACCTGATGTTCCATGTAAAGACTTCATATTTTATTACACGTTTATATAATGGTCGTGTTGTTAATGGCAAACAAATAATTATCTTGAAGTTGAATGGACAATTACAAGAATACAAGAATAAACCTTCACAAATCGATATAAGATTAAGGTTAATACTCAATGATTTAATCAATATTATCTGTCATGAAATGATCCAATGAACGTTAATTTACCGGGATTAATTGTGCATGTCAAAATTCAATGTGGTGGAATTTGTATTTCCTTTGTGCAGTCACACGAGATTTCGATCCCTAATCAACACTCCTAACTTCCAGGAAAAACGCAATCTCGATAACATCGTTTACATCACGTTTATCACCACTGATAACGTCACTGTATTGTTATACATGTGAAGAATGACTTAATCACGCCAGGTTAGATCTTTCTGCTTTTGAGAGATATATATGTATTTATATTTTGAACACAGGCGACCCTTAGCAAAGACTAAATCTGACCTTTATTGACAGGTTGCCTTCATTTTGTTTAGACATTTTGTTCTATATAATCATTGTTTATATATAAAAGAAACAAAATTCTACTGGAAGTTCAGATTTTGCATATTCTGCTAACTATTTTGTCTTCTTCCATACTATACCACCATTTTATGGCTAGAGATCTTTCAAACATATCTTAATTGATTCATTGCAGATAAAAACATGGAATAAATCATGTACGAATAAAATGTAAATTAAACTATTCCACACTATATCGTTCAAAATGTATCGCAGTGTACTTTGCATATCAGAATATTTTCTTGATCTATCAACTGTATCATGTAAATCAATTACATGGCAATACGTTCAGAAAACTCCTTCAGCGCCGACATGTGACTTTATGTAAAAGATAAATTATTTAAAGGTACAGGACATATTTTCTAACTATTTTCTGATATTAAATCATGCGTTGCCATCGTAACCGATAAACGCCACGGTAAAATTCGAATTCTTTTCAAATAATATTGTTGTTGGAAAAGTTTAGAATTTCTAAAATAGATCACACAAAACTAGATTTCTAATACCGCTTTTAAATCTCTAATACGTGCATTATGAAGTCAATTCAAGAAATGAAATTTAATTTGCTTTTTTACTCAAACTAAGACATGTGTAAGACATGGAAACCGGTTGTATGATCATTATAATTTCAATTTATTGTATAAAGAAGATATCAAACTATATGGATGGAAGATTGTTCTAACATTTCATCATTTGTAATATACCATTTTACTAAGTGTAGGCATGTTGTCTGTGGGCATTTTCCCTTCATTTACTAATGTCTATCTATGTATACATTTGTTTATCTATAAATTAACGTCTAGACACACCATATGGTAATCGACAAAGTGTAAGTGAAGGTAGATGGTGTTAGAACATAAAGTAACACAACTTTCAGCGTCTTGTACATTATTACTTTACCACAACGCAAACTTTCTTTGATTCCGTCAGACCGCATCGAAATTGGTTAAAACTATACTAGGTGATGTAACAATACATCAGTGAAAGTAACGAATTAGGATAGATTTAAGGTATTGGGATCCTAACAAATTACCACCACATTGCAGAGTATTTAAATACGCTAAAATTATTGTCAACTGCATTGAAACTGAAGGTCGTGGTTTCAAACATCAGTATGTGTTTCTTGCTCTTATTATGTTTGTAACTTTGTTAGACATGGGGGACTATTTTAAATATAAGTTATATCAAATAAAAATATTTTAAAGCGTGATTCTTTTGCCAAAAGAGCTCGCAAATAATAAGTATCACAGGCACTGAAAAAATATGAAATGTGTTTCTTTTTCGTACAATGCACTAATATCTGATACTTTTTTAGTAAATTTATATTCAATTATGTATAACACAACAAATGCAATTTCCTGTGCAAATTTATTCTAAATAATGAAAGTTTGATCATTTATTGATCTATGATACCGAGGGTTAAGCCGTATAGAAGGATATAGACTTTTCTGCCAAGTAAACCATCATTTTTAAAAAATGCGTAGTCAAACTCTTTATAACATTGTCAAATAATATATTTTAATTAGTTTAACAAATAGATTTGACCACCTTTGGGATTTTGGAGTTACGATCCTAGTACATTAATATGAAAATGACAAAACAAATTCTTAGAATGAATTTCTTTGAACAGAACGTCAAAAATATCTTTAAAACTTTAAATAAAAGCGATTAAAATGCAAAATTAAAAACAATACAGGAATGTCATGCCACATCTATAAAGGCTTCTCTGTAGCGATGATAAAGACCGTTTCAATGCGGTACCCTTCTGGTGAATGTGTTTTATCAGCTATTGTAATAATTATGTTCCTAAGAATGTCTGTAGACATGCTAAATACCGTTATAATGCGGTACCCCCCCCCCCGGGAGAATATGTCTACTTACTTAACTTACTTAATCCTCTTTAGTGCATAAGGCTCCCACAGCTGCTCTCCATCTATATTTGTTCTGGGCTGTTCTCTCTCCAGTTTTCCAGGTTGTTACCATTTCTTTCATCTCTGCATCAACTGTTCTCCTCCAGGTTCATTTTGGTCTCCCTTGTTTTCTTTGTTCTTGTGGTGTCCATCTTAATGCAATTATGGATACCTGTTATCATCCATTCTCATGACATGTCCAAACCATCTCCATCGTCTGCGCTTAATTTCAGTGTTGATATCTCCTGTTCCAGTTCTTTCCTCTACTACTTTGTTGGAAATAATTTGAGGCCATTGTATTCTCAGGACCCTTCTATGACATTTGCCTTTAAATCCTTGCAGTTTTGACTCCACATTTGTATTTGTTTTCTAGGTTTACTACATATAATACAACTGTTCTAATATTGCTTGTGTATATTTTTACTTTAGTCTCTAGTGATATTTTTCTTGATTTCCAAATGTTACTGAGCTTGTTAAATGATGTCACCGTTTTCACTTAGTGTGCTACCAAGATAGCAGAAA
This sequence comes from Lutraria lutraria, assembly GCA_964023205.1. NCBI lineage: Eukaryota > Metazoa > Mollusca > Bivalvia > Venerida > Mactridae > Lutraria > Lutraria lutraria. The sequence goes on from OZ026840.1 coordinate 13,980,291, forward strand.
ATGTCGATTTTCTCACGGGGAGTTCCATTTAATTTTGTAGCGTTGTTGTTCTTTTGGTTGATTGTCAATACTTTGGATTTCTTCTGGTTAATTCATATTATACAAGTGTATCAGCTCCTTTTTGTAGGGCTAAAGTTTTACTTAACACATGTTGGAATGTGTCTGACATAAGACAGATGTCATCTGCAAAGTCTAGATCTTCAACAGTCCATAATGTCAATTGCAGTCCCCGTTTCGTATCAGCAGTTCTTTGCATTACCCAATCTACAGCGAAAAAGGAGAAAGTATGCACCCCTGTCGTACCCCAGATGTAATATAGAACCACTCTGAATGTTGCCCTTCATGTCTGACAGTGAAGCAGTAGCCATCGTACATGTACTTAACTATGTTGATCAATTTCATGGGTACCCTGTATGATTTAATAATCTTCCACAATGTTTTTGTTAAGATCCTTACAATAGAAAACATTTTTACAGTAGGAATAACAATACAAAACTCGAGAATTACAAAACGAGTTTTTTTGCATTTAGTTATTGTAGCCCTGTATTATTTTGCTAGAGTCTTCGTCGAACTCTGACATTTCTTGTTTCAGTAGGTATTTTGTCAGCAACAATCATGTTGCTATGAGTGTACATGTACTTCTATTACTTCTACGTACATATGTCCATCGCGTTAACCTGGAAATGGTATAAGTATAATCGCATAATCGTTATTGACATGCAACAAAAAAAGATACGAACGAAACAAACATAACCTCTTCTAACCAGACTTATATAAACGGCCTTTCAGTTTTTGACCATATGAGACATATTTGAGTGGGACAAGAACATTGCGGTATTAAAAAAGAACTAGGCGTACACTAAATCGATGTCTTGTTTTGATGTGAAATATCTTCAGTTGTTCTGAGTATATCGCCGTATGAAATAATTAGCAGAACGGACGAGTGTAGGATTCAAATAAAGGCATCCCACATAGATCTCATGAAAATTTAATAAAAAGGGTATTTGGTGAGGGCGTATGGATAAATTTAACAATCCCGTATTAAATACGGCCATATACATGTACGGCGTCTGTACTGGTAATATGGCATTGGAAGAAGTAAATAATAATGTGATATCGACCATACGATGATTCAGCTAGACTCGCTGAATGGTAACTTTTAATTACAAGTTTTATCTCAAGGGATTTTGTTGATTTAAAACCATGAAGCTGTGAATTTAGTTATTTAATTCAGCAAACAGATTTTAATCAATCCAAACAAAAAAGGCTGATTTATTTTATCACTTTTACCAGCTAATGTAAAGCTATTTTAATCACGTAAAAGTAGGATGGTGACAACTTTAGAGTGTTGCATTCATTGAACAATGACGTGATTAAAAATATGACAGCTTTTCGGTAATATTTGATATTTGACATTTCACATTCGAAAGTAATTTTGTACCCAATATGAAAATTTAATATTACGTATTTTGAACATAAATATTGTTATTTACTACAGACAAAAAACGGCCTAATTACACATTTGTTTTCGTATAGTCTCCGTACATTAACAGTATATATGCCAAATCGAATGAACAAAGGTTAAATAATGCAGTAAGCTCTGAGGCAAACCATGTTATCCTTTCATATTGCCTGTTGACACATTTTCTAACAGCTGATGGTTCGTGCAACAAAAAGGCGGAGTTACAACAAAACCGTATAACCATTTACTTAACCAACAAAATTAGGTCAAAATATCTTTTTGTCAGGAAACATTTTGTTAGAAGACGACGAAATATCTCCATACTTTGTATGTTGTCTTTTCTAATTTTAGAATCGATCGGTGCTAAAAAGGGTCGGTTGAGTAACCTTACATCCGTCTTTTCTGCCCTTTGTTTAAATATTATCTTTATATATTGTTTTCCCGTCCCCAGTCTGATTCTATATATTTTAACGCTGTCATGATTTACAAATCTAAATCATGCTTCTTGATTCATGTTATTTTAAGCATAGCTCAACCTCTTTAATTATTTGAACCATTATTTTTCATTAATTGTCTGTTATTCTTCTTCTCTTTGAATTTTCACGATCTAAATCTTGTGAGACAACAAAAATCAATGACTATTTAAGAAATGTAAAACCTGACTACATACTAAACGATATCGATGCAAAACTATGCGAAGGTCTCCTGGATATTGCAGAATGCGAAAATGCAGTGTCGTCCATGAAAAATGAAAAGAGTCCTGGACTTGATGGCTTAACTTGTGAATTTTATAAAAAGTTTTGGCATATTATTGGAAAACTAGTAACCGACTCTTTAAACGAAGGATACTTGAAAACTGAGCTGTCATCCTCACAAAAATTAGGTGCTCTCTCCCTGTTATATAAAAAGGGTGATCCGCACGAGCTGGAAAACTGGCGTCCTATAACTTTATTAAATAATGATTACAAAATTTTGGCAAAGGTTCTATCTAACAGAATGCAAAAAGTCATTCATAAAATAGTTAGTTCAGATCAACAAGGGTATATTAAAAATAGATTTATCGGCTTCAATATAAGACAAATACAAGACGTAATAGAATTCACAGAAGAACAACAATTAAGTGGTGCAATTTTGTTTTTAGATTTTAAAAAAGCGTTTGACACCGTCGAATGGAATTTCATGATCAGCGTTCTTCAACGTTTTGGTTTTAAAGAAATGTTTATAAACTGGATTAAATCATTATATACCAATATAAGAAGTTGCGTCTTAAACAATGGTTGGCAGTCACAATGCTTTAACCCACAACGTGGTATAAGACAAGGATGTCCAATTTCGGCTTTAATTTTTATACTTGTTGCTGAAATAATGGCATTGCAAATACGAAACTCAGATCTAATATCAGGCATAAAAGTTAAACATAACGAAAGTGTAAAAATTACTCAGTTAGCTGACGACACAACTTTATTTGTAAAATCTGAACTAGAAGTCAATCTTACACTGAATATTATAGAATCTTTTGGACAATTCTCGGGTTTAAAACTTAATAAAAATAAAACAGAAGGCATTTGGATAGGTGCAACAAAAAATAGCTACGCAACTCTTGGAGGGATACATTGGTCAAAAAAGCCAGTAAAAGCACTTGGTGTATATTTCAGTACAAATAAAGTAGAATGCAATAAACTTAATTGGGACTCCAAACTAGAATCATGTAAAACATCCATAGAAAACTGGAAGAGAAGAAAACTTACCTACTTAGGAAAAATACAAGTCATTAAATCTCTTTTGTTACCAAAATTTACATATCTGTTCCATTCACTTGTTGTTCCAGGCGACGTTATTAAAATGATTGAAAACTTGCTCTTCAAATTTTTATGGAATGATAAGAGAGACAAAATAAAAAGAACAACATTGATAGGTGATAAACTTTCCGGAGGCCTGGAAATGATAGATATCAAATCATATATAGACTCTTTAAAATTTAAATGGATTCAAGCCCTCTGCGAAAACAATTATAATACGTCAAAATGGAAACTTATACCAAATTTTTATTTTGAACGCTACGGACAAAACTTCCTGCTATTCTATATGAACCTAGAAGAAAACAAATCAATAGACTTGAAAATGCCATTATTTTACGAAGAAATCGTGAAAGTTTGGCTTAAAATAAAGAATAATCATTATAAGGAACCCTCAACATTTAGAGACATACGTAAGGAAATAATATGGGGAAATAAATATATAAAGTTTAATAATAAATGTTTGATATTTCAGTCATGGATGAAGTCAAATATAATATTCATCAACGATATTTTAGACGAAAACGGCAAAATCAGCCCACAAATAATTAGAAATAAATTAATAAATACTCAAAATTGGATTTCTGAGTACAGCAAACTTTTAAAAGCTATACCCAAAGAATGGAAATTCAAATTAAATTCAACGGAATCGAAACAAACGTTAGTAAAAACTCGTCTTGACGCATGTTTTAATAGATTAAGAATCCAAGACATTGATAATAAAATTGTATATAAGCATATCGTCTCAAAGAAATTTACTGCTCCATATACTCATACTTCTTGGACAAGAGAACTTAACTTAGATGTCAATTGGTCAGAAGTATATTCTTTCTTACATTCAATTCCCGACAATAGAGTAAAACAGTTTAAATATAGAATAATACAAAAAATATTTACATCAAACGAAATAAGATATAAATGGAAAATATCAGCCTCAAACAATTGTAGCTTATGTAATGTAACTGAAACATATCAGCATCTGTTTATTGACTGCCAAGCTACAGATGGATTATGGCTTTTTATACAAAATATCTTCGACAAATGTGGTATATCCAGAAATTTACGACAGTTAAAATACGTAGTCGTTGGTTATAAAATACATGATCACAAATATCATTTTATGAACCTAATTTTATCACTTGCCGGCTTCTGTATTGGTAAAACATATTTTGAAAGTGAAAACTGGACAAAACAATGTAATATTAACAATACATTTATGTCTGAGTATAATATACTATCTAAATATTTAAAAGAGAGAAAAATACCAGATCACTTTATAACTATTTTTAACCAATACTTAAACATATAATGTATGTAATTCTCAAAAGAATAATTGTATAACATAGTACATTTATACTATCTGCACATGTACTTTTTTATTATATACAATTCATTTGTTATCCTATGTTGTTTTTCGTTTCGTAATAGGAAAATGGTATATTTTCATAATAATTAAATACTTTCATTCTACCATGTAATTGAATTACTATATAATGAAATACATCTTATTATCCTATGATTTTCGTTTCAGCATAGGACAATAAAAAGTGTATTCTACACATCGTAATAACTTACGATTGTATTTTTGTCCTAACAGTTTTGAGTGAATTTTACATATTTATATGCATGTGTTTAGAAAAAAAAAAGTTTCATATTATCATACTATTTCATAGTATCATACTATTTTACAAACTGTATAATTCCGTGTATGTAATTATTTGTAAATTGAAAAAATAAACGAAACCGTATGGTTTCACCAAAAAAAAAAAAAAGAAGAATTTTCACGATGTCACATGATCAAAACGTTATCGTATGTATAAATTTGTTTGTAACGTGTATAATTATGTTCTGTTCTTTAATTTTGTTTCTTCAAGTTTTATCAACATGTATTTTGTTGTGTTTCACAGTTCGGCAAAAATATAGTTCAAACAGGTGAATCAATTTGATTGTGTTTGTTGGATCCAAACTGTCCCGCGACTAGTCTAATAGTTACTTTATTTTGTAGCTGATATTCATAGAAATAAATGAGCGTGCTGATTTGTTAAAATATAAAACATATGTGCAGAAAACACGAGAATTTCTTCAGATTTCATAAAAGATGCATCATTTCCCTATCTTAACTTCTTTTATGAGACAATTACATTAATTTTAATTAACATCACTATTGATTTTTGTGTCAAAACAGGTTTTTAAAGGCATGGTCTAAGCATAAACCAAACCGAATAAGTTTACCTTCACAAACCCCACCCAACACGCCAAATATTCAGAAACATAAAAAACAGAATGATAAAACATAGTTGCCATGTGAGCCTTGTGTGCCTAACCTTACACTTATCCCCAGGAAAAAGATTAATTTAAAAGTGAGTTTATGTTTAAAGACGTTTGCTACAGATCTCTGCATTTTTTCACATAGACATAACAGGCAAAATAATAACTGATCAATAGAATCTTTTTAACTTTGCACGATCGTAGCCTGTGATAACAGCAATATTTTAAGCGAAAGAAAATTGGGGGTCACTGATTTTAACCGGAATAATCTAATAGTGGATGGTTTATACTTATATAATTATACATTATGACATTCTTACTGATACCATGTTTAGAATATTATATACATAATCACATTCTTAATGATACCATGTTTACACTTTGATATACATTATGGCATTCTTATTGATGACACGTTTACACTTATATATACATTATGGCATTCAAAAAGGACAGCTACATGAATAAATAGTAGAAACACAATATTTTTTAGAAATCTTGACAATTTTTCATCGAACAGAATTTCAAACAAGGCATGAATTGCGACTTAACCAGAATGCCTTTGTACTTCACTGAATATATAACATCTACTGACGTACTGGACAACTGTAAGCATTTGGGATTTGAAACTCGAAACATTATATTGACAACCAGTCAAATATTCGAAATTAATACTTCAATCATGACAGTAAATCATATCATTCGTGAAACTAATATACATTTTAATATAGCAATTTGATACACTTTTCTTATCAATAGTATTTAAATTCTTGATTCCATTTTCTAATTTCGTTTAACAGACAAAAACTCCATGGAAAATTCATCATACTACGCAGATTACATAGGCTTCAAAACACATCATACATACACACGAAATAATTGGAACAAATGAACAAAAACACAATTCAACCAACACAAAGCACAATTACCCGTCCCTAGATCATAAGCAATACTCAGAATTCTCTTCGTCATTGACTACACTATCTTTTCCGTTTGTATCTGTTTCCAATTCTTTTTAACCAGGTTTTCACAAAGTGAAACCTGGTTATCATTAGAATGCCGAAACTGTTGGGTGGGTGAGCAGGCGGGCGTCAAACAGGCGGGGTCCGGTCAATAACTTAAGTTCGGATTGACCAATCTTTACTAAACTTGATATGTAGGATCCTTGAATGAAAACCTACATTGGGTTGTATTTGGGATCTGTGATGTCAAGGTCAAAGTAACTGTAACTAAAAATATATAATCAGTGTCCGGTCAATGATTTAAGTTTGGATTGACCAATGTTGAATAAACATGGTATTTAGCATCCTTGAATTAAAAAACCTACCTTGGGATTCTATTTGGGATCTGTTGGGTCAAGGTCAATGTTACTAAATATAGAAAATCAGTGTCCGGTCAATAACTTAAATTTGGATTGACAAATGTTGACTAAATTTGATATTTAGCATCCTTGAATTAAAAAACCTACCTTGGGATTCTATTTGGGATCTGTTGGGTCAAGGTCAATGTTACTAAAGATAGAAAATCAGTGTCCGGTCAATAACTTAAATTTATATGGACAAATGTTGACTAAATTTGATATTCTGCATCCTTGAATGAAAATCAACCTTGGGATTCTATTTTGGATATGTTGGGTCTAAGTCAATATTACTCAAAATAGAAAATCAGAGTCCGGTCAATAACTTAAGTTTCGAATGACCAATGTAAACTAAAATGGATATTTAGTATCCTTGCATTAAAACCTACCTTGAAATTGTATTTTGGGTCAGTCAGGTCAAGGTAAAAATAGAAAACCAGTTTCCGGTCAATACATTAAGTTTGGAATAAAACTTGATATTTAGCATCCTTGCATAAAAATAGCGTGGAATTGTAATTGGGGTCAGTCAGGTCAAGGTCGCTGTTACTTAAAATAGTGAATCAGTTGCCGGACAATAACTTACGTTGGGAATGACTAATCTTAACTAAACTGGGTATTTTGTATCCTTGCATGAAAGCTTTACAAGGGAATGTGTTTGGGTCAGTTGGGTCAATGTCAGTTACTAAAAATAGAAAATCAGTTTTCAGTGAATAACTTAATTAAGAATTAAGATATTGCAATGAAATTTTGTATGTAGGTAGCTTATATAAAAACCAAGATTTGGATTTCATTCTATGCCAATAGGGTAAAGGTCACTCTTAACTTATTAGCCGCACTGGAAACTGAACCACTGACGAAGCCTTAGCGTAGAATTCGTGAGTACTGTTATATTAAAGCCTTAGAAAACCTGGTTTCGTGGCATTGTCGCGTTTCTTGTTTTGATCTTTTATGGTTTCCTCTGATACATTTTTGTGTTTGGGTCCGACAGACACTCACTGTAGCATTTTTATAAACTGTTCCAACGCAATACCCTCCGGTGGCCGTGCTTTTTCCTTCATGTTCTGTGTTAGGCGGGGTTTTGGTGGAATGTAGTATTTTATACAAGACAATGTTTTTTTTAAATCTAGGAATCTTATTATAATAAATATGTATTCAAACTATAGATAGCCACACAATTGATAATAACCTACTTATCATTTCTTTTATGCTATTTTTATATTTTGTGCTCAGGTTTTGCGAGTGACTGTTCTTTGCGATTCGCTGTAGATGCTCTAAGGTCGAACATTAGAAGCGGTACAGTTTAATAATTTCAATAAACGATATAAATTAATTCCCTGTTTAATATACATCCATAACCAGTGATTGTTGTGGTGTTTCTCCAGTGTATGCAGCATATATGTATACCACAAATTGACTTATTTTCTACCAGCATTGATTATAAAGGTCATCATCAAGTTAATCAAACTCTTTAATGTCATAACTGTTAGAACTTTGCATGTTGACAGACAATATAAACAAAGACCTGATGTTCCATGTAAAGACTTCATATTTTATTACATGTTTATTTAATGGTCGTGTTGTTAATGGCAAACAAATAATTATCTTGAAGTTGAATGGACAATTATAAGAATACAAGAATAAACCTTCACAAATCGATATAAGATTAAGGTTAATACTGAATGATATAATCAATATTATCTGTCATGAAATGATACAATGCGCGTTAATTGTGCATGTCAAAATTCAATGTGGTGGAATTTGTATTTCCTTTGTGCAGTCACACGAGATTTCGATCCCTAATCAACACTCCTAATTTCCAGGAAAAACGCAATCTCGCTTACATCACTTATCACTTATCACCACTGATAACGTCCCGGTATTGTTATACCTGTGAAGAATGACTTAAACACACCAGGTTAGACCATTCTGCTTTTGAGAGATATACATGTATTTATATTTTGAACACAGGTGACTCTTAGCAAAGACTAAATCTGACCTTTATTGACAGGTTGCCTTTATTTTGTTCAGACATTTTGTTCTATATAATCATTGTTTATATATAAAAGAAACAAAATTCTACTGGAAGTTCAGATTTTGCATATTCTGCTAACTATGTTGTCTTCTTTTGTGCTATATCACCATTTTATGGCTAGAGATCTTTCAAACATATCTTAATTGAAACATTGCAGATAAAAACATGGAATAAATCATTTACGAATAAAATTTAAATTAAACTATTCCACACTATATCGTTCAAAATGTATCGCAGTGTACTTTGCATATCAGAATATTTTCTTGTCTGGAAATATCATTGGAATGGAATTGAATAAGAGTGTAGTGATTATGTAAAATGTCGCTGGAAATGATTTATTCACGCTTTTTATATGATTTACACTGCGTTTGATCTATCAACTGTATCATATAAATCAATTACATGGCAATACATTCAGAAAATTTCTTCAGCGCAGACAAGTGACTTTATGTAAAAGATGAATTATTTAAAGGTACAGGACGTGCTTTCTTACTATTTTCTGATGTTACATCATAGGACTGAGTTGCCATCGTAACCGATAAAAACCACGGTAAAATTCGACTTCATTTCAAATAATATTTTTGTTGGAAAAGTTTAGAATTTCTAAAATAGATCACACAAAACTAGATTTCTAATACCGGTTTAAAATCTCTAATATTCTCTAATAGTCAATTTAAGAAGTGAAATTTAATTTGCTTTTTTACCCATACTAGGACTTATTTAAGACATGGAAACCTGTTGTATGATCATATAAGAAGATATCAAACTATATGAATGGAATATTGTTCTTACATTTCATCATTGGTAACATGCCATTTTACTAAGTGTAGGCATGTTGCCTGTGGTCCTTCATTTACTAAATTCTATCTATGTATACATTTGTTTTATTTATAAATTAACGTCTAGATATACCATATGGTAATCGACAAAGTGTACGTGAAAGTAGATGGTGTTACAACATAAAGTGACACAACTTTCAGCGTCTAGTATATCATTACTTTACCACAACGCAAACTTTCTTTTAAATTCTGTCAGCTCGCATCGAAATTGGTTAAAACTATACTAGGTGATGTAACAATACAGCAGTGAATGTAACGAATTAGGATAGATTTAAGGTATTGGGATCCTAACAAATTACCACCACATTGCAGTCTTTAATTAGGCTAAATTTACTGTCAACTGCATTGAAACTGAAGGTCGTGGTTTCAAACATCAGTAGGGACAAACTTTTTTCATTTTTTTCTTCAAACATTATTTTTGTATCTCTTAGAACATATTTACGTTGAAAATAGTGTTTTATCTGCAATAAATGATTTTTATAGGTATTTATTGGCTAAATAATGCTAGAAATGTGAACAATTTCTTACCCTAGGGTTACTTTAAGCTGTATTCTGCAACAGTAAGCCTGGTGAGGTATGTGTTTCTTGCTGTTATTATGTTTGTAACTTTGTTAGACATGGGGGACTATTTTAAATATAAGTTATATAAAATAAAAATATTTTAAAGCGTGATTCTTTTGCCAAAAGAGCTCGTAAATGATAAGTATCTGAAGCACTGAAAAAATATGAAATGTGCTTCTTTTTCGTACAATGCGCTTATATCTGATACTTTTTTAGTTTATTTATATTCAATTATGTAAAATACAACAACAAATGCAATTTCCTGTGCAAATTTATTCTAAATAATGAAATTTTGATCATTTATTGATCTATGATACACAGGGTTAAGCTGTATAAAAGGATATAGACTTTTCTGCCAAGTAAACCATCATTTAAAAAAATGCCTGGTCAAACTCTTTATAAAATTGTCAAATAACATAATTTAATTGTTTAAAAAAATATATTTGACCACCTTTGCGATTTTGAAGTTAGGTTCCTTGTTCTTTAATATGAAAATGACAAAAGAAATTCTAACAATGAATTTCTATGAACAGAACGTCAAAAATATCTTTAAACTTTAAATAAAAGGGTTTAAAATGCAATGTTAAAAAGGATACAGGAATGGAATGTCACAACTATCTAAGCTTCTCTGTAGCTATGATAAAGACCGTTTCAATGTGGTACCCTTAAGTGAATGTGTTTTATCGTCTATTGTAATAATTATGTTCCTAAGAATGTCTGTAGACATGCTAAAGACCGGTCTAATGCGGTACACACCGGGAGAATGTGTTTTATCTGCAATTATCTGTTCCTAAGAATGTCTGTACACATGCTAAAGACCGTTCTAATGCGATACACTCCGGGAGAATGTGTTTCATGATCTTTTTTAATTATTTGTTCCTAAGAATGTCTGTAGACATGCTAAGGACCGTTCTAATGCGGTACCCTCAGGGAGAATATGTCTTCCTCTATTGTAATTATATGTTCCTAAGAATGTCTGTAGACATGCTAAAGACCGTTGTTCTAATGCGGTACCCTCAGGGAGAATATGTCTTCCTCTATTGTAATTATATGTTCCTAAGAATGTGTTTTATCCTCTCTTGTAATATGTTCCAATGTGGTTGAGGCTGATGGGCTTGGTTATGGAAGTATGTTGGGGAAGGTGAACATCTAGTATGTGACCATCCCTGGAATTCTTTTCTTATTCATAATTTGTCACGTTAGAATTAAAAGAGACTATCTTGATCTTTCATACTTGTCAGATAGGCCTTTTTATTCCTACGGTGATGATATTCAGTGCGTTGTTTATTCTAATCATTGATGAAAAACTGCGGATTAAACTTAATGCAAACGGCTGCAATGGTCCTTTGCTAATAAAGACTAGCCGGACGTATCGTATACTTTTTCTTGGCTTTGAATTTGTCTTCATTTTGTGGTAATTGTCGGTTATAAAAACGATACTCATTTCGTTTATGTACAGCCGTCTCTTGACTCAAACCAGTACTTGTAAGGATTCCGTCAAACAGAGGCAAATTGTTCACTGACCAATCACCAACGAATTCTAGACGTTCTATTTAACAGACAATTAACCCACGTACTAGTATCCACATGTGTTCATGGCCTTTAGATAGTCTCAGAAAAGTACACAATAATAAGATAATAAATCGTATTTTTTTCTAGTCATAAACAACACGTAAGAGATATAATTTCCAAGATGCAGCTAAATAGATATATTTTTGCATCGTTACGGATTTGTCGTACAATATGATATTACCAATACATGTAATATGACACTACAATTATTTTGCATTAATCATAAAATTATGTTCAAACATTTTTTGACGATTGTTATTTCAACCTTCGTTTTCAAATGATGATTTAGCTGCGATGGTAACACTTAGTTGATATTGCAAGAAAGACTCAATTTCAGATTTATGAATTTGAAAATGATTATTTTGTCTGCGTACATCTTTTCTTTATAAAACAGCAATGGTTGTGTAACATCTGGCAGTATGCGAACATATGCAATGATAAATAAAGATAATAACCATGGCGACAGTGTAACTAAAATAAAAAACCTTGATATCTGAACAATTGAATGTTATTTTACGTAGCAAATGCTGACACCAATAGTAGTTTCGTTAATTACGCGTCTGCCTATCAGCCATTGTAATAGCTCAAACAGTTAAAACATAGTTTATATAATTTAACAACTCACCATTGCCAAATATAAAAATTATGATGGCCATTGTGAATGGTTGCATATGTAAGGGAGCGTTCCATCGACCACAATTTATCTTTGAGCACTTTACACTATGTTGTAATTCATCCATTGTTTGTTAATGTTTAACCTATTTAAAAGGGAACATAAAAATAGACCCTCCATATCAGACCTAATCTAAGTTATGCCATGGATATAATCTCACAATAATTACTGGAACTACAAATAATATATAATATTTGTTCTATCGTGTCAGTGGAATGTATGGCATGGTTGATCTTTGCATGTACGTCATTTTATGTTTCCTGTACAGTTGTGGATTAAGTTTGTCCACAAGTTCCATGAAAAACACGATCTTTTTCATCAGCCTCCGCCTCCGCGTGGTTGCAGTTCTTTATATAGGATATTAATGATTAAATATACCACACACAGAACCAATAAATGAATAAATCATTGTGAGATTATTTATTTGAGAGTATTGGCAATTAATACACATATTATTATTTTCAGAGTTGTTGATAAGTAAACAATCAAAGCTTGTTAGTCGTCGTGTTATATGGTCAGGGAAGTAATTTATATGGATTGCATTCTGTTTTACTTCCTTGGCGTTTGTAAACAGGTCCCTCATTTGACGTTTTTTTGGCCGAAATAGAGTCCCATTCCCCTCCTAAAATAATATACCTTTCCCCTATTTTAGATAAAAAATCCCCTGAAAAAAATTTGGGGGGCTTTAATGGTTGCTGATATTAGGTTAATTAACCCAATTAATTAATTGTGTATTAATGTACATTATTTCAAAATACAGTTACAGCTGAAAATGGTTCTTGCAGGCTTATAAGGCAGTTTAAAAGGTCCCCTGAAATTCCCCATTTTCCTCAAAATGACGCGAAATTCCCTACCTGAGGGACCCGGGTCCCTTCCCTTAAGGTGCAGCTAGGGCCCTAGTAAATCAATAACATAAACAAATAATCTTACTTTTTGTCAGCAACAAAAACTTTGAACATAATTATTATTTATAAGAAACATAGAGATTAATTTGAAAGCCAGCTCTGTCATCAACAAATTAAAAAAAAGTTTTGATTACATATATTATTCTGGTTCATTAGTCTAAGAACAGGGTGGCATTCTTGCACCTTTTTTAAAAGGAAAGTTCTTTTTCATGCCAACTAAAATATATTTTTCATAAAATCAATCAAACCAACTGTAATTTGTTTCAGAAGTTGCCATGCGTCCGAATGTTTGTGCAACGCAGTTTACCTTTTGATTCTAAAGACAATCTATTTGCACAATTTAACGGTTAAGTGCATGGGCAGTGTGAGTATTATATCTTACAACATACTAGTAAACACGGTTAGCGAAGTTCTTGTGACATGCATAAATACATCGCGATATATAGTCAGACTCCATGATACCGGTGACTCCATGATACCGATGTAAACACGAATCTCGCGATATTTCCAATATGATGCCATCTAGCAGACTGGATGTTTATTGGTAACTTTCCTGAAATGTTATCACTTCAGTGCGTACAACGTCAAGACATTTAATTTGCTAACGTAGAACAAACTCTGATGTTCATTTATTTTACCTCCATTTCGCTCTATTTACAGTCAGTAAGGAACTATAAATCCTACCCTTACTCTCCATTTTATATTTTTGTCTCTTTTGCAATGAAATATTACACAAATCCGATAGTTAATGACGTCATCAACACATGATAGACAAATGTTACAGTAATCAATTTCGGCAGGAAAATAGAATGATGCAATAAATATTTAGTCATTTATTTACGTGTACACCGGCTGCATGGAGTTCGATCTTTCAAACATGTACTGATTTGACACTTTAAACATTGACATTTCGATAGTCAGAAAGTTTTCACCGATCATGGAGTAAACATAAGATTTGGGTGAATGAGTATGCTTGATATGTTGTGTATATTAGTAGCAATTTCTTCATTTAAATGACATTTTCTTTTAGTACACCGGTACCATGGGCAACCAGTATACATAATAATATTAGGTCACTATATCCGTCAGCCTGAAATAAGGAAGACATAGGTCTGGGGTGGTATTCCCGAAGAATCTTAAGTATAACCTTAAGAAAATCCTTATCCTTTACATACTTATCTTAACCAAGGATAAGAAATGTTTCATCCTTAAAAATTTCCTGAGCATAGACCGGAAATCGAAATACGTTCGTTTTTGTCAACAAATCGTTGTAAATATGAGTTAGGCAAGAAGAGAATCTCTCATTTTAAATCAATGACTCATTGCTTCTCGTGAAAGTCATGTATAGACAATATATAAATGATTTGAACATGACAAATAATGTTTATACAAAGCATAAATTCATAAACATTGATAATTTTATTATATTAACAGGAGTGGAGCTTGGCAGTTTAAAATAATGTGTAGGCCAAATGCTAGGTGATCTTAAATTGGTTCATATCCCTCAGAACCATGTATTTTTCACTGTTCGGTAAATAGAGTGTATGGGCCGTGGCCTACAAGGCATATAGTATGCTACATTCCTGATTAAGCTGAATCCTCTAGAAAATAGGACAAAAAGATAAACGCTCGTGTCATAAATGTTGTATTTGAGTTTCAATAAAACAAAGTGCATGTATTACTTAAATAAAGCAAAATACTTTACAATGCATAAATGCATAGGAAATATATCAGCGCGTTTCTAGCGGGAATATCATTAGCATTGGACTGTGTTTATTTGTATGTTTAGAATACACTTAACAAAATGTCTAAGTTATCATTTATACATACTTTTGGATGGGATTCATGAAGGAAAATAAACATTTTATGATTTGATCAAATATACATAAGCGATGATTTTATTAAGTACCAACATATATGACATACAAATGCTTTTCCGTATTTTTAGATACGTAATACTATAGAACAAATGTACATTGTACTTAGTAGAAGGTTACTTTAACTAATTAGCAATTTCATTATGTATATATGAAGACGAAATAACCTCATCAAGTAATCAGTAAACTGGTGACTGTCGATTGGGGGTACAGTTTGGTGGTTTTCATATTTTCATCATAGCAATTATTTCATTGATAAATATTAGTCAATTTTTCTAACCTAATCTTAATATTTTGACCAGTATTTAAGTAGTTTTCCACTTGAAATTAAATGAACATGGACTTTTCTATCTCTAAGGCTTTACATTTAAAATATTTTGTTCAAAACTTCATCTTTTAAACATCCATTTCAATCAATGATATATGAATTGTATTATGGACATAATGATAATATCTTGAAGCTTATAAGGAGTTTATTGCAAAGACTTTAAGGTAAAACATTGTCAGTTTTTTTATGTAAAAGTTTTACGTTAAGAGAGCATGGCTTAAAGAATTTATGTATTTCAAATTAGATTATTATTCATGTGTCCATTGTAGCAAATAGTTTTGTGGGACAATTCTTAATCATTAAATACTGTATCCACGTTATATTAGCTTTGTTAGAATAATTTCTTATTACTAAGACAGTTAATTAAAATATTTTATTAAATGCACATCGGGTTAATTTCATTGTAACGCATCATGCAATATTGTGTTACATCTGTGTTGGAATTATCTTTATAGCTTTAGTATTAAATTTTGTCTTAAAGTTCTGTATTACGTTGTATACATGTATAATTATGTAATTAAATATCATAGGCTTAACGCCTTAATTTTCAATAAAGTTTTGCCGTTACAGTTGTATATATTTGAACCAATACAGGTACTGTTATTTTCCATGACATTTAATGACGTAAAAGCACTGCACGAATGCTTTGCTGTATGCAGCTTCTATCTGTAGATGTGTATACTCATCAAGCAGTAAATTTCACTTTAAAAGGATAACAATCATAAGATCGATGATACAAATTTTTGACAAACGCAATAATTATGTTCAAACTTTATGAAGAAACCAAATGTGAATACATAACGCCTGAATTTGACATTCTATGCAATTTCTAAACAAATTAATGAAATTTTGGATACTTAAGGACGTCCTTAACAGATTTAAGGAAGACAAGATCTTCCTTAAAATGTAAGGAAAAAATCCCGAGTTTTAAGGAAAATCTTAAGTTAAAATGTTTTGTGAATACCACTTAAGATTCATTTTAGATTTAAGGAAAATCTCATGAAACTTAAGGAAAAACGTCAACCTTAAGGAAAATTTTATCCTTAAGATCTTTCGTGAATACCACCCCTGGGGTGGTATTCACGAAAAATCTTAAGATTTACCTTAAGAAATTCCTTATCCTTTACATATTTACCTTAACCAAGGATAAGGAATGTTGTATCCTTAAAATTTTCCTGAGCATAAGTTAAGGATTTCCTTACCTAAGGATATTCTTAACCTTTAGGAAATCTAAAAATAGACCGGAAATCGAAATACGTTCGTTTTCGTCAACAAATCGTTGTAAATATGAATCCCTCATTTTCAATCAATGACTCATCGCTTCTCGTGAAAGTCATGATTAGACAATATATAAATGATTTGAACATGACAAATAATGTTTATACAAAGCATAAATTCATAAACATTTAGAATTTTACTATATTAACAGGAGCGGAGCTTGGCAGTTTAATATAATGTGTAGGCCAACTTTTAGGAGATCTTTAATTGGTACATGCTCCTCAGAAATGTTTTACCAAGTGTTTTACACTGTCCTGTAAACAGAGTGTGTAGGCCGCGGCCTACAAGGCCTATCGTATGCTACATTCCTGATTAAGCTGAATCCACTAGAAACGATCGAGCCTCAGTCAATAGGTTAAAAAGACAAATGCTCGTGTCATTAATGTTATATTTGAGTTTCAATAAAACAAAGTACTTTACGATGCATAAATGCATAGGAAAAATATCAGCACGTTTCTAGCGGTAATATCATTGACATTGGACTGTGTTTATTTGTATGTTTAGAATTAATACACTAAACAAAATGTCTAAGTTATCATTTATACATACTTTTGGATGGGATTCATGAAGAAAAATAAACATTTAATCAAATATACATAAGCGATGATTTTAGTATTAACGTACCAACGTATATGACATACAAAGTTAATGCTTTTCCGTATTTTAGATACGTAATACTATAGAACAAATGTACATTGTACTTAGTAGAAGGTTACTATATAACTAATTAGCAATTTTGTTAAGTATATATAAAGATGAAATAACCTCATCAAGTGTTCTTCCACAATCAGTTATCTTTTACATGTTTGATTGGGGCGGGGTACAGTTTGGTGGTTTTCATATTTTCATCATAGCAATAATTTCATTGATAAATATTAGTAAAATTTTCTAACCTAATCTTAATATTTTGACCAGTATTTATGTAGTTTTCCTCTTGAAATTAAATAAACATGGACTTTTCTATCTCTAACGCTTTACACACAGAATATTAAGTTAAAACTTCATCTTTTAAACATCCATTTCATAAATGATATATGAATTGTATTATAGACATAATGATGATATCTTGAAGCTTATAAGGAGTTTATTGCAATCTGAGAAAGACTTTAAGTTAAAACATTATCAATTTTTGTATTCAAAAGCTTTACATTTAGAGAGCATGTTTTAGAGAATTTATGTATTTCAAATTAAATTAGCATTCATGTGTCCATTGTAGCAAATATTTTTGTGGGACAATTCTTAATCATTAAATACTGTCTCCACGTTATATTAGCTTTGTTAGAATAATTTCTTATTACTAAGACAGTTAAAATATTTTGTTAAATGCATGTCGGGTTAATTTCATTGTAACGCATCATGCAACATTTTGTTACATTTGTATTGGAAGTATTTTTACAGCTTTGGTATTGAATTGTGTCTTAACTATATTACGTTGTATACACATATGTGTAATTAAATATCATAGGCTTAACGCCCTAATTTTCAATAAAGTTCAGCCGTTACATTTGTATGTATATTTATATAGGTACTGTTATTTTCCATGACATTTAATGACGTAAAAGCACTGCACGAATGCTTTGCTGTATGCAGCTTCTATCTGTAGATGTGTATACTCATCAAGCAGTAAATTTCACTTTAAAAAGATAACAATCATAACATTGATGATATAAATTTTTGACAAACGCAATAATTATGTTCAAACTATGAAGAAACCAAATGTGAATATATACCGCCTGAATTTGACATTATATGCGATTTCTAAACAAACTAATGAAAGGTTGGATACTTAAGGATGTCCTTAACAGATTTAAGGAAGCCACGACCTTCCTTAAAATTTAAGGAAAAAATCGCGAGTTTTAAGGAAAATCTTAAGTAAAAATGTTTTGTGAATACCACTTAAAATTTATTTTAAGTTTAAGGTAAATCTCTTGAACCTTAAGGTAAAACTTCAACCTTAAGGAAAATTTTATCCTTAAGATCTTTCGTGAATACCACCCCTGGTCGTAAACAACAATCACTTCACTATATTATATCTATCACTACACCCGAGGTCGTTAAAAGCGTATTTACTGTTTACACATGTACCGATTGACAAAACATAACCTATTTAAAAATTTGCAATAAAAGTAAAATATGTCTTTGTGTGTATTCCGTTATGTTACTACTATTTTAAATTATTTCCAAAGACGATATTTCTTAATACGATTAGCTATCAGAATAAAGTACGTTGTACGTCTATTTTGATGGTATGACGTAAACCCAGCATTCCGGAATACTTTCAGGACCGATATTTAGTCACTCCTTCTCCCATTGGTGTGTTTCTTATTTCATGCGATTCTAATTTAATAAACAAGAATATGGTTGGGATGGGATTGTCATATGTATATTGCCTTCAATATGCTGTTTTATTTTTCTTCTCAATTCAATACGGTTTTGATGGGGAATCTGAATTGATCAAATGAAGCGTTATATGTGCCATAAAGTATTATAAATATGTATATATTTAAATCCCTTCTGACTGAATAGAACAGGATGTTTTCCTAGATGATAGATATTGGTCAAAATGACCTGACATGAATACTAATCGTTAAATTATCGTTGCTATATGTCCAGATTATGATGTTGTAAATCGCGCACAGGAATAATACATGTAGGTATATTATCTACTCACATCTTTTGTATGTGTAATTGACATATACGAGTTTTTTACCACTTTTTGCCGTCATGATTGTCCGATGCCTGTTTATGTTTTACCAGATAAAGCAACTATGTGGCTTCTGGATTGATTGACTGTCGCCCCATTACAGGAGCCTCAAGAATTTTGATTTTGCTTGACCTCACCTGTCAGTGCCAATAAAACATGGACAGTAACCCAGTACTTGTCAGAAGACCAGATTGCAACACACCCTATCCCGCCTACAGGCCTGACCTAGCCCTACGCGAGTTCTAGATATTTCCTAAACTGAAGGAACTGTTAGCAGGAAACAAATATACCCGTTTCCAAGACTTGTCAAAAGCGGTAAATACAGTATCACGAGGTATACATAAAGAAGGGTATCGTGCAATATTTGATAAATGGCGCAGATAAATGCAATCGTGCATAGAGAGAAGATTGCTATAAGGGATATCAGAAAGATCACTGAAATAGGACAATAAACACCAGTGACAGTAAGGTATTTTCATAATTAATTGAACAGTCCTCGTATTAAAGAAAAACGTTAGCACGGAACATGAGGCAGAAATTCTCACGCCATGGCTAAGCACTTACGACTTGCAACAAAAAAGTGGTTCTTTTTTAACAATACAAGAAATATTTTTAACAGTTTCAATTTCAGAGAAATTTACAGTCATGCTGTGCACACAGTTTTGCAACTTTATTGCTGTAATGCGTCCTAATAATATTGACTGCAAAAAATCACCATTCTTATCAGACGCCTCGGTATTTGTTATTATTTTACAGTGTTGTGCATCCATCAAACACACAACTACATACCTGATCATCAATTATGTAGCATCATTGCAGTGCCTATACCGGTGAAAACACCTTTGGTTGTTTGACAAGTTTGTTATGAATGACACTTGAGTTTTACGAGTTTAGAATCGACCACATGCATAACTTTCATGCTTGACAGGATATTTCATGATAAACACAATCTGCTACTGGAGAGCGTGTTCGAAAAGATATTAATGATTGCAGTGTATATTAATTATGTTACTTTTTATAAAAAATCGCCTAATGGATGTTTAATTATGTTTTCCTAATTATCATATGCTGACAAATCTTGTCTTATAATAATCATATGTAAAATTTTATACATTATCTATTTTCAAACACAAGACTTAACATAAAATTATCATGTATTGTCTTAATAAATAATAATGATAAGTTGTAATGGCGAATCTTAAATGATAGTGTATGTGAAAAAATTGATCTAAAACTTAACCATATTCCAGTGAACTGAAGAGAAAAGTTATAAAATATTTTAGATAAAACATTTATGTATTCATACCGAAAGTTCTTTAGTTATTGTTTACGAATCATAACCTCAGATCCTGAAAAATGTCAAATTAATTGTATTCAAATATAGTACATGTGTGTTAGTTCGACAAATCCCTTTTCTTTTGTTCTGATATTGTTCTAAAGAATAAAAGTACATGTGTTTGTCAAATTTGCAATTCGCGTGGTATAGAGGATGAGTATAATTCGTTCATCATTTGCCGTGTATATTCTGCGATACGTAAATCGTACGTTAATAATTTATTTACAGTCGACCAAGTATGTCAGAATAACAATTTATTCATAGTGAATGGAAGGTTTCTAAGTCAAAGTACAAGTAATATGACATTCAAAGATAGCATCAGTTATCGACCATTATATCACTTAATCAATAAATGGGTTTAATTGTAAAAAGGGTAAGATAGTCTCTTTTCAGATGGACATGCCTTATTAGAATGTAATTTACTAATGAATCTACCCAATGCGATTAGCACTCAGAAATAGACACTGGCCAGATGGAGCTATCCATACAGACCCTTTTTACTGATTTGGCGAACTTGTATCGGGTGCCTTTGGTAGGAAAATTTGAATTAGGAAACAGTAATTTTGGGGATATTTTTTTCTGTCAGCGGGGAAATGTATATCTTTTTTTTAATTGGGGAACAATAATAATAAAGGCTTCATTTTAAGAGGCTACACATTTGGTTTTCCCCAATCTTTCACATGAACGGGGCAGAATACCGGACCCAAAAATTGCATTCAAACGGACTCCTTTAAATAGAGTTATAAATAGCAATGCTATAACACAAGAGGAGATCAATACTTTATCACAGCGATTAGCAAATAAACTCATAAATAGTGCAAATAAAACATTTAAAACAGAGTCCTACCTCAGACCATTTAGTAAAAAACAAATGGTATGGCACTGACTATAGCAGCTGTATAAAAGAACAAACTTAAGAATAAATATATATCTTAATTCAATAAACAAAATGAGTCTTACTAGAGACAAACACATTGTAAAAACCTAAACATTCCTTGCAGTTGTTAAATAGAGTGAAACCTAAGCAAAATGCAAGTGCACCCAGCCTTACAGATTTATTTTAACACTTTAGAGATTAAAACAAGGCTGATGATCAAGAGGACATTATAAATATTGAAAATATTTCAAATGAAACTAACCAAGGCTTTAAGTGCCCATTTACAACTGGAGAAATTGCAAAATGCATCAAAAAATTACAAAACAACAAAGCACAGGGCATTTGTAAAGTCATCAATAAATATATCACATCATCTTGCACCAAAATGCTACGTATTTATGTCAAATTTACATAATTCTTAGCACTGGACAGTAATAATGCCAGCAAAATGGTCAGAAGGTTTAATCATCCCAGTATATAAACAGAAAGGTGATCACAATGTTCCTACTATTAATATATAGACCTGCAATTACACTAATATCATATATCAGTAAACTATTTACTGCTGTCTTAAACAACAAACTCTACAAATTCTTAGATGAAAACAACATAATGAAAGAAAACAAAGCAGGTTTTAGAAAACATTTTTCAACAACTGATCATATATTTACTCTAAACTCTTTAATTAAAATTCTAAGACACATCATAAATTGAAATTATTCTGTGTTTCATTGACTTGAGTAAAGCTTTTGGCTCAGTTTGGAGCTTGGTACGTGGACAACCTTTAAGCTACGAATACTATCAAAGGTAACTTTTGTAATGCAATGAAATGTTAAATCATGTATTACAAATAGTAAATAATATAACACTGAAAGTAACCAACCACTAAGGTCTGAATCTTTCCAATGTGGTACTGGAGTAAGACAAGGGGAAAATCTCTCCCTAGTTGTGTTTACCCTCTCTTTAAATGATTTGGAAGACTATTTATTATATCATGATAATCATTGTATAGATATAAATCAATTTACACCTTACAACTTTTACCAATTCTACATCATGATTCTTTTATTATAGGTATATGTTGATGATACAATCCTTATCAGTGATAATGTTAAATTGATCTAATCTTGAAACTTTTGTGACCACACAATGGTACCAATTATTACATATATCATTGTGAAGTCTGGGGTTATGAAAATATGAATATAACTGAAAAAGTCCATAGTAAATTCCTTACATATATCACTGCTTTAAGAAGGAACACCTCATCTTACATGTTACGGGCTGAATTAGGAAGATACTCATCAGAAGGTATTATCAAAAGCAAAATGAAAGGGTATTGGACTAGACTTGTTACAGGGAATAAACATTCATATATGAACTTTATTCAATCATGTGGAATATTCCAAATTTTACAACAAAATGGACTAATCACATTAAAAACATTTTCACTGAGACTGGCAGAAGAGATCTGTAGAATAATCAAACTACATTACAGCCTAATAAGATAAAATATTACATTAAACAGATCTGAGTAGACCAATACTACCAACACTGGAATGTATCTTTGCAGCCACCATCAATAGGAACTAAATATTCACTGTTTAAGGAATATGTCCATTTAGAGCAATAACTTTTAGACCTAAATAAAAGAGATTATGTCCAACTTTTGAAATTTCGTTGAAATAACCATTATCTACCAATTGAAGTTGGCAGATGGAACGGCATTGATACAGAAGAAAGGCTGTGCACTATCTGTTATAAAAATAAATTGGCCACTTAAAACATTATTGGTTTGCCGTTTTCAACACACCAAGAACTAAATACAAACATGTACATTCAAAATTACTACTACCAAAATGCAAATATTAATATTTTTTAGAACTATTAAACAGTCGCGACAAAAAACTACTATCACAATTATACCGGTTTATTAAAATAATACTTTAAGGTTTTAGTTAATCTGCAGCACCTCATACATAACTTATAACACAAGTAAATCAAACTGCATAATGACGATTGATTAATATTCTCAATATAGTGTCGGTACCATATGTCATTACCTTTATATAATTATGTGTACCTTTTTTAATTATATATATATATATTTTGATGTTTTGTTTTTGAGTTCCAAATGTGTCACTTATCTACATAAACATGACTCACTCACCGTCTGAAGATTATTTCTGTTATTCTATACATGCATATTCCATTATTATTGCACATGTACTTGAATCAGGCTAGGTATCCCTTTTATTACATTGAAATATCATCAACTTACTTTCGACACTTGTAGGGTACGTGTTTTTTATTGATGATATTGACAAGATAATTAATAAATAACCGCCACGTGGTCTATTTTGACAGTTATAATATAAGAATAGGAAATTCATTTAAAATATAGTCGATTTCAAAATTGTTTTATTTTTCTTAGGATTTCCAATTTTGTACAATATCTTTACTGATCTCTGTCCCATTTACTATCTAAATTGTATATTATTTACCTTATATAATTACTACATGCATACAATAATTATTAGTTGGCCTATGTAGTGTTTATGTGTGTTAGAAGGGTAGGAGAGCGACGGGATTGTGCGTGTAAGTTGTGTGTGCGCGGGCGCGTGTGTGTATGCGTTTAAATATCTAATTTTCCTTCCGTGCAAATGTTTAATAATATTTTGCCATACATGTAATTGCTGATTTGTACATCGATCTTTCTGTACATCATTCCGTCTGACATGGTTATCTGTGAGAACTGAAGTGCATGATTAAGTATTTTGTAGTCCAATAATGACCCCCCATTTTGTCACTATTAAAATTCTTGTTTTTCACAAATCACAACTTGTATGTCGTATTTATGGACATTTGCTTTGTACATTTCTATGTTCTGTGATCAGCGGTAGTGGTATCCAGCAGCCTTATCACTACCCGGATTTCCCCAATCGTCACAAATTTTTTAACATACTCAAAATTTTCTGACGAACAGAACTAATCGCAACGGACGCAAAGGTTCACAAACGCGTCCATACGAACACCACAAACGATGCACAACGTACATATGCTTTACGAAAGCGAATTTTACAGAAGTCTTATTCGCCAATATAGGCAAGTTGACGTCGGGGGAATATTTGCCTATGTTGAGGGGGGGGGGGGGGGGGGTTAGAATAAAAATCCAATTTATTGCTATAAACCTTCAGTAAATAAAAATGCATTTTAAAAATAAAACAAGTAAGCCATATTTTTACAGTTGTTAGGATTTTCTATATACATACGTTTTACCTTGATCTGATTGTTTATAAATATGTATGTTGTATTCTGTATAGCACTTGCGATTTGAGTTAATAAACGGTATGTTCTATTCTGTGTATTGTAGACGAGTGGGTTACATACATGTACATAATTGTATCAGTTTGTGAATTTAGTGACTATTTTATTTTCATGTACGCAAAATGACTACAGATTTAGTTTCCTTTTCGTGGCGTTTATACTGACTTATGAATAAATTGAATGACTATGTTCTTGTCTTAAATAAGTTTCTGTTTTGTAATGTTCTTTTCACAAGAATGTACTTGTATGTTCATAAAACTGCACAAGAGTGAATTGAATATTAGAAGAAAGTCATATCACCAGACAATGTCTGTACTTGATGTCTTCGCATCCGGTCATTGTAGTTTTGCAACGATCGACAAGGATTGTTTTATTTATGTATAATTGTTCATTGAGGTGTAGTCTGGTGCTGATGGCTGAACTTTCTATATAAACTTTTTTATGATAAATTGAACCCTTTCATGCATATATGTATATATAATAAATCATATTACTGTACATCAATTCTCTGTTAATAAAATGTACTGAAACTTACACTAAAGTGAATAAATATTTTAATTTTTTTTATAGAAATCTAAACTAATTTGTTTTGTTTCTATGGCAATATTGATTGTGCATCGAAACAATTCCTCAGAACATTGAGAGTAGAATAAAATATATCTCAAAATAACAATGAAATGTGCAGAAAACATTTCCCGACATTGAGTGAGAGATGCAGTCTGATATTTATGTCTTACGGTAATATGAAAACTTGATTCTGCCTACGCAGAGATAATAACAATGAACATTGCAGTATGTCTTCAAAGACAAGAAAATCAGGCATGTATAATATCAATTATAAATCTAATACAAGCCAGCGACATTATAATTTACAGTACTATTGTGGTGTGTGAAATTGCAGTATTTAATTAGAAGCAGATGGGTAGTTTAGAGATTTTCACAGATCCAAGTGATAAATTCTATTTATGTGTATCTCTCCCGCAGGTAAATTAAAATCACGCCATCTTCAAATGTTTGATGTAAGAGTGTGACCTCATCAAGCGACTTAATGCTCCAGCAACAACATCACAGACGGCATAACTGGCAAGTTCGCTTCATCATTTTGATAAATAGATACTTAAAGACAAAAGTCCAGCGTGAGGTTTCCAAGATTATTCTAAAACCAGTAAAGCTAAATCTCTGTTATTTTGCTTCGTTTATATCGTCTTTAATTTAGACAGGTAGTAGCATCTTCTTTCTAATGGTACCGTTCGTATTCATGTACGATTATAAATGAAAAAGACCGTATTTTTTGTAGACCGGATAAAACATTTGTCCTTAAATGTATTGAAACGAAGTCATAGCCAGCATTTTAATCACTCTTTTGAAATTTAAAGGAGATCACTGAAGGTAAGATAATAGACCTCTATGATACTTCTACATTATAATTGTTACCTGGATATACATTGTATTAGTACATCGACACATATACCGCAAGAAGTCTGATGTTTATCTGCCCATTATAAGACAGCTATGGTCATTTCAGAGCCACTCAATAGAGAGGGGAGATAAGATACAGGAGAATCAAGCATTTATATCCTATCTTCATAGCGCCAAGTCTAAAACACTAATACATGCCTCACTCTTTGTCTTGTGATTTTCTAGACACAGTACTTTACTCAGCAGTTGGGATTGGGACACTGAAAAAAGCATTCTTTAGATAATCAAAAGGCGGAGTCAAGAATCAAATCCACAACCTTTCATTCTATAGTCCAGTGCGTTATCACTAGACCATAATAAGAACTTAAGATTAAATTATGTATTAGGAAACACACATGCATGATGAATTCAGCATTTCAATTACATTCGCTGACAGATTTTTATTATGTGTCATCAGCGAGTTCAATAGGCTACTTGAGGTGTACTTCTTACTGTAAATGTGAAGATGATAAAATTCATATACATTTGCTAAGATATGAATCTTTAATTAAGTGAACAACCTTGGTAAAATATTGGACAAACTCAGTACCGGACAAAGATTGAAAACACCATCTAATAGCACGTCATGTGACAGAGACATTTACACATCCTTTACACCAGCGTGTTTCCTTTATGTTTATACTTGCAGTGAACACATGTCGGAATAAAGGCATACCGAGTCTATTAAATATAACAGTACTTGCAGACATTTCTACATTTGCTAATTCGTTAATTCGATTTTTATTTAGTTGCATTGTTACGTACGGTACAATCAATAAGTCATAGTTGACAGTGAATATATATCAAGCCATCTGTTAAAGCCCCATTAGCTTTTTGGATGTTAAAATAAAAGTAATTCTTATTTTACATAGAAAGAAGTCTTATCAGTGAAAATGACTTTTATTTGCAATACAAACATTTCAAAATATTATTTTTAATCCCGGTGTACATATAGAATTAAAGCACAGTATTATTTTCAATGATATTGCAAAAAATAAGAAAAAGCATTTGACAACATTTTAAAGAGATGTGGCTAAAGAAAAGCATTATGTAAATATTGTTTTAGAGCAAATATATACATTTCTTATATTTTACTACCATTTTACCTATTGTTCAGAATTACTAAATTCAAAAAGCTAATCGGCCTTTAACACTAATGACCCCATATTTCCATATTTTGTAAAACATTCGTTGTTATATAACAATATTAACAATGTTAATACAAAAAAAACTAATTATTATACAGTTATTGACTAGTGAGCCATTAAATATGATGTGATATTCACCAGCAGAATGTCAATATGGTATTCTACCGGTGAATATCACATCATATTTAATGGCTCACTAGTCAACAACTGTTTTATTATATGAAAAGTTGATTTGAAACCATTGAGGATATTATTCTGATTCATTTCGTAATTTGATGCATTACTTGATAAACAGAAATGTGTATCATATCAATTATAAAGAAAGATGAATATATCACAAATGACGACTTATAATTCTGGTAGATGAATATTGACATGGTTATATTTTTAGAATTGGAAATTCAGAAATTTCCCGGGGCTTGGCACAAAAAAATGCCCGGGGTCGGGAGAAAATACCCGGGGTCTGGATAAAAAAATGTTCGAAGGATCGGGACAAAAATTGCTCGGGGTCGGGGAAATGCCCGGGTGTCGGCTGAACTGTCCTGGGGTCGGGGAAAATCCCGGGGTCTGGATAATATTTGTTTGTAGGACCGGGACAAATATTGCCCGGGGGATGGGGGAAATGCCCGTGGATTTGTAAAATAATTTGGGACAAAAACTGCCCGGGGGTCAGAGAAAATGCCCGGGGTCCGTCCCCCGACACTTTTCTGTGATGAATATTGACCTGGTTATATTTTAAGAATTGGAAATGCCGAAATATCCATTAAATATCAAGTTTCACCGTTGAAAATGACATTTATGTTAGATGATGGATCAGATTTTAAGCCAATCAAAATGCGTTTATTTATAGATCATATAATAATGGACATTATCACTTGTATTGAAAAAAAAACTGATATTGTAAACTAGGATGATATTACAGTACAACCTCTCCAGAGCGGCCCTCTGTAGAGCAACAACCCCCTATAACAACACCTTCAAAAATTTCCCTGAGCTGATATTTACTATAAATTTAACCTCTGTATAGCAACAACCTATAAACAACGGCTATTATTTGCAGCCCCCACAGGGTGTTGCTCTACAGAGGTTGTTCTGTAATATGTTTGTAGATAATTTTGTAAACGTTATAAATGATGCGACAGTACCTTTATTTAGACGAGGTATTAAAAATAGAACAAATACTGTTAAAAACAAATTAAATTATAAACAATGGTATTACTAAGTCTGTAAAGTAAAGAGAGGTAATTTTTATGATGCACTGAATAATTAATTGACAGATCTGAGTATTGTAGCAAAATGCTCACATAAATTAGGAAAATATACAAAAATACTTTAAACTAAAACAATGCAGACTAGAATATGATCGGACAAATACTAAACGACATGAAATATGCAGACACAAAAACGCAAAAAAATATTGGAACATGTTGAACAATTCAACTGGCATGAAAACAAATATACGAACAATATCAAAATATCTATTCAAGAGTATTTCAAATGCATAAATAATCCATCGGATCAGTTGTTTACGCCAGACGAAGATATTTGATATTTTAATGAACGTATTGTTCGAAATGAAATTCAAGTTATGTTCAATAAATTAGACGATCAAATAAGAATAAATGAGATGTATGCTACCATCAATCAATTATTCGAACTACTGAAAGTACTGTCGGAACTTGATTTTTCCATACGAATAAAAAAGAAAGAAATGTGTACCCACACCTTCATGCCCATGCAATCATTTTTAACATTTATACATACGGACCGACTTTTTCCATTCATATTATAATGTAGGTCATACGCATGCATGTTAAGGGCATACACTAGCGCTTTACTAGTCTCTTTGCTAAAATTAACGTGAAAAAAATATTGAAAAGTTTAATGTTAAGCACAATAATTGAAGACCGCAAACCAACATCGATTCATCTGATTTTAACACAACAGAACATCATCGCATTGAACACAATCAGGGTCACTCAAATAAAAAAAAACCTGACACAATAGAGTGGGCCTAAAACATCATAGCCTATAGTTAACCCGATGTTGCACGAGATGCATACATGATAATGTTGTTCTAAATAATCTTGCATAAAAAGAACTCTTTATCATTTTTAAAAGCACATAACCAGTAATTAACGTTCGTTTTTGGCGACTCGAATTCTTATTCGTAAGCCGCAGTAAAAACATTCGACCTCCGCAGTTTACCCGATATGAGCTCATTCTATAAGTAGCGATTGCGTCATCAAGCTAACACTAGTTGATGTGAATATTTAGATGAAAATTTAAAGAGGCACAAAACACGCACATCGTTGTAAATATTTGCAAATGCATGCATACGTCCGTAGAGATGTTTCTGAACCATCGAACGAAAACCGGAAGCAGAACTAGTTTAATAAACATGACATGCAAAACAGCCTCATAGTCGCGATATTTTATTGGACAGTTGATACGCGGTTTTAGTAATACGCATTTCAATATATCATGTATCTACCGACAAACACTAATTTAGATACATGACTCTTTCCATGTAGTTACAATAAAATGTTTTGAAATATATTTAGATCCGACAGATACTCCCATATAATCACGCCATTTAGTTGTGTACTATTTCCTTTATGCGGCATTATTTTAACCAAGCTGTTATGGAGTCCAGTGACAAAAGTTTGCTCACCGATTACAAAGGACTTGATTTTGATAAAAATTCAAGTCCAAAAACAGCTGTTATCTAATATCAGTTTTATATTATGTTATAATGTATCTTCTCCGTTACAATTCTTTTAGTAATATGTTCTGTAAATATCTGTAAATATGTTGTCCTCATGGGCCGCAAGGCTTAATGGGCTTGAATTTCAAATAAACATCTTTCTATATAAAATCAGATGGCAGATAACATTAAAAAAGTTCACACTGCTAATCCATTATTTTAGAAATACTTAAATTTATCAAAATAATTTCCCATATGTCTAACAATTATATTATTATAGATTGCCCTCATATTTCCCTTGCGTGTAAAAAGTATTCCAATTTCAAGATATATCTTTCTCCGCACGACGCGTTCTACGATTTTAGTGCATCACTGCACAATCATTTTGACAGATAGCTTTTCCCTTCGTAATTTATTAACACGATTTGCAAACAGAGGATTGGCACGGGAACTGACATACTTCGTTGATAAAGTTTTCTTTCTTCAAAATGTCTATTAGAAATTACTAATTACAAAGTACGGTGAATGCTGTGAACAAAGGTCACTCTTGAGTAAGACATAATGTGACCATTATTGACAGGTGACCATCATTCTGACATTTTGTTTTAAATAATAGATGACAGTTTTTAATCCGGAGATGGCCGCTAAAATAGAAAAATATATGATATACGCATAACCTTGCTCAATTTTAGTAAAAAGTAGATTACCTTGATTAAATTCTTTGTACTCTATTGAGATGTAGTATTTGATATATAGGTTTTCATATTATACTAGTATATATAAATGGCGACACTGTGATTGTAGTCTATCTCACTTTGTCGTTTTTAAGTCGAATATCTAAACTTCTACCTTGTGATGCTTCCGAATAAAATTTGTTTGAGTTGACCTTTGGACATTTTCCCCTGATATATTTGTATACGCCATTTACATTTATTCACATAAGCACATGTTTATTGATCAAATTATATGACTTTGTAGCCGTACAGTGTAAGTAACATTTCTTTTTGTAATGTTTTAATTTTGTTTATGTTCGCTACATGCATTAGAGCGCATGATACGCGTTAATCATTTTTACGTATTTTAAAAAACGATGTCTATGTAAGGTTAATCTGACAAGACAAGATTTCAATTATTTCAAAGAAGAATTTCTTGAAATTCTTGTGAGAACGATTACGGAAGCGGAATCCGGTTAGTGCTATATGGAATATCGTGCCTCGCATCCTTAGGGCGAGACACGAGAATCAGGCGAGACATCAAGCGAAGCACGATATTCCGACGACACACGAAGCGCGGCACGATATTGTCACACGAGATTTCGCACTGTCGCAGTATCCCTCACAACGAGATTTCGCGCAAGAATATCGTGCCTCGCTTGATGTTTCGCTCGATTCTCGTGTCTCGTTTGATGTCTCGTGGTAAAATATCGTGCCTCGATTAATGTCTCGCCTGATTCTCGTGTCTCGTCCTAAGAATGCGAGGCACGATATTTCATATGACACTTACCGGATTCCGTAGATTGTCGAGGAGTACCACCTCCAAGAGTTGATGGAACAGAAAGTAAAGGTTGACACTGCTAAATCGAGGTTGCAATTGTAGAAAAAGCAACCGAACTGAAGAAGGCGCAAGCAAAGCTGGATGAAGAGGATAATAAATCTAAGGCTGAGACGCCCAAGAAAAAAGCTGAGTTAAAGACATAATTGGAATACCTAGATGCCTACAGGAACTGACTGAGCAATAGCTCAAGCAGGGTTGCGAGCAATAGAAGATAAAGATACGACAGATATTCTAACTGGAATATCCCATTTAGTAATTAACTTTTCGGAGCGTCGAAACACACCGAGTGTCAGCGATTAGGCGCTAATGACACCAGGCGGAATGATGAGTTTTACTTATATACTTATTGAAATATTAACCTTGAAGGAAATCCCAAAATTATGTCTACTTTTCAGTTATTTCGATACGTCAGTCGGAGTGCTACCTGTAGTATAAAAACTTACATGTAAGGGAGATTCAGGCTTACTGGTATGAGGATGACATTAAGGCACGTATTCACTAACGCATTTGAGTCTGAGATTAAGTCAATTTAAGACTTTATACTCAGACTTAGACTCAGCGTGACCAAAATGGTATTCACAAAACAATTAGTCTCAAGTTGAGTCTGAAATTCTGAGTCTGAGTCTGAAATGTTGAGTCTAAAAATTGTTGACTTAGGGCAGACTAAAGCTGTTTATTTTAACTGTATCTGCTTACTATAAACTTTTGACAATTGCATAAAGGAAACGTTAATGAATACGGATTTGAAGATCGTCTCAGCTAAGTCTAAGTCTGAGTCAAAGTCTGAGTTAGAAATAAATGTTAGTGAATATAGGCCTAAGCTCTTACAACAGAAAAAAACTCTCCTATCTACTAGCAGGCAGTATTATAGCTCTTCATCTCTTTGTGGATGGTCATGGAATTGTGCGTGTTGGCGGACGTCTAAACAAAAGCACAATTTTCTGTCGATGAAAACAATCCCTTTATTTAGATTATTGTTACATTCAGCATGTATACTATTGTGACAAGAGGTAAAAACCTCACATTGCAAGTCTATGTGTTACTCATATGCATGGGATGGTCACCAAGGTAGGCTCATCACTGGAGGTAGTGTGAGGTCCATGGGTTTTTGGATCAATTGTTGTAAGCGCCTGGTAAATTCTATCTTTACACAAGTGTGTAGTGTGCAGGAACGTCCGGATGTTAAAGTTAGTGATGTTGTTCATATGCGTGATAAAGAAGTCCATCGTGGAAGATGGCTACTTGGTTTAGTTGCGATTTTTTTAAAGTGACGTTGACACCTTGACATAAAGTGAGAACAGTTGAAGTTCGCGTTGTTAAGAACGCCAAGAAGACCACTTAAATCAGACATATTACAGAACTGATTATCTTGACAGGTTAATGAAAGTCTTGAGTACATAGTTAAAGAATTAATTATGTATGCAGTAACAGCTTTAAGGGATTAGGGGAAATATTGTATTTTAGAGGAGGTGGAGCGATGTTCGTCTATGAATCTTTTTCTTATCTATACACACAAACGTCTACCTTTCATAGATTCATTAATGTTATAATTTGATATGTCTGAAATATATTTCCCTGAACTACATCAGAGTTTGGTGCGGTATTACTTTATTCAAATCTCCATGCCAGGACCAGGTCTGTTATCAAAGACTCGTGACGTATAGAAGTTGCGAACGGCCATGGATCATGTTTGTTTTCCCTGTAACCGAAAATAAACATCAACTCATTTTCTATCAGCAGTCAAACCCCAAAGTCTCAAGAAGTTAAGATTCTTACAGGATGCCACATAGCTAAACAATGAAGTTTCAACTTCAAGTGTCAAAATTCCTATTCAACATGTGCCTCAAAACAAAAACCCAATACACTATCACAGTAACAATTTATTGCGTGAATGAATGACAATGGAAATTTGAATGCAATTAGCTTTATGACCAAAAAATGATAACATCCAATCTAACAAAACAAAACAGTTGTAACATGCAAGTAGTACTCGTAACATGGTAATTGATATACATTCAAGCGTGTGAACAAAGGCTAACCTTGGGATGGATATAGTGTGACCTTCATTGACACATGGGCTTTACTCGGAGATAATTTTGTTCTGATAATCAATTATGATAATTTTTAAAAGTATTGCCTCTATTTACATGGTGTCCTTTATTCTGTGGTGACCGCTAACACAGGTTTGGTTGCATAATTGTGTTATCTGTGATATAAGGTGAATATTTTGTAGGTGAAATCAGTTTTTACTTTCTATTTATTCGCAAATCACATGAAACCGGATAAACAGGATGTTTAAGATGTTCTGATAACAGAAAACAACATCTGTAACCAATTCAATGACATCCTCAACCTTGAATCATACAGTTGACTAGATATACAATTCTATGAAAGGGTAAATATAAAACTGATCATGAAAATCCTTTTGTACATTTCTTAATTTCGTGAATTTAAAACAAAATACTCCAGAACACCACCTTATTGTTTATCTTCTTCCATAGGAACATTCACGCCGTTTTTTGTATTTTCATGAATCCATGCCCAAAGTATCTTGTATTGCATTTCCGTCAAGAACGGACGTAAAGCACATAAATGATTATCAAGCGAAAGAGGATTGCAAACATTTTGTTCATTGGGCGAAGTTTCAGGATCACTTGTTACTATCAGAGTAATTTCTTGTTCAGGTGTTTCTTGGTTGTTTGACGCTAAATTCACACAATCAAGTGTACCAAATGGTACACCATGCTGTAGTTGATCATTCTCCTGATCGAGATATGGTAACGGAAGTAAATTATCCATCGTCAGATTAGAAGACTCAGATGTTTGTATGTTCTCGGAAAGACTGTTATCAAAATTAGTATTACATTGTCTCGTGTGGTCGGTTATCAACTGCACAATGTCATCCATGTCATCCGGTAAAGACTCTGTGCTTGTTGATTTTATTTCGGGCAAACAACTAATTTCTACTACATTAGAGTTAGTTGTGGTTGGTGATAGGCTTTGGACCACGGTAGGAATCGTGTCTAGATGAAATGGCATCGGGTTGCCAACATGCATTTGGAGCTGGTCCACGGACATTACCGATTTTGACTGGTGCATATTAGAATTTGTTTCGCTATGATGAATAGCCGGTCCTGCTAAGATTTCTGAAATGGCTGGAAAGTCGTTCTTCATTACTTTGTGTTTCTTTTCATCTGAAGATATTAATATTCATACTTTATCACATTTTACAGCACTTTCTTCATATACTAGTATAGAGTACGTTCAAAAGTCCTTTACAATAAAGTTCATCAACAAAAAATCAAAACATGATATGATAAATAAGTATTAAAATGTAAAGGTATCATTATCAAAGTAAATTTAAACCTACTAAATCAGTTTAAAAAATGAAAACTATATAATAATTATATGTTCACACATTTTAGTAATACTAGTTATAATGATCTATCATTTTAAAACTACTAAATAGATCTTCAAATGTAGTTTTGATTGATGCACATCGCACTGGTTCGCAATGATTATACTAAAATAAAAAGATATTTTGTGATAACAAATTACACGTAGTATTTCTTAAAATACTATGTTTCAAAGGTTTCTTGAAAATGCCATTTGATGGACTAAGATAGTCTATGCAAACAAAAAAAATGACGCTGGTTTAAGTCACCATAATAAGTTAATCATAACAAATAAATTTGTACAACATGTATAGTGCGATTTTATTAAACTGTCAAAGTCGCATAATTTCACGGTCAATGCTTCCATTTATTTTTAGCTTCGATTAATTTCGTAAGTGATACTATATTCTTCGTTTTACTATATAAACATAGGACATTCCGGTGATTCCCTAACGGTAAAATAAACGAAAAGTATCGACTGTGGTACGAAGCTAAAAATAATCGCATTCAGCGACCGTGCAATTATTCTGCTTCATTTTGTAAAACTGTTTAATATGTATGTAAAATATTGTACATGCCACCTTATCCAATACACCATGACTCTTGTTCAAGTGAATGACACTTTACTACGGATTTAAAATGATTTGGGCAATCAATTTACAGTGATTACCTTTACAATGGTATCGTCCAATATACGACCTTGACTATAAGAAAATTGAACTATATATCAGCTTGTTTACATAATATCTCTGTTTTGTGTTATTGTTAAAGTCCCATAAGCATATAAATAGTTTCTGCGTGTTCTATAACAGAGGAATCCGGTGTGTTTTCCTCTCGTGCATACTTTATAGCAAGAAAAAATGTTTTTAAAACTACTATCGTATTTTTTTCAATATCATTGAAAAAAATACTATTTATAGAACAGCTGTGTTTTCCCGCAGTCATATTATGCACACGGCGTAAAGTGACGTCACGCGCTCTATATATTTCATGTTTACAAAAGCAAAATTCACAGCGTAGTGAGTGTTTTTAGAAGAAAAAAGACTCGTTTCGTCGGTATTTATTATCTTGGAATGATATTAGCAATTGTTTGTTTTTTGCGTATATATTTTTATAGCAAAGTGCTCATGGGGCTTTAAACTGACAATTTGTTATAATTATCATACCTGGTTGGTTTTGTGTGTTATCGGGTTCTATGGGTGAGTTGTGTGTTGATGTATCTTTTAAATCCATGCTCCTGAAATTAAACATTTACCGAAACCTCAAAAATATCATATCCTGCTAATGGTCCATATTCGTAAATATCATATTCTACAAACGACCAAAACTCATGAATATCATTTTCAGCAAGTGGACAATTATTTGTAAAGATCATTTTCAAATAATCTATTTTCGTCTATTTCAAATTCTGCAAATGAGTTTTATTAACGAGCATTATATATTTTCGGAAGATGAATAACAAATATTGCCTTACTGGAGGTCTTGCTCCAAACACAATATACCAGCGTCAGCTGTGGTGGAATATCCATTAATTGTAGGCTTACCTTGAAAGAAAACAAAGAAATGTAACCCACT
The DNA here is from genome assembly GCA_964023205.1 of Lutraria lutraria. Classification (NCBI taxonomy): domain Eukaryota; kingdom Metazoa; phylum Mollusca; class Bivalvia; order Venerida; family Mactridae; genus Lutraria; species Lutraria lutraria. The sequence continues at coordinate 14,017,320 of OZ026840.1, forward strand.
TGACGAGTTTTTGCCCGCCAGTAAACTTGTTTTAAAATTAAAAAGGTTATTTAAGATGTTTGCTACAGTTCGCTATATTTTTTGTTGTTCGGTACGAACACAAAGTTAGTACTATTACTCAACCGTTGGTCGGTTTTAATTTTCTTGCATACCGAACAGCTTCCATTAACCGTCCGCCTACGAACACGATTCCAATTTTTCAATTCAGTGACATAAACAAAAGTTATATATCGAGCATGTCTTCATGAATATGATAATACAATCTGCATAAGTTGAGTATACGGAGGGACTGCCAATGCAGACTATATATGCTAATTGCTTAACTTCTTTTGGTGATAAGGTAGGAAACATAAATCAAAGTACTGCAAGCACATGGAACGGTAACAACTTTAACAATTGCATGGCGGGTACAGAAAAACGTACTTTGGCCTACATGAATTCCATGCGCCAGCTATCGCTCGGTTTCCACAACTCAGCCCAATACCTCACACTACAAAGGAGTTCACTTCTTGACTACTTTGTACTTCCGAACAATAGCAGAACCTTCAGAACTTTGATTTGCTTACTGTAGCGAACTATAACAAACGTCTTTAATCGTGTCAACATTAATCACACAATAATCGAAAGCAAAATTGCCTCTAGGAAATTCATGGTTATTTCATCAAATATCATGGCAGTATCATTTGATACACTTTTAAGACCAACTAAGGCCTTATAACGCTCAGTTCCACAATTTTCAGCAATGAAGTAACGCAAACTCCAGAAAAATCTTAGGAAGATAATCCAAGTTGATATAATTATTTCAGCACGAGGCGACGTTCTGATTGATCAAAACTGAACAAATCGTACCTCAATCATTTAATATATAACCATGAAGTATTCGCCTTTTTCCTAACAATGCTACATGAATGTGTAAATTAATTCCGACAATCAACGTCAATTCAATATTTAGAATATAATCAGAAAAGATAAACTATAATTATTGGGCATTCTAACATTTGATTATCAAATTAACTTATTAATTATCCAATAAAGTTATTGATTGAACATTGAAATTATCTGCTGCTGCTTGGTTAAGCGTGATATTAATTACGTAAATGCATTTCTGACAAATTTCGATACTTACTTTCTACACAGTATTTATCAAACAAATCTTCTCTTTTTGTATTTGATGGGAAATGGTAGCAATACAAGGGTCTGTGGATAGTCCTGTCCCTGTTTCTTACCCAAACTTCCCTCAGGATATTCGCCAAAACTACGTTTTTAAGTTTCTCACAATTAGCAACTTCAAAACTTTCAACTGTTTCATATTTCTTTGAGTCGTTCTGATTCGCCAGTTTCCGCTTACAGCCTGAATATTGAAACGACCATTATTGAAATAGATGACGTTCGACACCACTGCGCACAATATGAATCAGATTGTATCCATAAAAAAGATCGTAGGAGTAGTTTATAACAAGTTATATGCAGGCTCAATAAGTAATTATGTATTAATAAACTGTGGTTTCATTTATTTTCGTTGGGCTCAATTTTCGTGGTTTTTACTAAAATGGCTATTTCGTTGGATCCTTTAGTGTAAATGATAAAAATATTTGCATGGGTACGAACAATATAGGTATATTTCTTTTGCTTCGTATGACAAATCACTTTCCGAGAGTACTTTCAGTATTCTGATTATAATTCAAGAACATGTCTTACCTTTGCCGGGTCGGACTCTAACACAGGAGGTTAAAATACCAAATACATTTTTCACTCCATCACTGGGAGTTATGTACTGGTCTGAAAATCTGAGAATAAATGTTCCTACTTTATCACTTTGGGTTTCTAACAGATATTTGGCAACTTCTTTCTTGATAAAACCGATGATTAGCCTGAAAAAAAAACATCATTTTGCATACAGAAGAATAACCGTACTTCCTTCATACAAGTTGAGCAATTATATTTAATACAATGATATAAGGACACTGAAGACTTAGGACATGAAGATAGTGCAATTCGTCTTGCAATAATGGGTATATATTGGCCAATAAAATTATACAAAATGATACAACCATTTGATTTAACGCATAAATTTAGTATCAATATTTAGTGAAAGTAAAAAATCAATCTTGTGTTTTAAAGATTGATTTTTTCACCAATAATGAGATTTAATGCGATAACATAAATTACAAATTTAAGTAATTAGTAAAATTTTTTGATACTGATAGAGTGATATTCGTCCCCTACGTCTAACTTAATGCAACAAAAACCATATATTCTGTCCCATGGTCAATGTGTGTGGTTATATATAACAGCCACAATGCATAACCTTAATCTACACAAATGAATCCGACATTTACATCGTAACAAATCCAAATAATGTTCGTAATCATAATTATGCATGACATTCTGTAACGATAGTTCTCTCATTCTATACAGTATACAAATTGAAGAAAAACAATTAATTTCTGAAGCTTTTTTAAGCGTCATAATAATTACCATCATATTAAGGAGAGTTTGTTTGATGATATTGCTTAGAATGATCGCACTTGATAAAGGAAAAACATGTTTCTAAAACCAGGAGTTGAAAGTGAGTTTACAAGTCTTGAAATGTCTTATGCTGGTATATGTTTGACTTGCAGGACTGTTGTTCTTTCTAAAAACGATTCAGAATCAAAGTCAACCTGATTGACTCGTATTTAAATAAGTATATAGCGCACACAAAGTATGAGGTACAATATCAATAACCAGGCCCCGAGGTTATAAAAATTGTCAACAGTCTCCGTGCACAAATCTCCATTCCATTATCAAAGTATTATGGTAGAAAAGATGGATGTGATTAATGTTTGAAAACATGTTCAGATCAGTTATGCTGTCAGACTAATGTATCAATAATAACATTATTGTCTTCTCATAATCAAGTAAGAAACATTAAGAGTCAGAAAATGAGATTTAAGCTCGATCTAAAGTTTAAAAGTTATGTAACCTGAACCCACGTACCTGACGAGTAACATACCAGGAGCCGGTATAGTTTGAAGTATTCTACTATTGATCAAGACATTACGACGTGATCCTTTTTGGCTTATAACGAGTAGCTTCTTTAAAAGGGTAATTGAAAGATACAGAATGGGCAAGTAAGAGAAGCGAGTTAGATTGCTTGTAAGCTAATGGATACAATGTATCTAGGTAATAATCTATGAATAGAAACTGGGAGGCAATCGGAACTCATTGGCGTTTGTCTAAATAATCTGCCTCGGACATAATAGGCAGGCCGTTATTTCATAGGCTACCTTCCACCATGGCTGAACCTGGGAATCCAACGATGGAAACAACTAGTTTCTCCTTCAATTGGAGTTTGGTGCCCATTTTATCAATCGCAAACGATAAACACGATTGAAATTCTGAGATAACGAGTACCTAGTGTTGAAAAGTAGTGACCGGAAACAAAATAACCAAACTTTGTAAACCTACACTTATGTACGAGGCGTATTTCTCAGTTACGGAACTGCCTGAGTAGTATGGGGACTAATAAAATTAAGGTACTGAAAGTTCTCGTGGAAACTGAACGAACATAGGCATGCACTGCGACATGAAAGGATAACGAGTTTAACAATTGTGTGGTGGATGTAGAAAAACGTACTTAGGTCTGCATGATAATTCATTTACGCCGAGCGAGTGACGATTGAGGAAAAAACGAAGAGACTGGGGCTATGATTATGGTCCAGCATGGCAAATGTGAATGGTAAAGACTAGAGTTTGTCACATATGTCACGCATAATCCCACACGCCGCATTGACACAGACGTAAATCTACTAATAAACAAGGTCACAGTCAGTATTGCATGCAATACGTGGTCCTTGCCATCACCTATCATTGGAATGTTATCTGATGTTTATACAGCAGCATCTGTCTAGATTTTTTAATGATGACAATTTTGTCAAAATGGGTGAGTCAGCTTAAGTTATCATCCGGAAACCAAATTTCTATTTTCAGTAACTGTTCAGCAATAACACTCTAGGTTATCCCCTAAGTTAATCCATATACCAACTTTCATTGAATTCCACCACCCCTAACTGAAGTTATCATCCGGAAACAACTTCGGACAGACGGGCGGACGGACATCGACAAATACTATAGTCCCTTCCGGTACGGCAGGGGACTAACAACAGCCTTTACAAGATATACGACGCGACTGGACATTTTACGTGATTCTAGTATTGCCCTAATCACTGGTACAAGTGGGTTGGGTGTAATACTGTTTACTAGACAATATCCAATTTGTTAAGACTAGTAACTAAATTGCGACAACGCCTGGATTGAAAAGAAAAATTATCAAGGCACTCTACACTGACTGAAATCGTCGTGATTCATTTTAAAACTAAGGTATAAAACATATCAGACTACATTTTAAATTTGACAATATACTTACATAATGATACACCCATCGCTACAACTAACAACAACAAGAATATCACTCATTGCGACGCCGACGCCTTCGTATTTTATTAATTGATATCCATAGCATCAAAATGTTGTTATGAACTTACCCGTCACTCCAATACGATGTCAAATGTTTCTGTATCAGGTTATAAATTGCTAGGAACCACTTCCAGAAAGGGAATGGGTGCTCGTCGTCTGTTCCAGCCATAGGTGACTACCCATATAAAAAAGAAATGTCTTTAAAAAAACAGTCGCGAAGTGTCTTTGATGTTACAATGTATGATGCTTGCTTTTTATTTAATTCCTGAATTGCCGTTATAGTACCGTACGTGTGAACACCAGTCAAATTAGGTCACGCATTAAAATGTTGATATTAGGTCAACTAAATATATTAAACATTTAGTCATATCTATTGTATATTATTTCAAATAAATGTAAACTGTTTGTCAAGAACGGTTTATAACTTTAGTTTCACCGCAGAAGAATACAGTTTCGTACATTTTTACTTCACAATTTTTACAACAAGAAGTAGACATTAAACAATGCAGACTCGCTTTAAGTTGGCGTGGTCTTAATTTTTCTACCCTTGTAGATTTCACCCAATAGAAGGAATTGTTTCGGAATCATCCAATAGAATGAGAAATTTCTTCTGAATAATTAATACGTCGTGCCAAGAAATATAGGTCAAAGTAAGCTTAGACACATTCGCGAAAAATATATAACTAGATGAGATTATAAAGATTCAACCAACACAACTGGCTGGGTTTCCCTAGAGTATGTTCAATACGTAACGTTGGCTCTGTGTAGAGTATTTTTCAATACGACATGTTGGCTGGGTATTCATAGGATATTTTCAATACGGCACGATGAGTTATATGTGCAAAACATAAAGAGCTATATAACAGCAATTCATGGTCGTAGGATGTGTGATGGAATTTTTAAAGTCAATCATAAGTAAATTTTTACACGAAGATAGATAAAAATGTGATCGAATCTTTTCAATGTAGTATTTACTTACCCAACAAAACATGGTTAGAGTCACTTCCGCTGTGTCACTCACACCTTCTCGACCTTAATAACAAAATAAACAAGAAAGAAACTTTATTAATTGACCATCTTGCTAGATTAGACAAAACATGACTGAAAATACTTCTTTTCTAATTAGTGAATTCAGTACATGTATTGTGGATGGGAATTTTACACCATCCATGAATTTCTCATAACAAATGGGGACAGTGGCGCTAAGTCATGCAACATTTGATAAGCCACTCTAAGAAATGTTGAGCCTGATTTGACTTTATCGTTCTTTTGTCGTGATGTCGCTTGACAAATCGGAGTTAGGTTTCGGGAAACATGGCCTGTATATTCGTGCACGTATATACGTGTACTGATTGGCAAAATGATAACAAAACGGGTGCAGCTACAAGTTATCGCACATTAGCACAGGCAGTAACTGTTGTGCGCGGGATAGACGTACGAGGTCGCGGATATGACACCGTCCTTAGCCGTATGTATATATCTCTTACATCCAACTCACAAATCATTCGGACTGATACTTATACGATAAGAGAGACTGGGTTAATTCTGGTTACTCATTTTATAAAAGGTACAGGTCTAAAATTCTGCAAACTGAAGGTTTTGAATTATTGAACAAACAAAGAGATAGCTACTCATTAATTTGATAATAATTCGATGTTTAGCTAAAGTCGATTCGGAGCTTTGTCAGTAATTTAATGTAGGTACAAGTGCAGGATAACTACGGTGGAACTGAGGTGATATCTGTGTAATTATATCTATCTATTGCACAAGACACGAGAAAAATAAAAGCCCACACATGTAGCCCCTGTGCCACCGTAGATTACAGATGTCCTCCCAACCTAATCTGAGGGGCTTAGGCCAAACTGTTCGCTAGTTATTGCCTGGACAAGGATATCAACTACCAGTATATTACCAAACAGCCGATTTTTCAAATGCGTGATGTTGTCCTCTGTTAATGTATGTGTCGTGGATATACGACTCATTTTGATTACCAACATTTCTGCCACACATTTTTCTTCTGCACTTTTCCATGGCAATTTGTCAGGAATATAAACTGGTAAAGTGAACTGAAATATTCATGTAGTTTATTCATACGTAAAACAGAGTCAAAAAATTTTGCAAGCGTATTTGACGAGAGAAACTTTTGAATCGTGCAACATTTGTATATTTCTCATTTTAGTTAAAACGTACGAATAATTATTTATTACGTAAACAAAACGTGAGCTATGTGGTCTATTTAATAAGCGTAAGTTTAAAAGCAAGTCAACCTTAGACCTTTTTCACTGAATAAACACAATAATGTCCAATATTTTGATATATGAAAATAACTTTTAAAAGAAGATTACGATTGGAAATTTTTTTTTTTTATTGAACTTGTACCTTCTGAAAACGGTGAAATTAGGCCATCCTAAAAAATTGGTTGCGGATGGACAAGTTTTAGTGGGTATGTATCGGTAGGAAATAATTCTTTTTACAATTTGAACTTTTATATTGAAACCAAAATGCATGTCAGAAAGCTATTTTTTATTCATATTTCTTTACTTTAGAGGCCAAAAAAGTTAGGCATGGACCTTTTTTGGTTACCGCAAACAAAATGTTTTTAAGGATGGCCTAGGCTACGTGATGGTTTAAAAATGTGGTAAATGGTTATAACGTGAAATAATCGAGCTTGATAGGAAATGGTAGTGGTGTAACGATATACTGGTACATATATATTGCGATACAGCGTCGGGCCGATACGTACCGCGGTACGACATCCAGGTACCGTAATATTTTCTTTGATAATTCAGCTCATAATCCATTGAATTAAATGAATGCAGACACAATTTTAATGTTGTTTTGAACCACCAAAGACTGATTCATCCCTCTGAATAACATTTTTTTATTTGCAGTTTCCAATACGGATTAGCTATACCATATCGTTGCATCACTATCTATAGGCAAAAGCAAATTTGTGTCTTACCACATTTGTGGAGTAACACTGCCACATGATGGACGCCAAGCAATGAGCTTCTTGATTCGATGCTGTTATAACAACCAATGGTAAAGACAAGGTCTACAAAATACAGTATAACCTCACCTTAACGAGCACACCAATGATAGGCCCACCTCTTTAAAATAATATCATATAACTCCTTTGACCCTTAAAATGGCATTTTGACTCTTGAAATTAGCAAAATAAGGTTTTTGACTCTTGAGAATTGGAAACAAAGGGTCAAATTTACTGTTACATTAGTAGGAAATTTTGTTGACTCTTAAAATTTCTATCAGCTAAGAGTCGTTTTGACCCCCAACTTTTGAAGTCTAGGGAGCACCCTGACTTTGACTTTTTATGATATAAAACTTTTTTCTGGACTAGTTTTTAAAATTTCCTCCGTATTTCCTCCTTCGCCTCGGACAAAATGGTTGTTTGTCTATTAAGCGAACCGTCTGTAAGACGACATTTATGATGAAAAACTGGTACTGTAAAATAATATTACGAATAGAATCTATTTTAAGGATATAAACTATTTAACTATTCTTACGTACCCAATATATTTCACCATCTATGCGTGTTACAAAGACCACGCGATGCTTTTCCTCGTGGACTTGTTTCTGGTCTTGTTTCCTTTTAAAAGGTTTTGCAAACTGCAGACTTTCAAAATGGCAGGATGAGTCAACATCAGACGGAATGCTGACGGTATTTGATTTTAATTTTCTGTCTGCTTTCTTAATTTGATTTATATCTAGTACACCGTCATGGTAACAATCGTTAATATCATCCTCCGAGAGAAAGTAGGCTTCCATGGTTAGCTCGCTATCCTCCGGTATATTTTCCAGCGCCAATAATCTGATGGGATAAAATAGTAGAAATAATTATGTAATTGTGAAGTGATTTTTTTACAGTGAGACCTCTCCAAAGCAACACCCTTTGGGAGGGGGAACATTATGCTATTGTTAAGAGGTTGTTGCTCTTCAGAGGTTTAGTTAATAGTTAAAATGTACAGTGGGAAAAATCATGCTGTTGTTGAAGAGAGGTTGTTGCTCAAAAGAAGACCACATTGGAAAGGTTGCACTGTACATTTACTTATGTTAAAAAATCCTTACATTTTTTACTATTTAAAATAGTAATTTAAAAGTAAAATAGTAGGGCAACCAATAGTACTATTTCTATTTTAGATATTTCAGCATTTAATTGGTGTTCATGTTTGTTTTCCTGTATGTGACGCTTTATTTAACAGTACCTGACTGTGTCAACACCAACTCTTTATGAAGAGTTAAGAATGCATCTATAGGCATTCCATTATAAATAATATGTGGTGTCCTGTACAAAGGAATTGTTTATAGAATACAATAAGACCCTGTCTAGATAACTGGGTATTCATTTAACATACACAAATTCACTATGATAATTTCAGTAGCTGAATTTATGCTTAGCACATCTTATTTCGGGACCGTGGTCGAATGTCTATGGTTTCTGACTAGTAATTACTCTTGCCTACCGCTGCGAGTTCGATTTCTACTCGGGACCAAAATTCACAAATAAAGAAAGTTGCTAAGCTAGCTCAGAAAAGGTCGGTAGTTCTATCCAAGTGTACGCCCGGGGTCTTAATCTCTTAATCTTTAAAGCAGGAAGGATCTCAAAATGGAATAATGTCTACAACTTGTTGTGTACATCTGAGAATATCGGCCAATTCTCCGTGATTTCAGTATCAATACTCAACTCTTTTGCCCAAATATCCGGGCTTTCGTAGCAAAGTTACGGATAATGTTGGGAGAACTTCCCCAGTAAAAAAAAACAACAAAAATATATTGTTTTACATCAACAAGCCAATAATACACATATAAATACCTGACAGAGAATTTTGGGAATGCTTTATTTCCAGCTTTGATATGAAAACCTTTTCCTTGTACTGTGACTATAAACGTACTGAAAATATACAAATAACATGTTAGTACATGTACCAAGTTTGTGTCCGTCCGATTAGCTAAGTGGTTAGAGTGTTGGTCTACTGATAACAAGAGGTTGTGAGTACTAACCACGGGCGAGGCTCACACTGTCCATGACAAATTTGACTGATAATATAACATCCTATGTTAAATTGTACTCCACCTTTAAATTATGTGGGGTAGCTTGCGGATAAAATGTGATTAGTACTGGTTAAGGCCTAAATGTAGTCCACGGAAGTTGGTTAGGATAACTGCCTGCCACTATATATATCTCTCTGAAATAATGTTGAAAATTGCGTGAAATACGATGAAATATAATAAATGGTACCAAGTTTACTTAAACTAGAAGATAATAATTATAATACACTGTATGCCGTGAAATATCCAATTGGCAGGGTCATATTTTCATACAGTTAAATGATTCAATTTCACTAGAGCTACATTATGCTTATTATGAACAAAGGGAGGTAAACGCAGCAGTGAATTTTTGACTTTAGTAGGTGAAGAGTTATCCACCGAAATTTTCATAGCAAAATCAATTGGGTACTTTAATTAATCGAACTCTTGAAGAACAAAAACAATGTTGTTGATGTTAAAGAGACTGTGAATTTAAGACTAGCAACAAAGACCTGTGTGTTTAAGGGTAACGGGCACTAATACAAACTTTTCATGATTATGAATTTTTTTGAGGTACTTGCTCCTTATAAAAATTATAATTGTGACATTAAAACATAATTGATTAAGTATTACATACTAGCAGAAAAAGCTCGTGGTGGATGATATATAAAATTAATGATTCACTCTACATATTCAGTGAAAATAAACATAAGTTGAATGGTTAGAAATAAATGCTTGTATTAGGGTCTGTAATCCCTAATTGTTTTATTATCATCGCGAGTCATATAATGTTTATCTAAAATTTAAGTTATTTACCCAGACATTATAATACAAATAAGTGACGTCGGAACAAACGAGGACTTATCATTATGTTAATAGACTTAAGCAAAACAATGGATTATGCAGCTATCTACAAACAAATATTTTCGTTTGTCACAAAAATATAATCGTGGTCAGTGTCAATAATTCAATAAATAAACAAAAAGACAATCTTTTTATGTCTTCGACATCTGTATCTACTAGTTAATTCATTACCCTCGATATCACATTTTAATTTATTAAAATAAAAATGTGATATTTAAGATTAATTGTACTTACAGAAAATGAATGGAGTCCGAGGTTTGTTTGGTATCGACTACCTTTGCCTAAAATCCTTGAATGAATATTGTTTGGATTGTTGATTGCATCTACTACCTTTGCATAAATTCTTGAATACTGTTTGATAAGATTGTTTATTGCATCTACTACCTTTGCATAAAATCCTTGAATACTGTTTGGAAAGATTGTTTATTGTATTTACCACCTTTGCATAAAAGTCTTGAATATTATTTGGAAAGATAATTTATTGTGGCCTATACCTTTGCATAAAATCCTTGAATGTTGTTCGGAAAGGTGATTTATTGTAGCTTATATCTTTGCATAAAATCCTTGAATATTGTTTGGAAAAATTATTTATTGTAGCTGTTACCTTTGCATAAAGTCCTTGAACATTGTTTGGAAAGATAATTTATTGTAGCTTATACCTTTGCATAAAATCCTTGAATATTGTTTGGAAAGACAATTTATTGTAGGTTATATATTTGAATAAAATTCTTGATTATTGTTTGGAATGATTGTTTATTGTAGCTTTTACCTTCGCACAAAATCCTTGAATATTGTTTGGAACGATTGTTTGAGATCTTTATTTGCCTGTTTCTGTTCATAGAATACATCAGGGACTTCAATTTCCTCTAGAATATCTTCCCACATCTGCAGAGTGTCGTGCATTACAGTATTGATAAGAGTGCTAGTCTGTCCACACCTGAAGTCAACCATGGTGAAAGTTTTGTACAAAAATAAGAGAAGGACTCCGAGAAAAAACCCTCGAAATACATGTACTACATTGCCCAAAATCTCCAACCCAACCCACACGACGCATAGGAATATACAAAAACAAGAAGTGTTTGTGGAACACGGATGACCCCTAAAGGCCAACTGAATGGTCAGACCTTGACCTTTGACCTCAAAATCGAAAGGGGTCAACCTCCCAACCAAATCTGAGGAGCTTAGACCTAAAAGTTCTCTTACTAGTTATTGCTCGGACAAGGTTTGGTTACGGACAGACCGTCCGACATATGCAAAGCATTATTAACCCTTTTCCACGAAAGGGGACATAATAATTGTCAAAACAGAGTCTCCCGGATGGTACCGTTTGGCACTGTCTACAGCAAAGCTTTCGTTTGGTCAAACTGGTTTACAAACAAATTTGGGGACGAATTGTACCGTCATGTATGAAACGTGTGTTTAGAAAAGATGGAAAAGAAAAGTTGTTCAATTTACCTAGCATAACTATTATTTTGGTCAAGTAACCCGAAACATGACTATCTAATTTCTACCTATATATACATGTATTGTAAATTCTCGATATTAGAACAACCTTCATGGTCAAATTTAAAAACGGAAGAAAGAAATGGAAACCAGTTCGTAATAGATGGTGGTAATAAAACAGTGGTCTAAACATTGACTTGGTGTTTTCCGGTTTTATCGTATAGATATAGATACAGATAATCCTAGAACAAGGGGGCCATGATGGACCTATAATCGCTCATCAGTAAAAAGACATTTAGAGAAAAATATCTTTCACTTTCTTCCTAAATGAGCCTATATAAATCAAGTGCCCCCGGGGTCACAACTTGAACCATCTTGGTGATGCTGCACACCAAATATCTAAGGTCTAGACAATGTAGTTTCTGACAAGAATATTTCTTGAAGTTTCCTGTATAAGCTTATATAAATCACGCGAACCCCGGGGCGGGGCCAATTTTTACCCTAGGGCCATAGTTTGAACAAACCTGGCAGAGGTCCACTAGACAATACTACATCTGAAATATCTAAGCTCTAGGTATAGTAGTTTCTGACCAGAAGATTTTTTTAAACAGCCTCCATGTATGTAAAATCAAGCAAACCTCGGAGCGGAGCCAATTCGGACCCCGGGGCCACAACTTGTAAATCTTTGTAGAGGTCCACTAGATGATGATACACACCAAATATCAAAGGTTCCTGACATGAAGATTTTTCAAATTTTTCTATATAGGTTTATGTAAAATCAAGTTGTCACCGCTGAGCCAATTTTGACACAGGGGCATAATTTGAACAAACTTGGTAGAGTTCCATTAAACAATGCTAAACACTAAATATCAGTTCTATGCCCTGTGGTTTCGGACAAGAACAGTTTAGCATTTTCCTATTGGTTGCCATGGCAACCAGAGTTTTTAATCAAACTTTTTTGTTTTGAACGGGACCACCAAAGGATGATTCCAGCAAAATTTGGTTGCAATTAGCAAGTAGGAAGAGATGTTGTTTTTAGTCAAACCGTCGCCACTTCACTGACGCACAACGAACGCAAGGGGACCACAAAAGCTCACAATGAACACACTGTACTCCAGTAAGCTAAAATACATACGAAAAAAAACACCTTACACTTTCATATCCGAGTCGATGTTAATGTAATACGTAAGCAAAAAATGGGATAAAAGTCTGGTGCATAAAGACACGCACACAAAATTATTTTGAAAACCTTTTTTTCATTCTTAAAAAGGATACTATACCAGGAAGCAATAGTTTTTATATCACGTGATGTGACGTCAGACATTTCGGCATACACAAGCTGTAGTTCACGCTGCCATGATTTTACAATGTCTTGTAGTTTATCTGTTATACCCTTTAACAACGGTGAAATAACTTGAAACTGTGTTTGTACAGCCTGTAAAATAATGTATGAACATATTTAATACTTCATAGAATACGCTATAAACAACGATATTACTGATTGATTCTTCAAAAAGGCCGTACCCTAATTGTTCACAGACGTATGTAGTTATGCTCTCTTTTGCACAAAGACGACGTAATGTTGTTTTTGCTTAGAGGGGACCTAATACTCCCTATTGCACAAAGACAGTAGTATGTTGTATGGTGCTTAGAGGTGATCTTATGGCCCCTATTGTTCAAAGCATATCCTATTCTTTTGTATAAATACGACAATATGTTTGTTGCTTAGAGGAGCCCCCTAATGGCCCTATTGCACAAAGACGACGGTATGTTAATTGATCATGGGTACCTAAATGTATCTTTTTGTTTAAAGCATGTCGCATTCTCTTAGTTGCAGTAAGAGAACATCATGATGATATTCGTAAAAACAAAAAAAACTTTAAATCTTTAAAGTTACCTGGTGTCTTTGAAGTAACTCATTTGCCGAGTCATGAAGACATGGAAAATCAAGGAAAATACTTTCTTTTAAACTTCGTTGATAATCTAAATCAAAATAACAAATACATGCAATTAAATAAAACGTTATCATAGTTCGATGGGGTTCCATGGTCGAGTGGTGCTTGTGTCTGTTCACTCCTCCCGACTGCGGTGAGTTCAAATCCCAACCGAGACCAAACCTCACATCAGAAGAAGCTATCCAGCTAGCTTTCAGAAGGTTCATGGTTATACCTAGGAACTCCCTCAAATGTCAAAGTTGGAAAAGTCGTTTAGTGACTCTCATCGTTGGTGCGACATTATACCACAACGAAAATAATCATCTTAGTACTGATAGGTATATAGATTCTATTAGTCAAAGTTCCATAATAAGTTAATATTGATATATTTCTGTCTTCAAGAATGAACGAATATTAATCTGATTTAAATCAAATGCATGTAAGAAATACATTTTTATTGAATGTTAGAAGCAAAGAAATTGAGAAAGCCTAGTCGTAAGTAATTTCTAAACGTCCAACATATAAACTGTCATTTTGGAAGATCACGAATAGAGTGAATTATTTCTTATGTTTTACAATACTAACAATCTAAAGAAATCCGGTATCTAATTGAATTGAATATATATCAAAACCACCGGGTAATTAACTATGTACAATGTACGTTCTATGATTTTCGTCTAGTGCTATGAAATACAAGATGGACGTATAAACATTTGACTGTCTATGGTAAAAACGTACCTCTGAGGTTTTGTATATTAGATGTTAAGTCCTGAAATGCATTGAATAATTATATTATTACGAAATAAACATATAAACTTGGAATACAATTAATATTCGAATTAACTTTACAAACATGAAATGGAATTAACATAATATACGAAATAAACTAAAAAACTTATAAACTTGAAGTATATGAAATAAACTTATAAACTTGAAGTATATGAAATAAACTAATAAACTTGAAGTACAAATATTATAATATACGAAATAAACTTATAAATTTGAAGTACAATTCAAAATTAACGTATTAATGATTGGTGAACTTAGTATTTATTCTGGTCAAAGAAATTCGGAGCTAATTCTGCAAAATCTTTGGAGTTATTAAACAGCAAGACAAAAGAAAGTTTAATATATTGTCATGTAAATTAATAAATCGATTGGATCATATCGGCTTCGACATTTTAAGTTGCTTCATATAAACACGACGAGCAATCGGCCATCTAAAAGTCAACCCCTACCTCAAGTTTAGACTGAACATCTCTGAGCATTTCCTCCAAGTCATTTTCCATATTTGATTTTCACCAAAATGCTCTGGAAGAGGATAAACACATACATGTCACAACAAAATTTACCTAATATATAACTGATTATCAAATCTTGCTTTCTTTACAAATTGTTAACCCAGCATTGTTCTGCTCATGTTAAAACGCTCCTTGAGGACAGAAAAAACGCCGCGTTTCCCGTCCTCGACTGACCCTTTTTGTGCTGACTTTAAACCAGCTAACAGTAAAGTCTAATCAAAGTACTGAAAGTACTCATGGGAACTGAACTTACACAGACGTGCACTGCAACATGGAACGGGAACTAGTTTTAACCAGTGCATGGCGGATGTTAAAACGTAGTAGTTTGGGCCGCATCAAAATTCATGCGCGCCGAGCTAGTGACCGCTATGGAAAGCTGAACTATGGTTCAGTTTCCAAAAATTGCAACCAACTGGTGTATATCGAGCATATTGGTGGACGTGTCGTGAATAGAAAACATACTTAGAAAAAAAGAAGTTTTGAGACGTACCTACTACACTCTTGTTTTGATCACGTGACCAGAACCAGACTTTTTACTGACTTTATCCGGGTTAATCAAATATCAATTTCCGCTGAATACACAGTGTCCATATTTCCTTGTTTATTCATGCAAACACGTATCTTTGATCAATATACAAGCACAAGCTACACAATCTTGTTTATCCTCCATTATTTGACAGGGTAAACATCCGACATAAATATACTATTCACAATTTGATAAGGATCACGATATTGTTTGTATTGATCGCTACATAATCTAAATGTCACTACTAATCAGATTTGACTAAAATTTGGTCATTAAATCGTCATATGCAAGTGAAAATTTGAAACAAATGATGTCCATTGAAGTATATCTGTGTATTATATATAGCTCAAACATTAAGCAAGGCGTAATAACTGTTTGTTTCTGGTTCAAATTCAAAATTTTGGTTCTCATTCAAAATAAAGTAGGTAGGTTGTAGCTTTTCTGGTTTCTTTTCACTCTTAAATGCGCGTGGAAAGGCAAACAATGAGAAAAGTGGATGTACAGTACAACCTCTGTAGAGCAACACCCTGTGATAGCTGCAAATACTGGCCGTTGTTTAGAGGTTGTTGCTCTACAGAGGTTAAATTTATAGTAAATATCAACTTAGGGAAATTTTGAAGGTGTTGTTATAGAGAGGTTGTTGCTCTACAGAGGGCCGCTCTGGAGAGGTTGTACTGTATCTTTCTTCGTCCATAATAAAATGTCTAGGGTCGCGGGGAAACATCGTGGTCGGTCGGGTATCCAGAAACAAACAACTTTTTATCTTATCAAATTTTGAGTAATATATATAACAGTATGTATGTGTACTACACGACCCCCATGTATTGTGTTATCGTAAAAGTGCGACATTTTCACTAAATCAACGTTTAGGCCATTACTTTTTATATCTTGGTTCACAAGATTTTTTTGAAAAATGTCCATCGGCAGGTCGAAAAAAAATAAAAATAAAAAATTGCTTTGGTGTCACACAAAAACTCACCATGTCAATTTTTCAACAGTCAAGGACATATAAAAGTCCTTGCAACAGTGTAACACGTTGAAATGATTCAAATTGCTTCATAAATTATATAAATCCAACCAATCATGGTAAAACTTTCTTAAATGTCTTTATTAACTGCATCACAAACAATTTGGACTCGACCAACCTGGCGTCGTCTATATTCGTATCGCGAAAATACATGACTATGCATGTTTAAGTGGTAAATTGAGCCCAACCACCAAATTTTCTCTTGAATTGATGTAATTCAGTTCGTCTATTACCTCAACCACCATAAAGACGTCCATTGGCCCGTTCGACAGGTAAATCACCCGCTACAATGCTTTAAATAAGCAGTCAGATTCGTACTCAGATTTGTTCGTTCCATCGGCAAAAATAGAAATGCTAAAAATTACTTTTGGAAAAAATACGACCGCCGCTTTTGTAAACCAAGAAAATTTTAATATAAAAGTAGTGGCCTTAGTGAATATCGAATTTAAAAAAAAATAAGGTAAGGAAAATCATGCATCTTAGTAATCTCGATAAATATAGGATTAAAACCATACAAATGTAATGAAAAGTGAAACTCGTCTTCTACTAAAGTCTCTATTGCCATGAACTTACATCATTTAAGGAGAAATTCGCTAATTATAGATCTAAAGTCAAAAACCGTGATTGTACGTTTAAGCCGGTTTGCGATTAGCTAAGACGTGTTAGTACGAGTAGTTTAAACCACAGGGAGTAGTAAAAACATATGATGGTAAACTTGTAATAAATTATATTCAAATCATTAAAATGTTACAAAAAATTACCTTAAATGAAAAAAAATGTACTGGCAGTGAATTTGAACTTTCTTTACTGTCTCGGGAGCAGAAAATGAAAGTGAAACTAAAGTACAGGTGTGTCGGTAATGTGTAGAAAATGTGTTTGGGCACGGTACTTGACCCAACGGTTTAACGACAAATAACCAGCAAATACCGCATCACTGATAAAGGTTTAAATCTCATTGATGCATTCCTCACAGATAACGCCATGCGATGTTATAAATAAGTTAATTGTAGGACCCCTGTCATTAAATCGACGTGTTCAATATATAAGTTTGACGCTTGAAACTTTGTTATACAACACATTTACGTGACTATTCAGTATACTAAACAAATTGGCCGAGAGTTGTCACGTCCGACAGATATACAATGCCCTGTTGTACTCACACAATATATTGACCATTCAAACATCTCAAAATTGCTTCAATAAAAAGTCGATAAGAGCAGTATTTTTCTCTTAAAATCGTTTTCGCCTGAAGACATCAAAGTTGTCTAAATGGATCTAAAGATTTTTCATTAAACACGGGTAGAGATTGTAAATTTACACTACATTTCGACCATAAATGGTTTTGCGTAAAAATAAACAAAACGTATACAAGTACGAGTATCTCTACAACAAAGCGATCACTTATTTTATATCATGCATGCATAAACTATAATTATGTATCCATATCATTATGAGTAATGTGAACTCACTGTCCATATTTTGAAATAATGATGTATGAATACATGCTACAACAATTTTGATGCGGGCTGAAGTACTATTTTTAACTACATCCGCCGTAAAAAATGTTCCATGTATGTGGCGTATGCAGATATGACGTCATATGAATGAAAATGGTACAGTAGTAAATTACTCCGCAGCTATTATACAAGTTATTGTTGAACCACCATATGGTTTCCATATTTCTAGACCAGAATCAATGGCCATAATTATAAAGATGTTTAAGAGCGTTTTTTTTATTTATTACTAAACAAGACTTGCTACTCACACGATACTTTTGGACTATACTTATTCTGCAAAACATCCAACAGGTATCTTACATTTTTATTATAAATGCGGTTACTTCCCGTTGAAAAAAAGAGCGTAGATATAGTCCGCATTCCGGTAGGCGGATACGCTAAAAATCTTATGTCCTTTAATTATATTAAGTAGATAAACTTTATGCGGACTCATTTAAGATAACAATAAAATGTGGTTTTGAATTAGTAAATTAAATGTAAAAATCCAACTATATAGGAAGTAAGGCGAGTTTTACTATAATAATACCACACCATATAAAGTAAGTAAAAAATAAGTAACGAATATGTATAAATTATTGGGTATAAAATGTAAATACCTGACTGTTTAAAGAAAATATTTCATCTCGAAATTCAAAACAGCAAACATATTAAATCAACGCACGTAAAAATATTTTCAGTAATTCCCCACTGGATTCATACTTTAATACCAGCAAACCATTATTTTCATCTCACATTTTTTTTTATCATTTCCAAAAAAGAGTTTTACTCGATAAAAGACTTCGACAATGTTTGGCGTTCTTTCCAATACCAATCCTGAAAAAGTCATGCTACTTCCGGTTTGTATGAAATGTCTATATCATACATTTAAAGTGTCATTTTTTGACTCTACATGAAAAAGATGGCAAGGAAAGAAAATGTTTATTTCATCAGATTTGAAATAACGCCATTGACTCCAAATATTCAAAGAAATGCACTGTTTGCTTTAAGAGTGGCCTATGGTGTAATTATTGATTGCATTCAGAGCCCACCATGTTTCTGGACCATTCCTTCGAATATTGTTAGGTGGTAAAGCCTTTGACATCATATTGACCGAAATAGTATTTTTAAAAAATACGGAAAAAAAGAAAGTGGAATTACTTTTTAGATATAAACGTTGCCTTAAGGGTGTTCTGAATCAAATAAACAAACACTGCAGTTTTTGGAAAATGAACGATGGTTCAGCTATCCATGGTTTTAAATGACAAACCATACACACACTAAGGGTCTTATATCATTCAATAGTAGCAATTTTAAAATAAATACAAAATATCACTAAGGCCACATCAATATAATAACTTGTTAATCGGATTTTTTTCTAAGGAGCGCAACCGAGCGATCGAAATATTTTTAATATCATTTTTTACTTTAATTTCCGTTTTGAGTGAGCGGGCGAAATATGTTTTTTTTAAATATCATCTTTAATTCCTTCTTTCAAACGAGCAAGCGAGGTATGTTTTCATTAATTTCAGTCATCGTTAAGTTTACAAGTAAAACACTGTTAATGTCAGGGCCCTAGCTGCAATTTAGGGGAAGGGGCCCGGGGCCCTCAGGTAGGGGAATTTCGCGTCATTTTGATGGAAAAGGGGAATTTCAGGGAATTTTTTTCAACTGCTTTATAACCCTGCAATAAGCATTTTAAGCTTAAAATGGCTGTATTTAGATATATTAAATACATGAAATATACAATTAATCAAAGAATGATAACTTAATATCAACCATTTATTATGGCATTTAAGCAAAAAAAAAAAAAAAAAACTTTTTTTTTTAGGGGAATTTTTATCAAAAATAGGGGAAAAAAGTATATGTTTCTAGGAGGGGAATGGGGCCGAATTTAGGCCCCAAAAAACGTCAAATGAGGGCCCTGAATGTCATTATTTTCTTTTAAGATATTATTATTTGTCTAATTTGCATAAAAAGCCAGCGGCAAATCCGATGAACAAGTAATTAAAATGGTGTGGCCTAAAATATTCATCAGTTTAAAAGAATATTGTTTATGGTTTAAAACATATTGTTAATTATTAAAATAATATCATTCTTTTTTAAGTATTATCCATTATCTAAAAATATTATTTATCAATTCTATATAATTATGAAATGTAGCATTAACTATGAGTGTATAATGAAACTTTTTTTGTTTATACTTTTAATGTAGCATAATTAAAAAAATCTCTATTCTGTAAATTATTGTAAACTAAAGATTACATTTCCGTGATTTAAATAAAAAAAAACATCACATAAAGACATCCTTCTATATTCATCGCCAATCAGCATTTCACAGGAAACGAATATATTTTTATTATACCCTATCATTTATTTACAGGTTTTAAAATGCGTTTATAAAAACACTTTTTAAAACCAAGTACATTTACACATTCAATGGCTGAAAATCATTTTCAGACCGTGAAATGTATTATCAAGATTATGGTTTTATAAATCTAATTTAGGAGTCCAAGTATGATAATAATTAAATATGTTGACCACCTTTAGAGAAAATCAAATGTAAAATACAGTGACACAAATGAATAATTTATATCATTTTTATGATATGTCGTTCCCTATAAGGTAAGCAATGGGAATAATAAGTTAATCTTTTTCTGACATTGTGAAATAAACTGATACTCTTTTCATGTGGATTTCATCATTTTTAGCATCCCTGTTCTCCTTTTAAATTAAAGTATTATTATTTGATTTTTTTATATAAATATATAAATTTTGTCATTATTGAAATTATCATATTCAAAAATTAAGCGGTGTTATCAAACTATTACAAATTCAAAGTTTATAATTATTATTATTTGGTTAAATTCTAATATTTTTCGTCGACATCAGACCGTGCATGCAATTTAACATGATCAGATAAGTAAATCAATTTGAATTTGAAATTCACTTTTCTTCGTTATTTGTTCGTAACATTGTACAGTTCTAAGCATTCTTATTTATTTTCGAATTTCCATCGTTTATTATAATTAAATCACTAACTATTACTCAGTCGGAAATTTTATCTAGGATGAACGCAAATATGGTGTTTTTTTTTCAGACAACTATGGCGACAATGTAGATTGACGCATGTGTGTATCGATGTCACGGAATCCTGGTATCACCTTTCTGGTTCTTTTCTGTCGCATTTTAAATTTTTATAAAACAAATAATTCTTAATAGTGTTCTCACGGTGTTAATTTAGTCGAGGGCCAATAACTATGATCAGCGTTCTGGTTTGTTAATTTGATACAAGTTATAACATCGTTCAGATCACAACACAAACTAAACTTTTCGCGAGAGGGAGGGAGGGAGGGAGTGGGGATTGATAAGGCCCTAGCCGGCATTCTAAAGAGCCTTGATAGGCATACGCGTGATCTATATTATAATGGTATAATTGTGCAAGTTTGTACGAAAACAAATCTATTCAAATAACACCTATGGAATCATTTTGCTTTTAATAATTCATTTTAAAAGATAATTTGGCGATGAATACATATATATTTTATAATGTCATTGAACGTGATTATCCCGTTCTACCTTCCCATGACTCATCATAATGATAATAATAATAATAATAACTATATCTACAGAAGGTTACACATAAAGACAATGAAACATTAACAATGATGAAAATGAAACAATACTTTTTTTTACAATGTGGACATCTTGTAAAAAAATCAAGATAAATAGAAATAAATAATCACTGAGCGTTGCACTTTAATGCTACTTTGTTGTTAAAATATAAATCATTCAATATCGGGGTTTAATGTTATTTTGTTGTTGAATTTTACATAATTCAATATGTAGTTTTTATGTCATTTTGTTGTTAAAATAAACATTATTCATTATCGGTGTTTTATGCTATTTTTATTGCTAAAATGTACATAATTCAATATCATTTTTTATGTTATTTTTTATCAAAATATACATTATTCAATATGGGTGTTTTATGTTATTTTGTTGCTAAAATATAAGCAATTCAATAAAGGGATCTTATGTTATTTTATTGTTGAAATACACATAATTCAATATGAGTTTTATTTGTTATTATGTTGTCAAAATATAAACAATTCAAAATGGGGTCTTATGTTATTTTGTTGTCAAATATAAACAATTCAAAATGGGGTCTTATGTTATTTTGTTGTCAAATATAAACGATTCAAAATGGGGTCTTATGTTATTTTGTTGTCAAAATATAAACAATTCAATATGGGTTTTATATGTTATTTTTTGGTTAAACTATATATAATTCAATATAGGGCATTTGTGTTATTTTCTTGTTAAATTTTACATAACTCAATATGGCTTTTTTTGTTGCTGTTTGTTTTGGTTAAAATATACATGATTCAATATTGATGGTTTATGTTTATTTTTTGTTAAAATAAACATATTTCAATATGGGTATTTTACGTTGTTTTGATTTTAAAATATACATAATTTGAAATAGATTTTTTAGCTTTTTAAATGGGTCAAATTTTTGATCCTGTTTTGTGTACACTGTATGTATATTCGTTTAAATCTATGTTTTATAAGATCAATCGTCATATGACTACATTACCAAACTTGCTTCTGTTGTATGACATTTCTACAGATGGTCAAATCGAATTAATAATTGTATACTATTTCCAAATAATGCTAATTCATCTAATTATTCCATGATGTATAAAAAATCTCTCCCGACAAAATGATTTGTTCGTCAACTCGCTCGCTCGTTCATTCATTCGTTCATTGGTTTGATCATTCATTCTGTCATTCATTTATTTTTTTGCCTATAATTAAAATATTTTTATATAGCTAATAAAAAAATAAAATTATAATTTCATAATGAATAAATGACTGATTTATCTATCTTTTTATTTATTTATTTACTTTTTCATTTATTCCTTCATTTACTAGTATTCATTTATCTATAAATTTATTTCTTAGTTCATTTTGTTACCATTTATACATTGTTCAGTTTAAGTATCGATCGTTTGTGTATGTTAAAATATGTTTTAGATACAAATATCTTTATCATGATTCACATTATGTTTTTTTAAATATTGGAGCTTACATGGGTGGAGTTGACACATAATGATGTACAGCTATAATTGAAATACATGCATGTCTTAAATGCCTGGACTTGAATTTCATACAAAGTAAAGCATAACTGTATACTTAATGCTATTATGATCATGTACTGAACACTTAACCCTTTATAAAAACTGATAGTACAACTAAATGTTGAAAGGAATCTTTTTAAAACGTGTTTCAAAAGCTAACATTTTTATGTTCAATAGATTTATGTTAGATACTAATAGTTCAAATTTTACAGTGATTTTTTTTCAAAAGTTTTCTCACTGTTAAAATAGAAAATTTAGCGAAATAAATTCCAACATGGGAAATATAAAATAACATTTATTTTACGAGTTTGGAATATGTGATTATTAAGCTGTTTAAATCAAAAATATAAATAATACTACACTGTAATTGGTGACAATGGTGCGAAAATTGTTAAATTTCTCTTCTTTTTACATGTCAAGGGAAGTTCTGGCCATTTTAAAGGGAAAATGAAGGCAAATAAATACATAAGAATGAGTACCCAGGACTGGCAGTCCTTCGCCTGTCGGCCTATAAAAAAGCATGTATATAAGTTTACTTACCTTCACGAAATATAATGTATGTTGTCCCGTATAGTTTTGTAATAATCCAAAATAGAAATATTCTCAAATAAAACGTTTAAAATAATGTAGCTTTTAAAGATATAACTTATCAAACTTTCAATTAAAACAATGGTTCTGAATTAAATACAACCAATCAATGGTTCGAGGCAAGCTGGCATACGTATGGCTGAACGTGATTTTTTATTACAGTACTTCAATTACACATATTTCTATAAATGAAAACTGAATAAAATGCATGAACATGCATGCTCAAATTCGTGTATTAACGTAAAACTAAAATCAATCTTTTTCAACCGAACCTCATGAATTCGTATTTTATCGCTGGGTTCCGTGTACTGTGCATAAAATGATATTCCAGATATTGTCAATAAAATTCGATCAATTAAAAGCATGTATCATTTGTATTTACGAACCTACTAATCAATGTTGCTAACAATGAACGGGGTTTCCGCATTCAAATTATGGCCCATTGTTTACTCGCAGCCATGTTTTATTTGAAGGGAGATAACATCCTTGTGACTAACCACGATCGGTTAAATGAATTTTATCGAACTTCCCAAATCTAATAACTTATTAATAACGAATATCGATTTGCTTAATGTATCGTACGTAAAATCACATCGTTTTATTTTATTCCTAATAAAATCCTTACCACGAATGAATCGAGCACAACTTAATTAGTATCTTAATTTACAGCACCCTTACTTAGACTAAAAAGGGCCGAGGGATCAGAATTAAAATAATTGAGCAACTTAATTATGTAAACTTCACGAGACGCATAAATAAATGAGTAAAATTGAAGGTTTACACAGGCATAGACTTTAACAGAGGCGCATTACTGTTCATTTTTTTTATCGATTTATACATGCTATTAGTTAGTTGTGTCAATTATAAAACGTGTACGTTTTAGTTCATAGATTAACCAGACGACTGTGTCTTTTAAAACTATTTAAATATAAAAAACGCATTTTCTGAAAAAGTACGCTCCGCAGAGTTACATCCAAACTAGATTTGATAAAGTTAGCAAAACTTCACAACTTGTAATAATTACTTTACATGAAATCCGTTTTCAAAATTACTGCAATGTGGTATTTGACACTTTTAAATCCACTCTGTTTCAAGCATATGGTTCTTCGTAATTATCTAGCTTTTAATATAAGAACATCTAAACCAATCGTAAAACATTGTTTCTCTCCGACCAATCATTATCAGTCCAAAGGATGGGTAACCGTGATTTCTGAAAAACGGTCGTACGCGTAGTACAACTTTACGCTATTTTTAGAATTTTTCGAAAAATCAAAGATTGGGAATTCCCAAGGACAAGACGAAAGTATGTTATTGGTAAGTGCATTTTCGGAAAAGGTTTTTCGAGAATTAGTAACGCTTTTTGTGTTAGCATACTTTTTTAAGATAATGAAGTTTTTACCAGTTTCGACTTAAAATTAGTATTACAACATGCATCTTTCAATCCGAAAGTGAAAGTAGAAATGTGGACATGCCAATAATGATCGTATGTTTATAACCAATGAGCTGCATTGACTGGTTTGAAAAAAGTTTGGATTTCCAGTTGTAAAAGACGAGTTATTTATAAGATTTGGGAACGAGTGAGGTAAGACACATCGGATTTTACTTCGAATTTCGCAAGAATTAGTAAGATATATTAATATTGCTTTGATTTGTGTTATCGACTTATTTCATACTTGTATTGTAAACTATAAACAAAAATAGTTAAGACAAGTTCAAACCCACGAGTTCATAAATGTTACAAGATATGTATTTTTCATTTCATGAAATTTATGTTTGTAAAATTTTTTTCTGTTATTTTTAAGAGCGTTAATTAATCTCACAGTCTCGGGAATTTCTCCAAAGTCTCCGTGGCTTATCATCGTACCAACAGCGACTTTCCAAGGGAGATCCCAGTGTATTCCTTGGCTTAACAACCGACTGACTGCAAGCTAGCTTGAGAGCTTACTCACATGGGAATTTTGTCTGGTCCTGTGTTGGACCCCTACCCATATGGAGCTAGCACGTTGAAGGTTGTGTATACAAGGTGGCTAAATAGTTATACATGTATTTAGAATGAATAACCATTGATCACTTAATGTTAAAGACATGCTACAGTTCGCTACATTTTCACATAGACATATAGGCAAAATGAAAACTGATAGAATTTTTTTTTTACTTTAAAATTCAAGGGCAGATAACTCAAAAACGAGATCAGTGACCCCCACATTTTTCCGCTTAAAATGTTACTGTTATTATATGCTACGATCATGCAAAGTTTAAAAAAAATTATATTGAACAGTTTTCATTTTGCCTATATGTTTATGTGAAAAAAATGTAGCGAACTGTAGCAAACGCCATTAAGTAAAGATTTATTTTGTAATTATACAATACAATGATAGATTTTATTTATTTATTTGTAAACATATATGTTGTATATATAATGACAATGTACATTGTATAAGTCACTAAAGTTCTGTTCTCTTCTATATAGTGGTTAGTAAGGCCTAAAATTGCCGAACGGACCAAAACACATATAACAATATAAACATAATTTATATAGTGATGAATATGTTTTTGGTCCATGTGGCCATTTTAGGCCTAATTAACCATTATAGACCATCCCTTCTACGTGCTAGCCCCCTATTCCCCTACCCGCAGCGATTAGGGTCTAATTATAACTTGTGAGACACCATAACCGCTCGAAATTATAAGCCCTCGTGGCAAATTTTACCAGAGTTAACTAGACCAGTAACAATTATGTTAAGTTGTAAAATTCTTCGACGAATTTCGATTTTCAGTTCAGTGTCTAAAATAGACACCCTACTTTCGGTTTGACATTTTTATGCTACTTTACGTGTTAGTAGTCCGTCTTTTGTGAGACGTTTTCAATGGTAGGATACTACGTCATCGCGCAATTCGGACCATTTTTAGTAAACAATCTCTAGACTTAAGGGTGGTCACTCCTGGGCTTTTGTGATACAAAGCAGTCTCGCTATATGTCGTAAAATTTCAAGTTGAAATCATTCCATTATTTATCGTTTAATATAGACAACAATGTCATTTAAATACATAACTAATTTCAAAGCGGCGTTTTTTTTTCATCGCGAATTTTTACTGCTTTTACAACATCCGACCAGATTACGGCAATCAATTTATTTCGTCTGTATAATATACAACAACAATATGCCGTTCAGTATTTATCAGTTAAAGGTTGTTAAATTGTGTATGAATACATTTATATAACCTGGTGTGCAAATATATTGTTTCATCAAAGTTCTTAAAAAATGTATAAACCATTGTTTTTTTTTCTTTTTAATATTTATATAAAATTAGTTGCTGTTGTAAAACGGTGGGTGGGGTAAGTTTTCATTATGTTCAGCATTATGAACACATATCCGTTGAAAAATATTCATCCAAAATGCATGCAAGTCTATCAAATATTGTTTCTGATATGCATATGCGGTTATTTATGCAGCATGCAGTGGTTTTGTCTTAAAATATATAATTAACTAAGAAATATCCAGTTTTTGCTGAGAGACCTAACATTTTACATGATAACTTTCTTATATGAACATGGACATGTACTTTTTATGTCATATTTTTAATTGGTGTTTAACCTACTTCATCATAATTAATGTCATTCAAAATCCTTGTTACTCATTCAATATGTAAAAAATGTATAAATTTTGGAAAATAACAGTGTTTGAAACAGAACACAGTCAAGAAATTGGCATAAAGTGGACATTTAATGTTTTAAAGTTCCTTCTATATTCAGGCTGTGATACATCCAGTATATTTTAAGTGATTAAGTTAATATGCACTGAAATATTTGGTAATTTCTCTTCCCACATCCCCTTTTTCAAAACCATTATTAGGAAAATCACCGATTTTGGGTATATCAATAAAAAATTTACGAAAAAGTTAAATCATGGACATATACTTTTCACACTAAAAACTGAATGACAAAATGTTATTCTACAAAATTAAATAAGATTCGAAACATCCTTGTTACAAGAAAAATTTTCGATTTCACGAGTGACCACCCTTAAAGGTAAATTCTTTTTTTTCGGCGCAGCTGTATTAAATTGGATTTTGACCTACACTTGTAACCAATGAAATTGTTAGATACAAATTTTCTGCTGAGGAAGGAAGTTTGTCATTGGTTAAAAGTGTTGTCGTTATGAAATTTTGGGACAGAATTCGTAATTGTTTGTTGTTCGTAATTGTCTGAAAATAATGCAATAATCAAAATCTACACAGCAGTATAAAATCAAATATCGAAACGTTATAACCATACAAACTATGATAAACTCAAGAGTTTTGTTTATAGCCTGAACTGATATGGTAGTAGTACACTTTAAAATAACGTTAAATCAGGCGCTTAACCCAACTTAAATAAATAAACACACAAAGTTTAAAAAACATGTGAATCGGGTACCAGATTTAGTGCGCTTGACGTATGGTAAACAAAACCAAATATGACAGATATAAGCAACATCTACCTGTATAGATACGTTTCTAATTTCATTACTATTAATTAGAATCATATTGCTTACTTGAGCATTCTTTACAGCTATTATCTCAAGTTGAGGATTTCCTGACATAGCTGATGAGAAAAAGGAAGAAAACCTATGAGTACATTTTACCAAAAAATCAATACAATTAATTAATTAAGTGTCGTCATGCTTGACTTTGCCATTGTCCGAAAACTATACAGCTGTATGGCATTAATTTTGCACTGAATCTGCGCCGATCATTTTTTCTAGACGAATTTTAGTCATGGGTATGAGTTTATTCTAGTTGTTTGCGTGTATATAGTATAGTGTCTATTACTAGTTTGGGTAAAACTAGCCATTTGATTGGCTAATGGTGATGTCGATCATTTTGATTGGTCAGTCATTGGACTGGCTATTCGTGGCGTAACCTGTTATGTTTGAATGAATGTGTTCATCTGCTCTTTTGTTGAAATGTAAGTAAGTCATGCAGGCGGCATTGCTCTGTGATAAGTTGTCGTGGTATAATATCGGAAATGTCATTAGAAGTAAGTTCAGTGTGGTTGTATCATAGCATATATGGTGAATTTGGTAGTATTTAGGGTATATTTTATTTGATTGATGTGTGGTATAGTATAACCATGTACTTGTGCACTACACAGATGAATGTATTCATTTGTCAAATACTCATGATTGTCAATATATGTGTATTATTCATAGCATGTAAATATGTTATACTCTCCATAATGGAAGATTGAATGAAATATACTCAATACCCTTTATGAAAAAGCAACTTCATACAAAAAACCTAAAGCAATTCTTCTTGTAATTCGTCTACCAATAACGTTCCGTTATAGTTTTTCTTGTTAAAAGATATTTCTTGTTTCTATGTGAAATCATTCAAGTAGCATAAAATGATGTAGTGCACCAAAGATTGACTGTCGTATATTACGTTATCTTAAAGAAAGTTTATACTTATAATCTTTGGTTTAGGCCTGAAGACGGGATAAAAACACATTGTTAGTTGTTGGAAAACTCCCAATGGGAGCATTCAGAAGAAAAACTTTATCCGTTTTCAGGCCTAAACTATGATTTTCAAGTTTAAACATTATGTCAAGAACAATAGCCAGTCTTTGGTGCGCTACATCATAATTTGCTATTTTAACAATTTCGAATCATATAAACGCATTTTACCTTTGAAGCGAGGGGACAATGGTCCAATTCGGCAGGTGCCGGATGACTTATCCTACAATTGTTTTTGAACAGGGTTGCTTGCAACCTCGTTCTTGGTTACTACCAGTTTTCGATGCTCACAGAACCAAAATCTGTAGCAGAATCTAAAAATAGCTTTAATGGCTTCCCCTATCACAGCCAAAAAGATAGTTCCAAGGAGAAGACGGTATTCGGTCATTATCTGGTTCACGCTGTCCATATAAAACGACTTTGGTGTAAAGATTATATGTAATATATGTTGCTTAATGAATGGAATCAAATCAGATACGTTAAAACAAAAGTCGAACATGATGAGATTACTGCGCAGCTGCACTATTGAAAGTCGGTTTGTATGTATAGGAAAAACGAATTGCATAATGGAATTGAGATTAGTGGTCCAGCGGTAAGGATGTTGGATTACGGAGTGAGAGGTCTTAGGTTTGATACTCGGTAGTAGCATGTCTATTTTTATTTATGTGAACTTTTTTTTCAAATAATTAGCTAAGATATCAAAGAGAAAAGTATATATAGTTGTGTTAAAAAATGTATTTCAATGAAATAAAAAACAAATCTACATAAAAGTCTAAACCATAATTATAATTATGTAGTTTTCATGAAAAATTTATAAAAACAATATCAATAATCAACAAACTGCCTCTAATACATGTAAATAAATTACTATTATTTTCAGTGATAAATATGATATCGGACCTATGTGGGACCGGTATCATAATTTCGTGGCAGTTGCTGCATGGGTTCATGTGTTTTATAAAACATCGGACTGACCGAAAAAAATACAGGTGCATCATCTAGATATCGGGCCTGTTTTAAAGGTTCATATGAAAACTACAGTAGTAACAAGGCATATGTAATACATACTAGTTAAGAATTGAGAACTATGTATTCATTGAAAGGTATTACCTGCAGTGACCGGGGATCGAACTAGAATCGAATTAGAAAAAAAACATACGTACGTATCAGTTAAAACCCGGGACCTTTGAACTAACCTGAGTAGACATTTTCTACTCCCTATTTCGCCTTTATCGCTACATCACGTTATATACGCAAGGCATCGTCAAAGCTTAAGTACTATATTGATACGGTAATTACTCTGAGAATCATATTCTTAGGCATCTCTTTTATCAGAATATTCAGGCAAGTATCTTCTGTATTTGTTAGACATATTGTTTATCTACTATTGATTGGTTTTACAAGGGATGCTATACATAGCTATGTTTAAATGCAGGCTTTCGAATTTTACAATGAATGTCTGCATTTCGAAAGGAAAGTGACATTTTCTATTTTGTGAGTAAAAATTGTGCAATGGAATAATAAAAAAACAGAACCCCAATATTGGTATTTCGTTGCCGTGTGTTCGTTTTACCACCAGAATTAGATGGCGAAGTGAATTTGAGCATTTTTCTAAAGAATGTGTATACATGTGTAAAACGTATCTTATTGGTGAAAACTTAGAAATATGTATATTATAAATTTAAAAGGAAATACCAAACCAGAAAAAGTTATTCAAGAAGAATGGATGGATTGATTTATTGATTAATATTGATATATTCTATATGAAAATACGACACTTCATGACACATGTTTTGACTATAATCTATCCGATGTGCTCATGGCTCCATTGAAACACAGTTGGATTCTCAATAGATATACAATGTAATGTACCAGTATAATACAAAGTGAATATAATTATTAATTTGTGTATGTATTCACTTAGTGTGAGAACTGTTTCGATTGGTTTGATATTAACATCTTATCTATACCAATATCTGTTTAGCCTTGATATCCAAATTGTGCTGATATGTCTTCTGAATCTGCCGGTCATGTAAATAAGACTTCTACGCTTCTATGTTGGTACCTATTGGTGTACAAGACAGTACTTAGTATGTTGGTTTGTAAACATTCATTAAGTTTGAAATACTGCAATTAAAATATGATATATATGTACTGGAACATTGCATATTGAACGACGATTATCTGTAATACATGACAGATCTACAAATTTTCTGATCATATGCATGTAGTTATAATGATTATGATAATGTATAATAATATTACCCTATTGCACCTAAGTGTCTTTCATGGCCATATCTTTGCTACATAAGTTCTTCCTTGAATATTTATAAGGTATGTGTATTGATGTTTTAGGATTACAGTTGTCAGTCATTGGATTTGAGTCACCAGTCAACATGTTTCCGTTCTCAGTCAGAAACCATCGACAGAAGCTAAGTACCTCGCATGTAATACATAAGACATATCATCTTTGCACCAGGCCCACATAAGCTACAATGACTGATCAAGCTTCACAGGGCTTTGCGGCTAATCCCACTGCCGAACTATAGAAACGGCTATTATGAATATATATACAGTGTGGTCATATACATGTATTAGTTTGTTTGCTTCATTTAGTTTTACGCCCCTTTTCAACAGTCAGAGTCATATGAGGCAGACAGTTCATGTAATCATCGTTCCTGGGAAGAACTAGTACTAGACTCTCATTCTCCGTACGATACTGCCTACTTTGTCACATAACGAGACATGATCGGTAGCTGGACTCGAACCCACAACCCTCTATCAACGAGAGGTTACTTTGATTTGAGATCAGCGACCTAAACCACTCGACCAAGGAGGCGTGTAGACACATGTATCAGTACAATAGTTTAGCATATACATGAACATGTCTATTTACAATTCAACATGCTGGGACAGTGACGACATAATTAGATGTTTAATAAACAAATATAGAGGCATTTTCAATTATGTTTGTATTATCATTCTTCGATATCACAATAAACTTAATCATATTGGGATTCTTCCATAAATATTTCAAAATATATAAATTTCTAATTTCAGTATACAGAGGGCATTTGAATAATAAATGAAATTCATCCTCTAGAGTGTCACATGATATACATTTTCAATCAGTGTAAGTAGTTTTTCAGGCTTTTGTCATCTACCAGCTTCTATTTCTAGCCTATGAGCAGATGTCCTAAAACGAATTAATACTATTATTTCATCCAGGAAATGCTGATACTCAAAACTACAAAATAATCTGAAAGTTCTCGCACGAGATGAATTTTCTAACTCGGTATTCTTTAGAATTATCGTTTAATCTTTCTTTTAAATCAAAGCTCTAAAGGTTCTGCTGTTGTTCGGAAGTACAAAGCAGTCAAAATTTGAATTTCTTTGTACGGAGAGACATTGGGCCGAGTTTTGGAAACCGAACGATAGTTCGCGCAAGAATATTGATGCAGAATAAAGTACTACTAACGCTTTTCTACACCCGCTATTAAGTTGTTGAAGTTTTTCCCATTCCGTGTGCTTTCAGTACTTTGATTTATGTTTCCCTTTTGATAACCAAAAGTAGTTCAGCAATTAGCATAATATTATATAGTCTACATTACCTGCCCTTTTGTATACTCAACTTATGCAGAATGTAATATCTCATACATGAAGACATGCTCGAAGAAAATGTTACACGTTATAAGCATTAAATTAATCGATTAAAATTTCCCGATGAACAACCTTTTTTAATATCTGGTTGACTTACAGTTATCATCACATCGTCCATGAATTCAGTGATGACTTCTATACGTTTACAATAGAAGCTAGGAACCAGACTAAATTAGCATATACAGCACGATAATTGTGACGTTATCCTTCCTTGAAATGTGTGTACTGATAGCAAATATTGTAGTAATCCGAGGGAGAGGATTGTTTACTATTTTTCTAGACGAATTATACTTATGAGTATTAGTTAATTCTAGCTGTTTGTAAGTATATAGTGTAGTGTCTATTACTGATTTGGCTAATCTTGGCCATTTGATTGGCTAATGGTGATGACTGAATCTATTTATAGTTGATGAGTAAGTTAATCATGCAGGCATTGCTCTGTGATGTTTAACCTAGATAACCTGTTGTGTGGCATAATATCTGAAATGATATTTGAAGCTCAATGTGGTTGTATCATAGCAGATTATGGTGAATGTGTTAACATTTAGGGTTTATTCTATTTGATTTATGTAGGGTATGATATTACCATGTGCTTGTGAACTATAAACATGAATTTATTCATTTGTCAAATACTCATGCTTGTCAATATATGTGTATTACTCATATCATGTAAATATGTTATACTCTCCATAATGGGAGGATTGAATTAAATATACAGTCAATATCCTTTATGAAAAAAGCAACTTCATACAAAAAACATAAACCAATATGCTTCTTGTAATTCTTCTACCTATAACGTTTTGTTATAGTTTTTCTTGTTACGACTGTTTTGTATTGCTCGTTTACAATATTGCATAGCCATCTGATTCTGACTAATATGCACGTATTATTTGAGTTTGTATTTATGCAATCGAAAAATTGGAACTATGTTCGTAGGCGGAAGGTTAATCGAAGCTGTTCGGTGTGCAGAAAAATGAAAACAGAGCGATTGTTGAGAAATGGTAATAACTTTGTGTCATACTGAACTACAAAAATCAATGGATATCATTAGAAGCACAAAGAAACATCAATATTACCTTTATTAACATCACTACATGTATAATTATTTTTACTTAGCAAAACAACAAATTTTGCAATACATTGTATGTACAAATGACCACCAAAACGCACGCGTTCTCACACATCATCCAGACAACAACATACTGTAGTTAAAACAACTGGATATTATTTTAGATACATTTCTTATCAATGAAATTAATAACACCATTAAATTAGAGTAAATATTAAAAGCATTTAATTCATATATTATTAAAGTACAAAAAAAGAATAAATATTGAATAACAAAGTCTTTTCATGGTGTATTCAAAAAATCGAAATCTAACTCATCAAACAACTGGTCAGAGGTTGGAGACCTACATCCGTCAGCTATCTCTTCATCACTAAAATATACAAAAACATTTTGAAAATAAAAGTTTTTTCAATTAACAAGAATTTGATTGCAAATAACGAGAATGTCTAAAAACCGAAGCATTATAATTAATCTTTTATCAGAATAGCTAGAACAAGTTTTAGTAAAAGTGTAGTAAAACAAGTATTTTCTTTACTTTTCCAAAACAACTGAACTATAAATTATACGGGTAACAAAATGATGTATGGAAGTTTAGCAAAGCATACCTTAAGTTCCTAAGATAAGATTCTCCGGAGGTATTGTCAGAGAAATGTTGTACATATTCTTTACCATTGTTGGAAGCTGTTAACCAGTTAACAAGCTGTTTTTGTTGATCATCTGACAGATGTTGCGCAAGCCCTGTCACATGAAACTTCACTTCTTCTGGTAATGCTTTAGTTTCTAAACTGTTATTCATTTCAGCTGCGTTTTGTAACTCTGTGCTTGCAATACCACTTATGTCTTGAGCGGTAATTACATCAGAATTATTTTCTATACACTGGTCTGTGTAGAATTGGTTCTGACGTGTAAACTGAAGTGCAAACTGAGGTTCAGAGTAAGATACAAGATCTGGTTGAAGAGATTCGCAGGACATTGGTGCCTTTTGCAGATCATTCATATATCCATACGTAAACTGTGGAGCAGATTGACTTTGGTTAGGTACGCAAGTACACCCAGAACAATGATGAATAGCATGACTTTCGAAGGCCGGTGTATTTTGTTCAAGTCGTGCCCTCTTTGTGTCTAAAAATGTTCAAAATGTCAAACTTACACAAAAAAATGAAGATGTATGTACACAGCTTCAGAGTATTTAACAATATGGTAGAAACAAAAACATCTTTGAGATCACCTGTCCAAAACTATTAGGGTAAATGGGTCGAACAACGTTGCTCTTTATTATTATAGATACAGCTTTTGTGAGAATACGGGATATGATTCGTCTCCAATTGTTTAGTATTTTGGACTTTCATTAGAAATTTAAGAGTCGGTGGCTCCAAGAATGGGGCCTGGAATCTGTAAATGCAATTATGTTTTCCATCCTTACGTAGATCTTTCGGGGGAAATTACCACAGTCATATATTTTGAATAAGATTTTGAATTTCAGTTATATTCATAGACCTGACGCGAAATCACACATTAATCAGGTCATCTCTAAAAAAGCAAGGCTGAAGTTCAAGGACTATACAAAGTTCCCAAACAGACTCCCCGGATAATTATGTAATTGCAATATATTAAAATGATGTATAGTTTATTAAAACCTGCAGTAATTGGAATATGGTAAACACGAAATTATACTTTTTAAAAATGTATACAAAATGTACACATTAACTTAACTGGTATGACTTACCTGGTGTCTGATTTTCAAAAGCGACATCATTAATATTCATTTTTCTGAAATATATGTAGGGATATTTTATATATCTAAGTTAAACGTCAAAGCTGAAACCAACTTATTTTAGGGAAAGAGGGTTTAAAATGAATAATTATGAAATGAACAACACATTATGACACTGTAGAACCGAAATTCATACATTCAATTGAATATTTCATATATATGAACATAACTTTTAATGAATTATGACAGTAGTAGGCAACGTCTAGTGAGTGTCAACTTACAACTTTTGGGTTACAAGTGGCATACATTTTGTACATTTTCACGAATGCTAACTATATTTGTTTGTTTTGTAATATTAAGTTACTATGTAAGAGTCCAGGAGTCTCATTGCATGATTAAAGTCACGTCATACATCTCAAGAAAAAGATGCTTTATTTGAATCATAACCCGATTCAAATATACATTTACTTCAAAACAAACTATTCGTTTGATCCGAAGATCAAATAAAGATGTACACCACCAAACACATAATTTTCTAAGCTATCCAAATAAAGTCAAAACTCTATACATGATGTTTGGCGTCGCTTATAACCATTTGTAAGTTTAGTTATAAGTAACGGAGACCGAGAGGTAAATCAACTTGATGTGTCTTTTGTCTTTGTATCTGTACATTATTTATACATGTATGTAAATTTATTTTGTTCCCTGAAGGTAAGTGCAAGTTTAGGCCCTTAAACTAGTTCCACACCCAGCAGCATTGCTACCTAGGCGGTACGCTCCGGTTCACTGTGTTTTGTCCTCTAATTTTGTATGGTCTATTGTGCTTGATGGGTTGTGGATTGCGGATATCTGATGGAAAGTATTTTTTATGGATATTGGGATGTTGTGCATGTTTCTTTTCTGTGATTTCTTGTCTGATCTGTATTAAAATGCGACGCGATAGAAAGAGAATATACTTGGATTTTTATTGTATTCCATCAAATGATTGTAAAGAGTGCTAACATATCAGAGACTTATTCCTATGACGCGGCCGTACCTGGCATAAACAGTCCTTGGGGAAAATTCTGATACGATTTATGTCCAACAAAAAGACGTAATCATAACTTTCACTTAGCCATCTAAGTATTGTTATTCTAAAGATGGTGCTACAAACACATCCCTTTTGTCGTCGGAATAACTAATTTAAAGGCGAAATTACGAACTTTGAGTAAGTCTACATTTAAAGTTTAACACACAATCTCAAACAAACAAATATAATATGTAGCATATTTCGACTTTGCGATATTTATTGGTAACTGGGAATTTTTACATAGTATTTTTAGAAAATAAGCAAATAGTTAATATGTATACAGAAGGTATTTCAAGAAAAGAAACATGCAAAGAGAGACTTTTTAATTTCAATAATTTACTTTCAAAACATCTATATAGTTCTATGTTTAGAACTATTTTTCTAAAAACGAACGATAAATCTAAAGTTCCTTTACCGCCAGGTTAGTAAAAATATTGTACTGAAGGAAGAAAACTCATTTCAATAACGAACTTCTTTTATACCAACTTACCCAAACTTACTGCCGATATCAACCGTTTTCGTCACTTTTGTTTTCACGTATCCTATATTGATTTCTTCGTTTGATTCGTCATCTGAAGGGTCCTCATCAACTGTTCCGCAATCTGTAGTGGTCTCTTCCTGTGTCTCCTCTGCGGTTACTAAACAATAAAAAAGAATATTCCGGCAATAGAGACTTTATGATACTAGTAATTAATCCGTGCGAAGTAAAACGAGTAGGTTACGGAGAGCAATATTTATATACTAAACCTCCTCCACCCACACGCACATAAAAAAATATCCCTGAATGTCAAATGAAAGTTAAAGACTTTTTTTATGTATAAAGGGTTCTAGGGAAGAAAATCAAAAAGTACAAATTCTTCATTTATTGTTACAAATGGTCTGGGGTTTTAGGAGGTAGGGGTGGGCCACGGGGTTTCAACTTCATAACAGCCCATGTCATTCGGTGACTTTATCCGCTTTGATGATGCAAGACTGCCCTGAGCGTACAGCTGGGTAAAATTATTGATCTTCTGTAAGCTGGCTGGAAATCTTCCTGGCATGGTAAAATTGTCTTAACCTGCGTGGGCTCGAACGGATAGCGGAGAGACGCTGACTATTACTTGACAGACACCATAAATACTCGACCACGGA
Source organism: Lutraria lutraria (assembly GCA_964023205.1). Lineage (NCBI taxonomy): Eukaryota > Metazoa > Mollusca > Bivalvia > Venerida > Mactridae > Lutraria > Lutraria lutraria. The sequence continues at coordinate 14,055,282 of OZ026840.1, forward strand.
GGCCACTTCCTTTTTAACAATATATATAGACGAAGTGTGAGTCTATCTAACCTTTACATAAATAATATTATTCTATTATTTCTTGGCAGAAAAATAGCATTTGCTTACTCACTGTGGGCCAACGACGTATCACGAGAGGCGGTTCGCATCGAAAACATGTGTATGTTATGCAACGACAAACGACACATGTTATGTACACATAACGTGGTTGAAAAGCTAAGGACGACATTTCTCGTAGTTAGTGACATTGTATTTTGCTGAAATATCATATTCCAAGCACGAAACATGGTGAGTAGAAACGTTTAATACTATGAAACAGTTGTATGCAGTTAATTGAGTACCAATTACGTATGAATTAAGCTCAAAAGTTAGGGATGTTCGTTCGTGGACAGTCTTGTTTTGGTAGATTTTTCATTAAAATACTTTCCGTGAGTATCATTTCTTATACTTACTGAGTAAGGTTTACTTATTCAATCTTTTTGACTTCATTAGAAATGTTCTGTAGGTGTAAGCACATATGAACGGGGTTTTTTGCATACTACGTCTGTGTTTGTTTCTCACAGAGTGTGTGTATGGTGCTAAACGAAGGTCACTCTTCATGTGTACGTTGCTCACTGAAGTCAAAATCAATTTCAGGATGCAGACCACGCGGTGTGTATGTACTGCCTGTCACCATTTTCCAGCATTTTAGAAGCGCAATGACACTGTGCAAACTCCAGCATATAGAGCGTTACGTTCATGAGGGAAGCTGATGATAGAGGTACAACTAAATATCACAATGCAACTTAAAATGAAGGGCCATTACGTTATCTACAACATCGACGACATGACAACGATCACGGAAACTGGAAAAATTAATACCTACAAATAATGTAACAAGTGACAGACCAATATGGAAATTTCTTAAAGTGAACACACCAACTAAGTCTGTCCATTGCCAATTGTTCCTGAAACAAGCGGAATCCGGGATGTACAGAAGTTTCTCAACCAGATAGTGCTGAACTGACGAAACAATTGGACACAACTATACTATGCTCAGACGCTCAAAAAGTAGATCTAACGTTACCGATGAAACAATAAAAGAGACCGTAGTACAATTACAAAAGCTTCTTCAATCCATCACATCTACTCTAATTATACCCCCATCACACTAGGGCAACGATTGCACTACACCCACCGCGTCCTGACAGGACGTTAGCAAATGAATGCATTTTGTTATTGTACCACCTGACAAGCCATTTGGATGCTGAAATTGCCGTTTTCTAAATAAGAAATAGAAGAAAAAGAAACATGAAGCAACTTAGATTATGTTGCGTTAGTGCATGACTATAAGCAGAAAGAAGACTTCTGTTTGGCCATCATGACCAGTTAATATAAATGGACACATATGGTACAGTATACATACGGAGCTAGTGAATGCAATGAGGACGTTATTGGGACCTAGGGAGAGCGCAGTTCAGTCTGCATGGACGTAGTGAGCACATAATTTGGGCGTAGTATTAACGCAATAGACCTGGTGGCAACGGGAAGCTGCACGTGTAATGAACTTACTGGCAACGTGATAGACACAGTGAGAACCCGGCAAAGACGTTGTAAGGGCGTAGTGCGAGCCTGAGTGCATAATTTCTTTTCGAGTTTGACCCCGTCCCTGCCACGGCCATCAAAATTTTCAGGACGTGATAGGAACTTTGCGAGCGTGGTGCGGACGTGCTCTGGTGTGATGGGGGCATTATAACTGACCGTAGACGTCTTCTAGACTGGGTCACCTTTTTTCAAATGGTGGATATTGGCGAATTCGGTGCAAATCACGCTTGGATTGACGAGCACGGTGCAACATTGCTATAGATACTAATGAATGGGGCAATGGTGTTAACGAATCGAAGAAATGCAATCAAACTTTTTAGATAACAGCAGATTTCTAAATTGTTCAAACTCGTAATAAAATTATATAAGTATGTGCCTAAATCTATTATAATGCAATTATTAAATGATAAGACCATTTGAGAATTTTAACTGTTCTCTTAAGACCATCACACGTAATTAAATAGATAACTGTCAACTGCAAAATATTAATTGATATACACATTTGACTTCAGACTGAAACATCACACACTCTGTTAGTAACATATACATCAAAAAGAGACTTCAGTTGACACCATACACACTTGTCTAGTGCGAAAGGCCTTGTTATATTAGCGTGTATACATTCTATTGAATCTGATAAGCGGTGGGGAGATGCTAAGTTATGTTCACAGACATGATGCCTGTATCATGAGTGCTAAATATTTTACAAATGGGTTTCATGTCACAATAATTTTGAGGAAAACTGTTTTTTACACATAATAACGGACTAATCTGGCATAATTTGATTAATGACAACGCAATCATTGTACAGAAAACGCATTTTACAACGGCAAATACAAACTTAATAAAAACAACTAACAAGACAATCCAAAAAACTAACATTTCGACCCCCTGCAGGTCAAACATTTAAAAATGGCATGTGGAGGTCAGAAAACCAGAGACTGTTTACATAAAATTTCGTTGCTTAACATACACATGTTTTCGATGCGAACCGCCTCTCGTGATACGTCGTTGGCCCCCAGTGTTACTAGTACATAAAGTCTCATTGTCTTAATAACATTGTGATACACTATGGGGAAACTACGTCAAACAATTCTTGAGAAACGCATTTTAAACAAACAAGAAATTTCATTTGCTTAAACACAAAAATAAGCAAAGCGTGTTACATATATCTGATATTAAAGTATCTAAATTATAAGATGCACAACGTATTGTTTGTCTCTACGAAAGAATATTTAATTACCTGTAGTGTCTAATCGTCCAAACAATGTTTTCGTTGATCCATTTGATGGGTATACATATGAATATAGTGCTTGATGATTGCCATCAGATGGTCGTGTAGTCAACAAAATATGTGCTAGACCATCCTTCAGATCCGTACTGTTTGCTACATCCACAGATTTGAAGAAAAGTTTTCTGTTCGGTGGTTCAAGTTTTCTTTTCATGCCTGCAATGGTCAATAATTCAAAATAATTACTGACGAAAGCAGGATTAAAATTCTGCCTTAACATTAGTTCACTCAGTGAAACGCATAACATTCTATAGATATTGTTTCAAGAAATTCTGATCAAAGATGTATTCATGATTAACTATAAACACATTAGACATGGTCAGCAAATCAGGATGAAATCATTTGTATTGCTTGCATTACGGAAGCGTTTTATGAGATCATGGAAAGGTAGTACATAATGGTAGGATATTACGTCATTGAGCACCTGCTAAATGCTTCAAATTGGACCATCTTTGGTACTAAACAATCTCTCGACTTAGAGGTAATTTTTCTATATGATATCATTCAAATAGCATAAAATTATCTAATGTATCAGATTGACTGTCGTTTATTGTGCTATCTTACAGAAAGTTTGAAGTTAGAATCTTTGGTTTAGGTAAAGAATTATTGTAAGTTATGGGAAAACTCGCAGTTGCAACATTCAGAAAAAACTTTATCCCGTTTTCAGGTCTAAACCAGACAGTACAATTATGACATTTTTTACAATTCCATGTATGTCAAGTAAAACAACCACATCATTCTTATTTTTCTACTTTAACGATTTCCAATAATACTGACACATTTTACCAAAATGACCAATTTAGAAGGTGCGCGATGACGTAGTATCCTAACATTGTTATATATCGTATCCATATAACATTCTTTGGATTTAAAACCGACAAGTAATAGATAGGAAACAAACAAAGAGAATTGGAGAGTCCACGTGTTAATCTTAACACAACAAAACAAAATAATGGATACTGAATCAACTTCATATAAATTACCATTTTTTTCTTTGATCCTAATGACAGCAGCAAGATATCCAAAAACTTCTTTTGTTCCGTCTTTATAATCTAACTTTGTATCACAAAACCTTAAAATGAACGTTCCAAATAGCACACTCTCATTTTCGAGTTTTCCGACAGCGTCAATCTTGGAAATAAATCCCAAAATAAGTCTGAAATACCAATACATTTTGTATGACATTTAAGAATACAATATATTGTTTATGATATCTAAGGACTAAGTACATGTGTATCAAAACATGTTTACTGCGCCATGCCTGATTTTTTTAAAAAGATTATTTTTTAAGTTTTAGTACACCATTTACCGTCTGAGATTAAGGGGGGTAACTCCTGAGATCGAAATTCTTTATTGTAATAATGATGTTTTGATGATCAATCAATTCTTGAAGAATAACATATTGTTGAAGAATAACATATTGTTATTTAGTTTTTATTGCGAAAAGTGTATGTCCATGATTTAACTTTCTCGTAAAATTACTTTTCAATAGTGATATACATGTACCTAAAATTGGCAAATTTCCTAATACATGTAACAGTCTTGGGTAGAGAAGTTACTTAACATTTCGATGAATATTATAGAAATAACTTAAAACTGTACTGTGTGTAACACAATCTCAACGTGGAAGGAACTTAAAGCATTAAATGTCCACTTAACAGTGTACTATTTCAAACACTGTGTTATTTACCAAACTAAGATCTACCAAATGGCTAAAAAATAAGGTTTTATCAACAAACTTTATACATTTTTTTACATATTTAAGGAGTAACAAGGATTTTGAACGACATTGATTATGCTAAAGTAGGTTAAAAATCAATTAAAATATAACATAAAAAGTAAATGTTCATTAAGAAACTTATCATGTGGAATGTTAAGACCCTTAGCTTTTTTAAGCAAAAACTGGATATTTCTTAGTTAATGACTTCTTTCAATGCAAAACCACTGCATGTTGCATACATAACCGTATATGTATTACAGAAACATTTCTTTTGATGCCCCAACTGGGAAGCAATGTTTTAATGGATTTGTATGCATTTTGGATGAATATTTTTCAACGGATGTGTTCATAATGCCGTACTTGATGAAAACTTACCCCACCCACCAGCAACAGCAACTAATTTAATATAATTAATAAAAAGAAATAATCAAATGTTGTTTAAGAACTTTGATGAGATAATATATGCAAACCAGGTTATATAAATTATTCAATGGCATACACAATTTAACAACCTTTAACTGATAAATACTGAACGACATATTACTGTTGTGAACTGAATTGACTGCCGTGATCTGGTCGGATGTTGTAAAAGCAGTAAAAATTCCCGATGAAGAAAACGCCACTTAGAAATTATTTATGTATTTAAATGGCATTTTTGACCATATCAAATGATAAAAAAATACAATAATTTCAATTTTACGACATATAGCGAGACTGCTCTGTATCCCAAAAGCTCAGAAGTGATCACCTTTAAACATCATAAATTTCTAAGAAAAAGTTTGGATGTCGTATCTTGAAAAAGCTGAACGACAGATCTAGTACAACAATCTTCATTTCGAGTTATAAGGGCTGAAACTATTGATTAATTTGGATCAATATTGAAAAAGGTTCGCACCCGTTTTCCCAGTACGGCAGTAGACATTGGTCAATGAGATTGTATACGCCCAAAAACCATTCCCAAAAGGAAAAACGTGTCTTCTTCTTGTGTTCTGCTTCGACACTATTCTTCTCTGAGTTCTAAAATTGTAAGAACATTAAATAGTTTTTCGTCCATACGAAGATCATTGTAAATGTTCAATCAAAATGAATTAGAACATCATGATTGAAATATGATAATAATAAATGTTTGCTCATATTATATTAGTTGATAAACTGTTAACAGAAGGATACGCTAGAATTAAATCACCAATTCCTACGGTTACAATTTTTTTTTATTTCTAAACAACTTTTAGGATTTCGTTTAGAATTGAATATAAACATGGAAAAACATTTAATAATGAAAATTTAAAACATGGAAACCATCAGTGACATATTGAAGTTATTGTTGGACATTTTAGTTTGAATTAATTTTGATATTATGATACATTATTTTGGCAACTGGAATTAGCATAAGTTCAGGTGAGAATTATAGATATTTGTTAGTCATCAAATATTATTTTACTGACGCAGAAATGTACATTTAATCATTAGCTATTGATAAAACTCATTTCGATTAAGACTTACAGTAACTATTAAACAATGCCACTTCTTTAGGATGCATAGCTAAACTGTCAGACGGCCATTTTGTCACAAATTCGAATAACCTTAAATCTTAAAATTATATTGAATTTTGAATTATCTTTTCATGGCTTTGTCTGACAATGCATCTTTTTTAATTCGAAGACCTAATGACAAAACAGAAGATAAACACAGTACTGTTCTTTTCCCCAAAAATGATACAAATTTTAGCCGTATATTGAACAAGCAAACTTATCAAACATGTCTTATATTTATTATAAGTTAAACGACAATCATCTATTCATTGATACAGATGATGAATGGTTACACTGTTTCTATGTTTTACTTTCTTGTTTGCAACATACGTACTCGCAGAAGCATCTCCAATGTTACGGAATCTTCGTCATGATTCTTCCCTGCAAGTCATAAAGAATTTAGGTAAGAAAAGGTCTGACCTTCTCCTAAACCCAAATCTTTTTTCCTCCAATGTTGTTGAGCATACATAAAGTGAACACGAAAAAATACATGCAAAGCATACAATCAACACAATTATACCAAATCAGAAGTACAAATTAACATGAGAACATTAGCTATAGTTCACATGAACTCATATATTCTTAGATATACAAAAGGGATGTGAAATATAACTTACATAGAACAGAATGATGATGATCGCATTACAATATATAAATATCACATCCCACAGAGGGTGATAGTTTATAAATAACATAGCTTTGTGGGTAACAGTAAAAATGTCAGTCTGAGGAAAGTACTGTTACCAAAGGCCTTCAACAACTTAAGCTATGTGTTATTTATTTTATTACCCCAAACTTTTTTGAAGTTAAAAATTTACTATCACATTGTGACAGTAACAAAATACTGTTAACAATTTACTATAACCCTGTGACAGTAAAACATACAATTAAAAGTTTACTATTACCCTGTGACAGTATAAAAATGTTCAGTTGCGTGGTACCATGAATGTAAGAGTATTTTTTTCCCTGTTTGCCTATGGAAAATTAACATTACGAAAAGAATGAAGGGTAATAAATCGTACTGTTCACCCGGGACAAGTAATGTCATTACCTTGTCGAGGGTGAACATTGCGTTCTATCACCCTCTGTAGGATGTGATATTTATTTTATTATACCGGACCAAATATTTATTAAGAAAGACACTAAATGCACCAAACTTGCTAAAAATAATAACGAAAAGTATAACAGAAATTGAAACGAAACGTCTTTCTGACACCATAGTTACTTTCGCTGTCAAATTGTCTTCTGCTAAACAAGATGCCAAATTACAATTGTATTTTAATAAGCGCTTAAAGCGTCTAGACAAGGGAAGAAATCGTTACGGAACAGATTAATTAAAACCCTGTATCCGGTAATATCGCGTGAGCGCGTGAAGGCAGTTTCTTTATGGCAAGCGGGCCGAAATGTAATGACACAGGGTAACATAACGGATTGTCACCCTCTGACGTCACATTAGACTGTATACATATAGTAAATAAATAATGTGAGGTATGATAATATTCAATGGCTCACCAGTCAACAACTGTCTTATCACGTGAAAAGTATTTGATTTGAAAACACGAAAGATTCATTTCGAGTTTTAATGTCCTATTTGATAAACTGCATTGTATAACAATTTATTCATTTCATAGGGTTTTACGCCATTTTCAACATTATTTTAGTCATATCGTAGCGGGCAGTTATCCTAACCAGCTTTCCTGGACTTCTTTTAGGCCTTAACCAGTACTAACCACATCCTACCCTCAAGCTAATGCCAAGCTACCCCACATAATTTAGAGGTGAAGGACAATTTAACATAGGATGTAATATATTCAGTCAAATTTGTCATGGACAGTGTGCCTTGCCCGGGGTTCGAACTTACAACCTATTGATCAGTAGACCAACGCTCTGAGCTAACCGGACGGGCTCATTGTATATCAATCATAAAGGAAGATGAACATATTACAAATAACGACTATTATTTCGGGTTGATGACTGATTCTACATTTGTATTGGGAAATTCCTAAATTTCCATTAAATATCATGTTACACCATTGAACATGACATGTGTCATAATGACTTTAACCAGCCAAAATGTATTTATCTATAGATCGTTATAGCACTATTTCAGTAATTTAATTGGACAATCGGAACATCAGAACTCGTAATATCAAACAGATCAAATATAATCACGAGTTTCAAAAAATCAAGAGAACATCATCGTACTAAATAATTTGCGTTTCAGGTGAGATAGATTTTCTTCCGTCAGTGTCCGGTTTGCAGACAACTTCATCATTTTCAGTTGCAACATATCAGCTACATCATTCCAATGTCTTTTCTCTGGTATGTTCACAGGAAACTCAAACTGAAAGATGTAGAAGTACGAATTATCGACGCATTACATACGGGTGCTCTTGTTACTGAGCCAAGAGTTAAAATCCTCAAGTAAAGTAACCATTTTTCTGTAGATAAATTTAAGAAATTCACAGGGAGTCTCTAGTTATTATACAATTGTTCTTGTCTGTCTAGTGAAATGTCACTCTAAACACTCACCACATTTGTAGAATGACACTGCCACGCGATTGAAGCCAAAGCCTTCGCTTCCTGGTTTGACGCTGTTATAACAACAAATGGAAGAGACCAGGTCTATTTAAGAAGAAAAACAACAATTAATATAGGAAATACATATTTCATGTTACTAGTATTATAATAGTGTTACATTAGAAAACTTGCACAAGAAATCCTACCATCCCGAAAATTACTAGCTTCTCAAAAATATTAACATCTCCATTACCTTCTCCAAGAAATGACCTCTAAAATACTACCTTCTCCAAATATGTGTACTAAGGACTCCGACTCTGGACCAGTATGGACGACGACTGCGTGAGTGAGTGCTGCATCTCAAATTCGCCGCTTATATACCCTCGGCATAGACACCACGTGATTGGTTTCAGCCAATCACCAGATGCACAGTACATTAACCAATCAACGTCAACAGCGACGTCAAAAATATCATAAACTTGACAATAAAATGCAGAACTGTGTCGACCATGTATACAAATTTGTCATAAAATGAGGTACATTTATCGTAATTTAAAGGAAAAAAGTTTACAACTATGAGATTCTACACTCGTCAAGGATTCCAAAGATACTTAGGTTATTGAAATGTGTTCGTTATTTATGAAATAATTCCACTTCGAAAATTCGATTCTAGGAAAATTACGGACGATGGCAGAATTTATAGATAATGATAAAGCCAGATGAATTACGTCATGGAAATTATAAAGCATATGAAAAGTTCGTGTTAACACACATAACCAATAATAATAAAACCATAAAAAGACCAAATCTCGTGTCAATCCACAATGAAACAAGTGGATTGAGCAGTAAACGCTAAATTCATAAGTAATAAAGTGGGTTGGGTAACTGACATTACGCTCTTATAAAGTGGGTGGGGTAACGGGCATTACAATACATATATTTACACTGTGAGAAATCAGTTTGGTGAATGATACTAATGCGATACACATACTCACCATACACGTTCTCTGTTCAAACGACATGTGAAAGAGAATTCTGTATTTCTCTTCATGGACTTGTTTCTGATCTCTACCAGAATTTCTTTTGAAACCCTCTTTAAACCGTAGTTTATCAAATGTGAAGACCCATTGAGAAGTTCCCGGTTTCAATGTTTGCGAATTTGACATCAATCTCCAAGTGTTGTTGTCTAAAGCGCCTATGTTGTGAATATTACCAACTGTTATATCATCTTCTGACACAAATATGGCTTTTACCACCACATCTTCTCGTCTAGGAATGAAACTGGCAGCCAGAACACTGGAATAGCCATTCAACATTCTAAGTGATGCACTATAAATCTAGACAAAGTATGTAAAGAAAATCCTGGAATATATTAAACCTTTAAAAAGTAAAAAGTGAAGTTGTTGATGTTGCTTGTTCTATTGTATCATTATTCCGGACAGTAAAAAAACACCTTTAAAGACTTAGTATCAGAGCTCATTGTTTCACAACAATACTTTATAGTAGTTCGTATTTTGTAAGCAACAGCCTCACATGAACTCCATCTGATTGAGCGGCTCAATGAAGAAAGCTCTTATAATAAATGCGTGGTACACGAATACTTTCCTAAATTTTATCTATAGAAATAATGAAAAAATGAACATACCTTAATTCAATTTCCGGAATCGTTTTCTTTGTAGTTTTAATATAAAAGGATCCTTGTTTCGTAATGATGAAGGAGCTGAAGATTTGAAAAGATTATTTTATTTACATGCATTATTTTTGCTTCACGCAAAGTTTTTACCATCATATTTGTTGTCTTCCATTATCATGTCATTTTTAATATTCGGTTGCGATACAGCATGTACTAACAAGCTGAAATATATTTTTCTTTTAAAATAATAAACATTTCTCACTTTTCGAGACAGAACGACACACTTTAACATTTAATTTAACAGTCACCATTTTATTAGTAAACAAACAATTCAGGAAACTAAACAGAATAGGCACCTCAACAAGAAATCGTGAAATAAGTCGTGGAAATTTTGACAAATGTCATCGCCTATTAAGATCTCCACTGCTTTAGCAAATTGCTCATCTTGAACCATAGCACATACGTCATAGATAAGTTTTCCGATTTGACCACAGCTGAAATATTGAAACGTAGAAATATTTTTTCATAATTGCTGTGGAATTATTTTAGAATGAGCGGCCGTTGATTATCGTCTAAATAAGATTCTAAAGTTGAATGGTATAGTGTGGGTAACGTTTGCAATAGGTCGGTAAACAGTATGTTTGACGTCGAACAAACTAATTCCTTAGTGGACGGACAAACCTAGAGTGAACATAAGTATAAACAAAACAGGAAATATATACAAGCAGATTTTCTTTTGCGCTGTCATTTGGTACGCGTTTTGCTGTCGCCTTTATTGTATTCATTTCTCCACTTCCAACTACACTAAGGTTAACCTGAACAAGCAACAATGTGCTTATTTGGCTTCCACAAGGGAAGGTAGTAACGGCAACTAAATAACTTAATATTGGAAATGCATGTTGCCTATCACAATGGTTCCTTAATGAATCTAGTAATACGGTACCCATTCTGGTCTGAATTGCTAAATAATTGTTGTTTTACTCACACTTGTTTGACGTTTTTCAGACTGTTATTTAGGTCATATGGGACAGCAAGTTCTGCATGCTTTAATTGCAATGCCTCCAACCATATTCGAATTTTAGTTTTCATTTCTAAATACAGGTTCATAAGACGCTGATACAAGTCCGCAACGATGGTTTGAATATTCTACAAAAATATAAATAAGTTGTCTTATAATGACGCCCATAAATTCAAGCACCTTAACAAAACTGCCTCCATGCTTGGTAGTCCAGTGCCCGATTTGGGTCTCGAAGAGCGTCAGTTCGACTTAATGCTAAATACATTACAGATGGTATTATGTATGTGCATCGTTGTCTCCACTCAGCCATGATACAAATTTGGCAACCGTAATTCATCCGTTAATGACTTGTTGGCAACCATATTTTGCCAGTTAAATACTTGTTTGTCAAACAATAAACGCGTTATACAACAAATGTTATCAACTATCAAAAGTAATACTTTAGATCTGCAGGTATCACACACACAGTATTTCCAAATAAAATCTATGCGATCAGCTTGCTAACAAGTGGGTCCTGCATGCAACAGTCTCATGTTCTTGTTTAAATTATTGTATTTTATGTAGCATGAATAACTGGTAACAATGCCTAACCTGGCAAAATGTTGTGAATTGAGTGACATTCAAACTGACTTGTACTTTTTCCTTTGCTGTAGGTGTACACAAATATGAAACAAAGAAAATGTTTTTACATTTGTGTCAATCACACAGATTAGTCTGGACTTTGAAGTCTTCATTGAAGAATAAAAATTATCGTGTGTTCTGGAAATCAGCATTTCGTTATATTAAACTCTAAATCAGTTAAGTACCATTAAAAAGATAAATCTGTTATGCAAAGAACATTTTCCATTTACAGTGGATTGAATAAACCAGATGCTGCTGCTCTGAGAAATAATTAATTTAAGGATAATATAATTTTTTGAACTGAAAAATCACGACCAATTTTGAACATAGGTGAACTGAAAACAGAGTTAATACATTGTCATTGTTTTGTAACATAAATAATCCGCAAAATGAATTGCATTGTAGCTTTATTTCGAACTTGTAATAAACAATTCTTAAAATGCAGTATACTTACAATTAGGATTATCAACGATCATTGCTTGAAAACTTTTGAGGTTCTCGTGTAATTTCTGAAATGAATGATGTTTTCATGTAAGCTCTGAAATCTCTACTGTATGGTATTTGTGCTTGGTTGGTTTAGAGTTGGTGGATTTGGGGGCGGGAGGCTTATTATTATGCCCCCCTTCGAAGAAGAGGGGGTATATTGTTCTGTCTGTCTGTCCGCACGCATGCGAGGGTGGTTGTGAGGTTAGGGTTAGGGTTAGTACATTTAGGTCTTGTGGGTTTCAGATACGTACAAACTGGACTTGTGGGGATAATTTCGACTTGTGGGTTGCGACTTGTGGGGTTAAAAACACCGAAAACATCAAAGGGTACACCCCACAACATACGTCTCATGAGAACGTCCGTCCGTCCGTCCGATGGGCCTGATACTTCGCAGGTGCATTGGCTTTGGACAGTAGATGACCCCTATTGAAATTGGGGTCACTAGATCAAAGGTCAAGGTCACTGTGACATGGAGTGTGAAAATCGTTTCCGATCAATAACTCGTCAACGGATTGACTGATTGGTCTTATACTTCGCAGGTGCATTGGCCCCGGACACTTGTGAACTTGGGATCACTAGGTCAAAGGTCAAGGCCACTGTGACATGGAGTGTGAAAACGTTTCCCATCGATAACTCGTCAACATATTGACTGACGGGCCTGATACTTTGCAGATGCATTGGCATTGGACAGTAGATGACCCCTTTTGAAATTGGGGTCACTAGGTCAAAGGTCAAGGTCATTGTGTCATGGAGTGTGAAAATCGTTTGAGCGATAACTCTGTGCCAAGGCCCTGTTTGGGGGGCATATGTCTCCGACCGCGGAGCTCTTGTTTTGATAAAGGTGGGGCGTTTTTCTTTCTTCTATGAATCTTTTTATTATCTATAACATACAGAAAGTACGATGTTACATATCATTTGTTTTGAGGCCCTTTCATGTGGGTTTCTGCATGTTGTTGTTACAGGTTGTTAGTGTGGTAATCTGAATGTGTTAGCCGCGGTCATGGTCTGGTGGTTAGGTCGCTGGTTGGACGATCCGGGTTCGAACCCCGTCGAGGCAGGTCATGCCCCTTCTAAAACAATTTGTCCAAAATGTCGACATTCCTCATTTTGTGGAGAAGTTGCAGGCTTCTGATGTAATGGTAAATTAGTGCTGGTTAGAATACATTCTAGAAAAACTGGTAAGGTAAAGCCGGGGGCCATTTAATAATTGAAATAACGGAGAAAAACGTTGTTTTCTCCACTGAATCACTGTATAATATTATGTTCATGGATAATTTTGTTATATTGCGTGTTAAGTGATAAAATATCTATGTATGCTGCGTCCATAATTATGTTTTTAGACAACAAGAAATCGAACAATCTAGCCCTTTGAAGATCCTTTTGAACCATAAACAATATAAACATGCTGTAATGGAAGATTTTTACAGAAGAACAACATGTAGATATAAAGTTTATTTTATAATTATGTTCAATATGTTGTACCTGATATAACTGTTGGGCTTCTTTGATTAGTTCGTTCATATGTTCCAATGTCGATCGTTCAGCTTTTCTCTTAAAAAAATGAATAATAAATGTTTTCGGAATGTCAGAAGATCAGGAAGGAGGTAAGTACAGTTTATTTTATCATTATATAATAACTAAAATCATGAGAACTTGTAGTCAAAGAATGTCAAAACAAAATTCTACATTTAAAAGAATACAACATTTGTGTCTGAGTATTGTTCCATTACAAAAAAGAAAGAAAGATAATAATCAGCGTACGAGTATATCGAGGATTCAACGCAACAGTGTCATAACTCATATTGAAATGAGAACAAGTTACTACAGTGTTGCACTGAGCCCTCGATATAATTATGCAGTCTAGGCACTAGACAAGATTTACCATTCATTTTCTGTATAGTAACCATATTATAAGCTCTAATTGTTTTTTAAAAGACAATAGTATTTCTAAGTTCCCACATACTAGTATCAACACAAAAACTCCCCGCAACTGTTATTACCTCTGATCAGTTCAGAAACCACTGCCACCACAAGTAAATTCGGCCGTCACAGAGCCGAGTATTTTTCTCACTTTTTTTTCTAAATTTTAGAATTTGTATCACTTTACTTTTCTTTCATTGAATTATTATGCGTAATGTACAAAATAAACATAAAAAAGAAAAATTTCGTAAAAATATTTTTCACTGTAAACAATGGCTGAACTTTTCGAGTGCAGGATATATTGGTTATGATTAAACCAACTGTTTAATCACAAACATTAAAAAATCATTTCATGTCTTCAGTTTTTTCCTTGGCGTTTTGGTAGTGGCCACTATGTGTTGGTCATATGATACACCTATCGTCACGTGAGTTATAGTGTTGGCAGTGGTTAAAGTAGCAAAGCGTGACGTAACCGGTGCGAGGAGTTTGATCAACAGGCTAGCAATTATAGTCACACAGTTCTTAGTGGTGTTATATAACTCCACGTTTTAGCTATTTCATATTATTTTTTCAAATTCCGAAAAGAAAACACAAATTCCTTTTTTATGGCCGACACTTAAATTTTCATGCGTGATTTCGAAGTTATTTTGAAATTCTTACTTAGTCTAGTAATTTTGCATAAATGACACATTTTATTTCTGTAAAAATCAAGTTCTACATTACTCTTATGTCATGTACATAATACGCATGAAGCAAATAAACAGTTTTTGAACATTTTGAAAGATGTCTGTCTGAATGTACAATTAAGAAATTACCTTATTGTAATCCATGATCATCTTCTGCTCCAAGTCAACACATTCAACAACAAGCTTTACAAAGGCATTGAAGTCCATGTTTTGCTACAAAATGTCAATAAATATTGTGTCAAGAAAAGTTAAATAGTACGTGCTGAAACCTATAAAATTGGTATTAGTTATCGTTCATATATATGTTCGAAATTTATGCAATATATCAAAAGCGACGCGAAGCGGAGCACAGTGATTCGACATATGAACGATAACTGATTTACAGTTTGTTATGCATGCATGTTTTGTCTCGACAAAATAATACTGTTAATCATCACCATATAGTGGATGCTGCCACTGTTATAGATGTAAATTGACACCACCCACAAACTACTTCCCATAAGTACTATTCAGACGGAAATTACAAAGAAAACAAAACTGTCAGTTTGCTTATAGTTGCGGTTAACAGAGTCAGCATTTACCTGTAATAATAAGTTCTCACTATGTTGACGACGAATTCTATGAAAATGTATTTTTGAGAACAGGTATTGTGTCACTTATTGTATTAACAATCAATACCCGGCAATAATGATTTAAATGAGTTTTACTGTTTGGCCATTAGTTCACTTTAGACCATTAGCCTTATGCACCATTATTAACGGTTTATTTACACCTTCATAAGCAATAGCCTATTCTTTCACTTGCAAGGTTTTCGGACTCGAACTGACAGCGTCGAGAGGCCGCGGTTTACAAGTCCAATATTCGTGGGCCATATATGTCACAAAAAAACTTTTCATAGGAAAACAAAAGGTTTACATTACTGAACAAGAGGGCCATGATGGCCATAGATCGCTCACCAGATAAAAAGACGCTTAGAGAAAATTATCATGAGGCTTTGTAAAATTAAGTGACCATAGGGCAGGGCCAATTTTGACCCCAGGGTAATAATTCGAACAAATTTGTTAGAGGTCCACTAGCTAATGCTACTTACCAAATATCTAGGCTCTAGGCATTGTTGTTTCGGCCAAGACGATTTTTTTTAAAATTCCTATATAAGCCTATATGAATCAAGTGACTCCTGGGGCGGGGCTAATTTTTACCCTAGGACAATAATTTGAAGAAACTTGGTAGAGGTCCACTAGACAATGCTACACACCAAATATCTAAGCTCTAGGCATTGTATTTTCTGACAAGATATTTTTTTAAATTTCCCTATATAAGTCTATATTAAATCAAGTGACCCCTGAGGCGGGGCCAATTTTGACCCTAGGGCAATAATTTGAACAAACTTGGTAGAGGTCCAATAGACAAAGCTACACACCAAATATCTAAGCTCTAGGTCCAGTGGTTTTGGACAAGAAGATTTAAAAAAAAATTCCTATTGGTTGCCATGGCAATGAAATTAATGAAATTAAATTCATGAAATCGGTCTACTGGTTAAGAAAAAGATGTTGTTTAAAGCAATTGTTGACGCACGCACACATGCACGCACACACGGACGACGGACATCACGCGATCACAATAGCTCACCTTGAGCACTTTGTGCTCTGGTGAGCTAAAAAAACGCAAGGTTTTGTGCTGTAACTATAAACGTTTATTTCGCGTAGCATAACTATCAAGAAACTGTAAATAAAGGTGCATATGCCTAATGGTCCAAATTGAACGAATTGTCAAACAGTATGAAACATCTTAATAATTATTGCTGGGTATTAATTGTTAAAATAACTGAGCTGAGACAGTGTCATTTCCTCAAAAATACAACTTTTATAGAATTCGTCTAAAGAAAATCAATCGTCACAGGTAAATGCTGGCTCTTTTTAACGTAACTAAAAGCAAACTGAATTATACTCCCATTTTGTTTTTAATTTCCCTATACATGGTAAACACGGTGCCAGATTACATCTAATACAGTGACAACATTGGCCATATGGTTATGATTAACAGTAATTGTCGAGATTAAACATGCATACATAAGAAACTGTCAATCAATTATCGTTCATATTTCACATTTATGCAACATATCGCATCGCATTTGAGTTTTGCATAAAATTCGAAATATGAACGATAAATAATATCTATCTATGTTGTTTAACGATCTATTCGAGAGAGGGGAGGTGATTAGCAGAAGCGGGCATTTATCCGTACTATAAATTGGAATAGTTTTTCCTGGTTGTAAAGCACCGATGGATCTACGTTTCCTTTGACTTTTTAAACACAGAACTTCGCTTGGAAGTTGGGATCATCCGATGGGGACATTAGAAAGGCGTCCCTGAGACATTAGTCCAGTACGTTATCACGTGACTGCCGCTAACTCCTAACAATGCAGGACCAAGTGGATGAAACAAAACATTAACAAATGAAACGAAGTTCACTTGCGATGTAGAAATGAAATATTTCAAATTGAGTACCACATATAGATGACATTAAGATCAAGAGATATAATCATAGAAGAATCTCCTGTACACACAGTTCATGTGTCATAGTGCCATGCTCTAAATAATGAAACAAGAGGGCCAAGATGGCATTATATCGCTCACATGACAATCACTGTTCACTCATTTAAACGTTGATTTGAACCTGTGACCTAGTTTTTGACCCCAGATGACCCATGTTAGACCTTGACCTACATATAAATAAGACAAACATTCTGACAATTCTAACATCCAATCAAAACCATGAATACTACAGCATAGACAAGGTTTTTCTAAAATTTGACCTCGTGACCTGGTTTTGACCCCAGATGACCCATGTTCGAATTTGTCTTACATATCATTAAGACAAACATTCTGACAAGGTTTGGTGAAGATACCATCAAAATTTGACATCTACAGTGTTAACAAAATTTTCCTAAGATTTGACCTCGTGAAATAGTTTTTGACCCTAGGTGACCCATACTTGAACTTGTCCTTAATATCATTAAGACGAATCTGACAAGGTTTTACCCATGATTTGACCTGGTTACCTAGCTTTTGATCCCGGCTGACCCATGTTCAACCTTGACCCACATATCATTGAGGCCAGCATTCTGACAAGGTTTGGTGAAGATCCAATTAAAACTGTGACATCTATAGCATTAACAAAGTTTTCCTAAGATTTGACCTGATGACCTGGTGATTTGACCCCAGCTGAACTATATTTGTACTTGACCATTATATCATTAAAACAAACAATTTTACAAAGTTTGGTGAAGATCCAGTTATAACTGTGAAATCTACAGTGTTAACATGGTTTTTCATAAGATTTGACCTAGCGGCCTAATTTTTGACCCCAGATGACACATGTTCGAACTCGTTCAAGATATTATAAAGACAAACATGGTCACAAGGTTTCATGATGATCCACTCAAAACAGTGACTTCTAGAGTGTTCATAGGGTTTTCCAGCAATTCGCCCTAGTGACCTAGTTTTTGACCGCAGAGGACCCATTATTAAACATGACCTACATATCATTGAAATGAAAATTCTGACAAAGTTTCATGAAGATCCAATAAAATCATTAATTTCTAGAGTGTTCGCAAGGTTTTCCCTTGTTTGGCCTCGGTGACCTCTTTTGACCCCAAATGTCGATATTAACATTCTGACCCAGTTTTGCGAAAATTGAACAAAAAATGTGGTCCCTAGTGTGTTCACGCCGGACGAAGACTGATCACAAAAGCTCACCCCGTCACTTTGTGACATGTGAGCTAACATATAGCCTGATTCAATTTATTTTCTTAAACTTACCAACACTCTATCGGCTTCGATTAGTAAAACACTGGTATTCATTGCTTCATCAAATTCTTGTTTAAGTACATCTTCCACTCTTTGATGTTTTTCTATGTCCGTTGGGACATTTTTACATCTAATAAATAAAGATAGTAATATTTTTTTACACTACAAGTAGCTTAGAAAGAAGACTAACACTTCTGTAGTCATTGAAAGACTCTTTGTTAAAGACTATGATTTACAGTCTTCACGAAAAACTTCTTTAAGCACTGGACATTTGGTCCAGTGAAAATGCAAACTTTACTGGACGGAATGAACCTTTTTGAGTGGAGCAAAATAGTACACAAAATTTCATATAATTTGGCTAAAACAATTTTTTCAAGAGTGGTTAAAATATTTCATTGTTTGTTCGGATATAAGATAAAATTATTACTGAAAAATTTACTGGACAATCGGAGCACTGACCTTTTTTAATTTACTGGACAGATGGCTATTTTAATGGACTCAGTCCTCGGTCCGGAGCTAAATTCGAAGACTGTGATTAAAGACCCATAAGCTTATAAATGTATAGGTCCTTATAGTTTCTCTTTGTTCTATAACAGAGGAATCCGGTATGTTATCCGGTGCAAGCATCATACCCAGTACAATATGTGTTATCCATTATATTGCTTTAATTCATCACCAGTTTTATGATACATGTATCACTTTGAATCTTTAAGGTACAGTTTGTAGGGGCTTATAACGCCATTTTTTTCAACTACTTTTCAGTCATATACACCTTACCAGTTTTCCTGGACTGTATTCTAACCAGTACTAACGTAACCTTCAACAAGAAACCGGCAACTTCAAAACAAGTCAACATTCTTTTGTCAAAATTTCTGGGAAGGGTGTGACTTGCTGCAACCAGAAATTGATCCCGGATCGCCAGCTTACAAATCCAACACACTGTCTATTAGACCAGGGCCGCAACCTTACCATTTAAGTAGTTATGATATTGTACTTACATAACTGAGTAGCATTTCATAAACCAAGAGTCTAGTTCATTTCTGAACGGTGCAACTCTATTATCCAAACCATCCTTCCAGTTGTCATACAGTTGTTTACATTGTTCAGTTCCTTTATCCTAGTAAACAAACGTTTTGTTAAATGATATCATTTTGAAAGAAATACAAGAACGAAGAACCGTTATTTATAAGAACAATTTCTAACATGAAGCAGAAAGTGTATTTTTGTCTTTTAAATTAGTGTATTTTAAGGATAACGGACCCTAATGACTATATGAACAAAATTAGATGCACAAAATGTACCTGATTATTATATAATGTAACAATCAAATATAGTTGGTTTTATATAAGCTTTCAACTATACAACTTTTTGAAATGTTGGACCATGATCTGTTATATTCGACTTTAAGTCATATAAAGGGAGGAAATATCACTCACCCTTTCTTATATAGCATTTTTAATTCCATATGATAGTATAAATTTAAAAAAAATTACATAATTAAGAAAAAGCTCCTGGCAAATGATTTATCAATAATTCATTCTAACTAGTAGTCAATGAAAATCAAGTGTTTAATGGTTAGACATGAATGCTAGTGATAGGGCCTGAAATAATTTAGATAATTTTCTACAAAAACTTAATGTTAAGTAGACCACAGGCTACCGGCATGTGATAACAGCAAAATAAAGTTTCAAAATAATGAATCGTAATGCCTTAGATATCCATCAATTGAATGATTCGTCGACGGTGAGTGATAACAAATTTGATTTTCTTTCGATTTACACCGGAGTTGGTATGAAATCCCGAAGGAATAAAGAAATTTACTCTGTATCTAATGAAAAGAAACTTAGGTCACATCGATGCCTAGTGGTACTTTTTGTTGTAAGTCGAAGGGCTTATTGCTCCAGTTCAGAGCAATGTATGGATATAAGAGTGGATGGTGGTTAAAGAGAAATTATTTCTGCGTCGAATAAGACCAAGCTTTTAAGAATCGGTTCAGAATTGTTACAACAGGACTTTGATAAACATAACCGGTGTGATTTCTGGGCCCAAGAGTTCTATACCAGATATATGGTGATTTTTTTTTTTTTTTTTTGAAAATTTATTTTGCTATAATAAAATTGTCACATGCCGGTAGCCTGTGAAGTAGACTAGGAATTCATAAATATCGTATAAAATCTGATGATATAGAATCTAATTCGCATTTTTTTATTTAAAAACGGAATAAAATGGGCAATTCGTTCTACAAAACAAGAGGCATTCAGTTTGACTTTACAATTGATTTGAATATGAAATGAGTAATACTTAAGTCATGTATACAATACCGGTAACGTTACTTTTAAGTATAAACTTAAAAAGAACCCTGATGATAATAAATTTATATAAGCATTAAAATGAAGTTTTGGAAACTAAGCCATAGTTCAGGCTTCAAAAGCCGTCACTCGTTTGGTGCGAAAGAATTTTGATGAGGACCTTAAGTACTACGTTTTCCTACATCCGCCATATCATTGTTAAGCTAGTAGATGTTGCAGTGCAGGCCCATATAGATACAAGATCAATTTCTAAGAGTATTTTAACCACTTTTAAACCTACCTGTTCCTTAAGAAACTGTAGTATACTTTGACAGGCAGCCATAACACTTCGATGTAGTGGTTTGTTGTGATGACGAACGTTCGTGTACCAGAACACATTTACATCCAATCGTAACTACTCGGGAATTTCCGTAAAGTTTATAGAAATAAACACGTTTCTTTAGACAAACGCCGAGGAGTTCCTATTGATTTACTTAGTGCCAACCGTACACGACGTAATCGATGATAGCCTCCGTCTTCATAATGTTCAAAACAAATATCTTAACCTTTAAACAGAAAGTTTAACCAAATACGTGAGTCTTTGTACATTGTAATCTATAGAATGTGTACATTATATATACTACAGTACAACCTCTCCAGAGCGGCCCTCTCTTGAGCAACAACCTCTCTGCAACAACAGCAGGATTTTCTTACACGCACGATTAAGATTTAACTATTAATTTTACCTCTTTGGAACAAAAACGCGATTTCGCTACTCCCAAAGGATGTTGCTTTGGAGAGGTTGAACTATAGTTATTTATCATGTGATTCAATACGGTAGGTAGAGGTTTGTAGGTACAGTGATATCTATAGTAATATTATTGATAAAAACATGTACATACACATGTGTATTTAGTCCTAAATATTTATCAGATTCGACTATGAAATGTGACAACTTAGGGCATATTTACTAAGCTAGCATACATATTCACTCTCATCCGTATATATGTAGAGGCAATTTATAATATTAAATAAAGTCGTTGTAAACAATTTTTTGTTTTTAGTTAGTAGACTAACCCTTATTTCTCGCGACCCTAGAAAATGTTATAGGTCATATATAGGAACGGACCATCCACTTTTTTACCTTCCGTACGCTTTCTAAAACAACAAAAAAATCCGTACCAGAAACAGACAATGTCTCACGCCTAATTAGCTGTAGGAAGCAAACTGCATGTAAAATATATTTTTTTGTGTCATATTTAGTATTACTGTACTGATGGTCATATAGCCCATATATTTTTTTCTAAAATAAATCTTGTTTAAAACAGTCTATAAACGCATGAACCTGTTATTCAATTAAAAAGAAAAAGCTTAATTAAAAAATACCTATGTATAGAAATCTTTCAATACGTAGGTAATTTTTTATTAAGCATTTTTTTTTTTGATTGAATATCAGGTTCCTGTGGTCTAACTAATAAGAAACAAGGCAGTGTTACAGGCTGAATTTCATTTAATGTTTACCTGTGATAGTAAATAAATAACACACCATAGCTTTGTGGGTAACAGTAAAAATGTCAGCCCTCGGAAAATATTTTCCTCAGGTTATTTTAGCTTGGATTATGGTATCAATAAGTTAATTAATTTATAGCTTTACTTACAAAAGCATACAAATCGCGTTGATGGACCTTAATCAAATATGACTAACAAATAAAAATAAACAATAGAACTTTACAATTAATTAAAACAAGCTTACCACATAAAGTCATTTAAATCCAAAGTGGCACAGAGCATTACTTCTTTCTTGCATTTGTTGTTAATCAAAGTTTACGAAAAATTCTAGTCTTCATCATAACATTCCATCGACCAATCGGAGTACGGCTGTAGTGAATATTAACCAATCAAAATGCTTCACATCACGGAATCCCACCTGTGTATGTATATGAATATTTTTCGAAAATTGTTCTAAAATAGACCTAACGTAATTCCATTAATCTATTTATAGATGTATCGCGCTATTAAAGCGAAAGTGAAAGTAGACTAATTGTCGTATGAACTATTTCTTGCGTTTATAAATGCGTTCTTACCAAGAAAATGTTAAATTATTTCACATGAAAAATTATTAGAGTATGAGCACGTTTATCACATAAAAGTAATGCTTATTTATCACCTAAGTGCATGTTTATAATCAATCTCTACCCAGAGTTATCGTTCCTGCTACGCTCACACTAACCTCTGTCAACGTCTAAAAAGTAGTCCGGCGTCACATGACAGACACGTGATTTAAAAATGGCGACCAACATGGCGACAACGCCTCGTAAAGAAACTAAAATTGATTGTTTTGGTTGTTTAACAGAAAATGATCGAATTCTAAAGCTAAACGGTAGGAAATTGACCTCCGAAAATTTTGTTAAAGACTTGAAATTGCTTGTTGGCAACGAATATATAATTTCCCAGTTACAAAATTCAAATACCGGCGTGTGTCGGAATTGTTACACAAAAGTAAGAAACACAACTGATTTCATCAAACAGTTGAATACTTCTGTAAACTCATTTATTTCTTCACCCTATATTGTAAAAAGATCTATGCTGTCACCACTAACACCAAAAAGTGTATGTACTGGTAATAACAGTTCTCAAAATACATTATCAATATCATCTGGATGTGACGTAGTCCAGTCAAAGTCCAGGAAACGGATTAAAGTAGGCCTAACCTTTGAAGAAAATAAAAATGTGTCTCCAATTCATGAAACCCCACCTCCCCACCAAGTGACAGAAGTAAGTGATCATACCTATGCTGAAAGAAACAGTTTAAAAAATAAAACAGACCCAGCTTTAGAAATTATACAGCTGTCATGTGAAAAAATTTTACACAGCAAAGAAAATGCAGATATCAATGACCTTAGAAGTCATTCAAGAACACTTACATCAAGGACAACTATGCTGGCCTCGGTATTGTTTAAATACAGAGAGACTTACACGCTGGTAGAAAATGCTGACAATTTGCTTCATGATATTGTATTGGAGATGAAGAATAGGTATTTACACATTTACTTCTTTTCATGGATTATATTGAAAGTGTAATTTACAATACATTATCATAGTTCGTACAGTCGCAAATAGCATTTTTTTTATCTTCATGATGAAGTACAATTATTGTGTGTGTCTGGGCTAAGATCCTAATACATTTTAAGGTGTACTTTAAAATTACACAATATTCATGGGCATTTAAAAGCACTATTACTTAAAATATACCCATTCCATACAAGGAAGCTTATTCTTGGTGTACTTTTTTGTGTAAGTAATTTATGTAAATCACATTGAGCAGCATGTACACAAGGCTGCATATAGGATTCCTTGTTTTTTTCAGGTTACCCCATTTACTTGATGTCATGTGCAGTGTTGCGGTTCCTGACAGTGGGAAGATATCACCCTCTATCATTCCTGTGCTGGCTGCTTGTTACAGCATTCTTATGAAACACAAATACAACAACCTTTCTGCTTTTCACAGACTAACCAGTGCAATTGCCACTGAAGGCGGCCTTAATGATAGAGTAAGTTAGCATGATAGAGAAAATATAATGTTTATATATTTTCCTGTATACTACAACAGTTCTGAAATACAGTGTCAAGCATATTTTAATGTATTTAGACAACAGACGGAAGGCATTTATTTTGAAATTTTAACCATAGATTTAAATTAACATTAATTGTAAGGTTAAAAAATCATTGTTGATATAGTATTAGACAAATAGTTACTTGTATAAATACATATTTTGCTTGACAGTTACTGTTCCTTGCTTAGAAGTTGTATCATGCAATAATTGTTACATTTTGCATGGCAGTTAATAATCCTTGTTTCATACAATTAT
Organism: Lutraria lutraria; assembly: GCA_964023205.1. Lineage (NCBI taxonomy): Eukaryota > Metazoa > Mollusca > Bivalvia > Venerida > Mactridae > Lutraria > Lutraria lutraria. Next base: position 14,080,259 of record OZ026840.1, read on the forward strand.
ACTGTTACATTTGTTATATATGAACCAAACATGAAATCAATCTGTCTTATTTAACAGCCCATAATAAATCAAATTTCTCTTACTGTGAAATTCCTATATTCCTTCACATACCAGTTATTTTTTAATGCCTCAGTTTGTAGAGCTGGGTATCGGTCCTTAAAAGCGTATCACGATATATCACAATATTGCATGCTGTATTGTGATACATATCGCGATATATATAAATGGTAAATTTACAGAAAAGCATTAAAAATTAACATTTATATAATGTCTTGGGTAATAATACAGACTATAGCTGACAGTGTAGTTTCACACTTTAAATAACTTGTTCTTTTTTAGCACTGTTGAAACTATTAATGCATGTATACATATAAATATGTATGCATGCTCAGTCAATAATATTACAAGACTGACCAGCATTTAGACATGAATAACACTTTACCACAATGTATGAACTATTTTTTACTATAATACACACAAAGTTCAGTTATGTAAGCTAAACCCGATATATCGGTATGCTGAAAAAATATTGTGATATTTATATTGTCTAGCTGATATCGCGATATACCGATCAACCGATAAAACCTCCCAGCTCTATCACTTTGGATTGATTACATGTTTGAACCAGTTTGTTTTGCTGTTTTTGTTGATTTTTTTATTTTTAGTTACTTGTTTTACATTACTTTGGATTGATGTTAGTTAGTAAGTTTGTTTCCTGATGAAATATGTACTTGTTATTGTTATTACAGTTAATTGAATCAGTTTCAATGCACATTCAACAGTTCACGGAAGAAAGGCATACTGAAATGTCAACCTGGAGTAATTGGTAATATATTTCTTTTAAGCCAAGTATGTATAAAGGTAGCCATCTTTTATGTTTTGTCCATTATTTACTATATTTTTTATACAGTGTATTGATAAACACATACTATTATTCATAAGCAGTAAATTTATAATTATACATATATTTCAAGGACTTAATCCAAAATTATTACATTTTCTAGATTCTATTTGTTAACAAACAACTTACATTAAATGAATTAAGTCTGATATTGATACAATGTACCCCATGCTCTAGTATTTACCATAATTTCCATATAAAATCATCATCATGTGTATTTCTAAAACTCCAGGGTCAAACAAGATTGAACCACCTTGGAATAATGCTGTCTTCTCAAAGAAGAATGAAATTCCAGGAATGCATTGGGGATGCTTCTCAGAAATTAATAGTTGAAAGTCTTAAGTCAAATCCTTTGCTGAAAGTGACAGGTGAGGTTTAAAATAAACTGACAACACTAAGACATTTGGTATAAATTTGTTAGTAAAAAGCATTTCATTTATCAAATGAAATATCTTTTCAATGATTCTTTAAAACCAAGACAGGAAAGTTAATCTTTTCCATAAATAAACTACTTCCTTACAAAATGACATTCCAATTTGACTATGATTACTTATGTTTTTGAGGAAATAATACAAACATGCCTCTTTCATATATTTGGATAAATAAATTTATTCTGTTTGTAAATTTGAGTGCTACAGGGATTTCAATAATTGTCTTGCATATTGTAGGTGACAATCTGGATATTTACATTAAAAGGTCAAAACTCACATCAGATAATAGGAACTTAGATCTTCATTTATTTACTTCAAATGTAATATTCAGCAGAATTGCTACTATTGACATGAACAATGATGTTCCTCGTACAGATAAACAACTCCTATCAGCTGATGATGTTCTGTTAAAATGCAGTGGCGCTGAAAGAGAGAAGCTGATGTATGTGTACAGTATACTCCTTTCCAGAATCCTGATTCAAATACCGTATTTCCAGACGTATAAAAAACTCATACCGGAACATATTCCACATGAATATTCACAGAAAATGTCAGTGGCCTCTAAAGTGATGCCATTACCTATACAGTTCAAGAATGAGACTAAACATGAAGACTGTCTAGCTATAATGGACATGTATGAGACTCAACTTGTTGATCTTTACCAGGCAGCATTTGGTTAGTATCATTATACCTCCACTACCATTGGTAGGGGGGGGGGCTATATAGGAGTCACTTTGTCGGTCGGTCTGTCGGTCTATCCGAAGCTTGTCCAAGCTGTCCATGGCTTAAAGGGTTTTTTAATTATGCGGTACATTTGTTCACCATCATAGGACGGTGTGTCATGCGAAAGGATTACGTCAATATCTCCTAGGTCAATGTCACACTTGGGAGTTCAAAGGTAAATAATGAGCTTGTACGGGCCATAACTATGTCATTCATTGTGAGATTTTTTAATTGCTTGGTACATATGTTCACCATCATGAGACGGTGTGTCATGCAATAGAATTACGTAAATATCTCCAAGGTCACGGTCACACTTAGATATCAATTCTCAAAAATGGCCATAAATTAGCTTGTCTTTCAGTTATCTATTGTGGGATTTTAAATTAGCTGATCACCATCATTATAATAACAAGCAATCATACGGATTATCGCAAGGATTTTGTGTGTAACTAGAAGCCATATACCTGTGACAAGGCGGTATGTGGGGGTATTTTAAGTCACTTTGTGGCAGTTCTTCTAGTTTGTTATGTAAAGGACAGTGTATCCCAGTAAGATATCTCTATTGGTGAATGTGCTGTCAATTTTTCATTCTTTCAATTGTAAAATATCACTAATTAATTACATACATATCAGTTGTATGACAGTAATTGAACAGTTTGTTCTAAAGCTAGTTATTAGAATTTATATTAAGTTTTCAACTGTATATGACACCCATACATATTATTGAATATGATGAATTCAGAATCATTGTACAGTAAAACCTGCCTTATGCGACCACTCGAGGAATAACGAAAATATGGTCTCTGAAGACAGGTCTAAGGATTTGAGTTCATTCTTAATTTCCGGTTTGCTAACATTCTTTTTGTTCATGGGATACAAACAATCACACAATCAGGACAACGCACCACATAGCGGTCGCTTAGTAATTGCAATATAGACTGACATTAAAGGTCGTTAACCCCGTTTGACAGGTGGTCGCATAACTAAGTTAAACTCTTGGGAGGAATTAAGAGAGGTCGCATAACACAGGAGGTCGCTTGTAAAAGGTGGTCTGAATGACAGGTTTTACTGTAAAGCTTATGTACTGTGCATATTTAATAGGAAATTTGGAGTTTCTTCGTAAATACCGCATACCAGTAGGTGGAGATCAGTTAACAAGAGTAAGACTGCAAGAAGCTAAAAATCTTCGAAGTATCTCAGTTACGCCTGAAAGAAGGCTTGAAGATCTACATCCAGTTGTATGTGAGATGTGGCATAACAAGCAGGATATGTTAGAGGTACAATATATACTAGTATTTAGTAGAATAGTTTGTAAAATAAAACACTTGTGAAGGATTTTGCCCATCATGTATTTTTCACTCTCATTGTCTAGGAGAAACATATTATTTGCCTTGTCTTTCATTTCCAAACTGTTAATGAAGATCCATATTAAGCGCAGTCTTCAAACAAAGAGCATTAATTATTCTTATAGCAAATACTTTGACATACTTAATTACTTAGTTTAAGTTGTTTGTTCCGTGACATTTGGACTGGTAATAATAATAACAGGAGTACCAAGTGGTCCTATTTAATATTGCTAACCTGAAAATCTCAATAAAGCGGTAAATGCAGCTTCTGTATTGGGCAGTGTTTTACATAATTATCCCCCGTCGAAGACGGAGGTATATATTTTTCAAGTTGTCCGTCCATGTGTCTATCCGTCCACATACCTAAGTAACTACTACATGGAATTTCATAAAACTTTAAATGAATATGTGTGACCATCACGGCTTGGTGCAAGTTTCATTCAGATCAGCACAATGACCCTAGAGTTATTTTCCCATATAGAGCTTTTACATTGTAATGGGTAGATAAATATTCATAAAACTTGTATGTTTCTGACCATCATTTCTCTATACGTACATAAGTTTCATTCAGGTTGGCAAAGTCATTACCCATTGAAATGACAAAAAAATAGACATAATTCCCCATATGTTGGATAGGGTCCAGATAAGAATCACTTTATTCCTTTGACACATTTGTCCTGTGATGTCACGTCGCTTCAAGTTCCAAATTGTAAAAACAGTGTAATTTAAAGACCATTTGAGCTGCAGCCCATCAACTTTTCCAACTGTTGCTTTTCATTGAGCAGCAGCAGATTTTAATTGTATGAATTTGCTTGTTTTATTTTTTGCAGAAATGTTTTAAACGTTTGTACAACAGTGAGCATTCCCCTGGAACCCTTAGCTTCTTCAAAACAATACTACACCGGACTAATGTGAATGGCAAGGTGAAAGGGAGATTCCAACCTCATTTTGATCTCCTCATGAATGTTGGAGAGGGACTAGTACAAGAACAGTTCATGGAATTCTTTCAAATGGAGAACAAGTATGACAAACCGAAACATAATTGCCTTAATGACATTGGTGAAAAATCAGCTGAAGAACAGAAAACTTTACTCTTAACTGTAGTTACTGAATTCATGAATTATTATGGATACTGCAATGCAGATACAGCAAGTGGTCTACCAAAACCTCTTATAGGTACAGTGAGATATGAATTGCAGCAAAAGAACGGCAAAAGGCAATTAGTTCAAACTCGAGAAAAGCCACAGACTGATGAACTTTTTAATTACTGTATGCAGTTATGCCATTGGTTTATGCATATCTTAGAGCTGCAGGACACTGCGAAGGAAGGTGATCTTAACCGTACAGTACTCAACTGCAAATATTCAATACCTTTTTTCTTTTTCTCATTCAAAATTAAGCAAGTATTTGGTTGAGAATGTTGATTACCTACTGAAAACTGAATATTTCTTGTCACCATTGCAGCGTATTCGTGTTTTAGAAGGTTCGTATGTAAATATTCACGGAGGACAGGGCAAAAATGTTGAAAGTGATCTAGTTCAAGAACACAGTGTATGCAATAAAAAAAGCCTCATTAGGTCTCTTGGTGCAAACAAGAGTGAAAAATCAATTACTCGTGTTACAACTTCAGCAGATGCCATAAATGAAATCTGCCAAAAATATGATGCAAGTATTAATTTAAAACCGAAGAGTGGCCGACATTCTTTGGCTGTCTCTGAAACCGACAAAGACATTGTTTACAAAGAACTGAGGAAGTTGAAGCCTTTCCATCACAGTCCTGGCAGGAAATGTAAAGGTTTCCGCAACATCAGCCATGTTCCCTTAAGTTCGGATGAATTGCCCAAATTGAAGGATAGACTTGATCAAATTATCAACAGATTATCTCGTGGTTTTCAAGTGTTTAATATTGATGAGGAAAGGCATGACCCAGACAATGAAATTGTTGATAATCTACCACCAGTATAAGGAAAAGAAGATTATAGTTATGTAATTTTAATATTCAAAGCTTTATTTAGTAAACAGTATACAATATATATATATGATAACAAGAACAGTCTGTGAGACAATATGTTCCACTACATGTAAGATAAGATAACATGTATGTATGTGTTATCCAAAATTTAAACATTGAAATAAAATAACAGAACTCCTTTAGCCTCGTATAAGAAACATTAACCTTAAAGTCTTACCATCATAATGCCCAAAATTATTATCATGGTTATCTCAAAATGGAACGGACGATTTTGGAAACGCTTACCATTTTTTATGTTTCCAAGATAGAAAACGATTTATTGTAAGATTTTTCAAAAACAATAATAATACTTTTAATAATTGGCCCTTTAAATTTGCATAGAAGTATATGGGAGTAGCCCATTTTTCAAAGACTAAAAATATCCATTTCAATGAAAACTCATGGTATAGTATAATACATATAAAGGTGCCATAGTACATTAATAATCTGAAAATATAGCTCACCATGCAATATCTACTGTATTACCATTATGCTTAAGTGCAATCAACTAAGCTGATGTAAATATAACTGTACTATACTATTAACACTCATTTTTCTTGAAATAGACAAGAAATTAACAATTGACTGAATAGTCTTCTTGAAACACATATTCACCAGTATTAACACCCCTAATAAAACCTTCCCTCATTCAGTACCTAAACATCTGGGAGAGTAATGCTGGAAGTTTAGAAAACATTAAATTATAAAATGTTGCAAAAGTACTAGTATTCACGCCTGTGTATTAAATATTACTTAGAATAGTGGGTCACAGTTACTAATTTCCTTCAATAGCATAGTTATCTGAAAATGAATGACCTCAATGTGACATTTATTCGGGCGAATACGGTATATACTGCATTACAGCTACACTTTTATCATAATTAGGTTTGATTTATGCACATTTATACATGTACAATTTACTTTAATTTACATGGCTAGAATAAATATTGAATTATAGCCTTATGTTGTAGTCACTCCTATCACTGAAAGTCTAACATGAATAGACAAGTCACCCAAAATAGACTTTTCAAGTCATCTACATTAAACGATTCAGAATATCTGCTTCTAACATTAACAATGTTACATGTGATGGCTTTACAGAAAAGAGGCACTTAGTAGTTTTACTAGAACTATCACATAAGCAGGAAAAATCCAAATAAAAACCATTGGCAGCAATCACAGCTAGGCATGGTACTCAAGACATATATACTACAACCGTCCATAAAAACAACAGTTCAAACAAGAAATATAATTTGCGTGTTTACAGTACTTAGAAAATTAGTATGCTTAGAAAAAATAAAAGCAGATTATTATCATGTATTCAAATGGGCTGAAACTAAAACAAAATAATTTAGTGTCTTGAAGACTCCAGAATAAGATGAAATGGTTTACATGAACTATATTCAATTCTCCAGCATACTATAACAGTAAGGTTATAAACAACAAATCTTAAAAAAGTTGGACAATACAGAGATGTTGTAAATGCATTGTTGCAGAACTTCCTCTATAAGACTATATATATGAATGAAGTTTAAAGTAAATCTATTCAGAAGTTTTTTCAAGGATAATTCAACTACAAAAGGGGGATAATTCAAGAAGTGGATAAGGAATAGTATACATTTGTAGCTACCATGATTACAAAAGTATCAACATCAACTCTTCTCAATGATTAATTATTTTTACACACAGTATAATCTACACTTATTTACATTCACTGCACTGGCATTCTGTTTTACAAACTGAACAACATTTACAACCAACTACATCAATGTCTTTCTGAAATCCAAAACCAGATAACATCTGGTTTCTTAAACAAGTTGTTTCATTCTGACAATAGTTTACAATGTCTTCCTGAATGCCAGGGATATTTTTTGCAATATCTCTATTACTAAAATAAAGTGTGGCTGTAGCAGATTGTCCTCTTCTACCAGCCCTCCCCACCTCTTGTAAATACTGAGACATGTTCCTTGGGGGACATGTATGAATAACTTGCTGAACATTACAAGGATCGAATCCCATCCCTGCAATAGACGTCGTCAAAACAAGACGAATTTGTGACAAATCTTTTTTTAGCTCTGAAATTGTGTAGTCAATAACATAATTATGGATCCTGACCTGAACAAATGGCACTGAAAGGAGAATCATGGATACTTAAATGTCCAAATTTGTTTTGCAAATACATAACTGTTTCACCCATGTAAAACACTGGTATAAATAACAAAGCAACAGGATAGTTCTGTTGTTGCTCATACAGTTCATCACAAATTTTGTGGACAATATGTTCATATTCCATTACAACGTCTCCACACTGAGCTTTCCTAAATTTACACAAGAAAATGTTTCTTTTGTCTGGACTTTCCTCCACAACTTGATGCTGCGTCATCCTTAACAGGGCTGGGATGGTCTGTTTCTGCTTTACGATCAGCGTACCACTCAATCCAACAACAGGTATGTCGGGAAAAAAGACCTTGACAGTTCCAAGCTTCTTAAAGGCTGTTCGGAATGTTTCACCCCTGTAAAGAAAACAACATGACTTTTATACACTTTGGACAAATACTGTAAATGTGTTGTAACATTTCTTTCCATATTTTGCCACTAAACTGATCTAGATGGAAATAAAATGTTTTTCATAAGAAAATGACTATCCACAATATATACACAGGCATTATTACCCAATCAAGATTTCAGTTTAGACAGTCAATTTCAAATTTTGACCATATTTTCAGTCCTGTAAACATTATTGTGCATTCCTCACATTTGGTCACACAAGACATTAATGACATGAGACAATTTTTAAGCTATTTTACAATATTCGAGCTGAAACCAAGAATAGATCTATATAAAAATTATGTATCCTATACAACTCGGGGTACATGTATGTATTATAATTTACTGTTATTAATGTTACAACTTACACACCAAAGCGCAACTTTTAAGCCATCAACTTTTTTTATTTATTGATTAATAAAAATATATGAAACTAGAACTATCACTAAAGGTGATGAATACCCCCAGCTGCGGCCTTGACAGTTATTGTTACATTTTACAGAGGGAAATATAATGCATTTTCATTTTTTAATACCTGCAAATTGTTGCTTAGATATATCCTGACCAGTTTCTAAATATACATTATATAAAAAATAACAAAGGGCCATAACTCATTAAAATTTACTTGGACAAAACCTATTGTGGACATGCACAACAACATGCAAACTACTTATCACTTCTAAGAAGTTTCACTGAATTCCTGCATGTAGTTGCTGAGAAATGGTACGGGCAAAATTTGCCTAATTGTATAAAACAAAGGGCCATAACTCAGTGAAAATTAATCCAAACAAAACCTGGTTATTGCATGCACAACTTGGCTTACTTTTTATAACTTCTGTGAAGTTTCATTGAATTCCTATGAGTAGTTACTGAGATATTGTATATACACTGTATAAAAAACAACAAAGGGCCATAACTCAGTGAAAATTTAACCAACCAAGACAAGCTTAATGGATGCACAACTAGGCTAACTACTTATCACTTCTGAGAAGTTTTGCTGAATTCCTGGCAGTAGTCAATGAGAAATAGTCAGGACAAAATTTGCCTATTGTATATACTGTAGAAAAAAACAAAGGGCTATAACTCAGTGAAAATCAATCCAAATGAAAAATGATTTAAGCATGCACAACTAGGCTAACTACTTATTACTTCTGTGCAGTTTCTTTGAAATCCTGCGAGTAGTTGCTGAGAAATTGTCCGGACAAAATTTGCCTATTGTATATACTGTATAAAAACAACAAAGGGCTATAACTCAGTGAAAATTGATCCAAACAAAAAATGCTTTAAGCATGCACAACTAGGCTTACTACTGATCACTTCTGTGAAGTTTCATTGAGATCCTGTGAGTAGTTGCTGAGAAATTGTCCGGACAAAATTTGCCTTTGTATATACTGTATAAAAACAACAAAGGGATATAACTCAGTGATAATTAATCTGAACGAAAATTGCTTTAAGCATGCACAACTAGACGTACTACTAATCACTTCTGTGAAGTTTCATTGAGATCCTGTGAGTAATTGCTGAGAAATTGTCCGGACAAAATTTGCCTATTGTATATACTGAATAAAAACAACAAAGGGGTATAACTCAGCGAAAATTAATTCGAACGAAAAATGCTTTAAGCATGCACAACTAGACTTACTACCGATCACTTCTGTGAAGTTTCATTGAAATCCTGTAAGTAGTTGCTGAGAAAATCTCCGGACAAATTGTGTCTACAGACGCATGGACCGACCGACCGACCGTCAAGCGTGAATCCAATATAGCCCCCATATATTTCATATCTGGGGGTATAATTATGAATTATGACATAATATTGGGATTTTTCTACAAAGCTGTGTTTGACATTGTAATTTGTATAGTAAACTGTAATTTTCACATTGTTATGACATTGAAAAAAATCTGCTTTGTATTTTTGTATGTGCTTGGTGTAAAACCTTAAGTATTTTAAAACAAATAAGACTTTCAACAAAATTAGTCCAAAAACAATTTCATACAGACAGCTGCCCTACAGATATGCAACAGGGCTTTTTAATATATAAATTTCACTGTGACAACAGCCATGCATGCACAGTATCTTTAAAAACCAGTTCTATGTGACTGCACATTTTTCTCATCCTGTGACATTTTGGGGCCCACATGGTAAAGGGTCAGAAAGGCCTACACCAGAAAGGCCCACTTTATAATTTATCACGTATATAATCATATACAAACAATAAGCATGTATATACATGTATGCAACAAAACTTCAAAAACATGGTCAGTACTGGAAAACCGGAATTTATACATAATTCCGATATCAGGTAACCGTAAAGATTTCACTTTCAAACAATAATAATTGGGTGGGCCTTTTAGGTATTGGGCCTTTCTGGAAGTGGGCCTTTTTACCCGTTTCGATGCTCACAACACTCAATTAATACTGAACCGGAAATCTTGAAAGCCTAACATGAATTTCAATAAGTTCCGGCTCACAAGGGTTAGTCATGGTACAGACTTTAAAGTTTAATCACAATTATGTACAAAATGTGTGGCCATTCGGGGTTCTCAATAAATTTGTGGCCAATGGGCCCAAAAGCTAGACTAACAGGCCTGCTATGGCAATCTACATGCTAACCCACTAGCCCACAGCCCGGGGCTAGTAAATTTCTATTCGGGCTAGTGAACTTTCTTAAAATTGTGTACTCGGGCTAGTGGCAAATTTTCTATTTTCAATAGTCCACATACAGTTCGGGCTAGTGCTTTAACAAAATTAGTTCGATGACTGCTATGGGGGGGGGGTCCAGAGGATTACAGTCAACTGGTACCCAATGTCAAGTGGTACCCATTATTTTTTGGTCAAGTGGTACCCACTATGAAGTCAAGTGGTACCCACTATGCAAATTTTATATTTGATTGATAATTGGTTGTAATTAAAAAAGTGATTGCTAATTTATCAACAAACTGTTAATTATTATTGATTAAATTGGCTGACAATTAGAAGTGTTTGCTGAGCAATTTAACAAACATTTTTGAATTTCAACCAATTAATCACACAAATTAAAAAAGTTTGTTGTATCATTTAACTATAACTTCTAATTGCTAATTTACCAAACAAACTGTTATTTATGTTTTATCAAATTAAAAGTTTTTGGTACATTGATTTATTTTAATTTTAGTGGTGTATCAGGATATATTTATATAAAATTATGTTTTGGATTTAGGATAAATATTATATTGTATAATGTACAATAATATCATATTAGGTGAGTGGGTAACTTACATTTTCAATGACATAAAACATAACTATCTGACTCTTATTGAAAATATGTTATTTTCTATCAATGTATGGTGCTTTCTTTTGTTAAAGTCCACATTCTAACACCACTAAAATCCTCAAATTGACAGTCCTTTTATTGTTATATAAATGTCAATTACATAAATACTTTTAATACTTACTAAGTTTAATGTAAACTTTCCAATACTGAACGCTATATAAATGCGACATGCTTCGATTGCTGTTCACCAAACTACCAATAAATACACACTTCAAAGACTCTGAAATAGGAATATCAATCATACAGCAAGCTTATTTTTCAATATAAATTTCAGTTCTCAGTTCACTGATCTCAGTTCAGTCAGTTGATCTAATGTCAAATAGATTTACTTGCTATATCTGAGCCCATTATCTTGCGAACTAGTTTTAGTACAGAGAGATAACATACATTGTATGTTTTGTTTGCATTTAGTAATCAGGTATATATGCACAAAAAACATGGATAACAACAGACAGTGAGCAGCGGTTCATACCAGAAGCACCTGTACATCAAACACTACCTGAACTATCATGTATCTCGAAGAGTTTTCAAAAGGCAAAAAATCTGCCAGACATTCAGACTGATAAATTTAAGCTTGAAAATTCTGTCGGGACGAAAGGAACTCTGTCATGTGGTTAACAAGTATAAATGCATATACATCAGATAAATAAGAAGCCGGACAACTGATTTGGTGAGAGAAGATTCTTTAACCGGCTAACACACAATCTAGCGGACAAGTCCTTCGGTATGGCGCCTTTCGCGAAGTTTGATCACATGTCTATATTTCAAATGGATCTGTATTTGTTTAATACATGTAACATACTGTGATACAATGATGATTTATAATAGTCTATGACTGTAACAGTTACGATGTGGTGTGTGAATTTAAATTAAAAAGGAACAAGATTCTGATTCCTACAATCTAAGTCAGTTGGCATAACCAGAGACATGTCTGGCATAATGACGTATTTTTTAATGTCATTACATGTATGTTATATGCATATTATGATTATGCCACTCGATTTTATGACTGAATATAATGAAAGCGTGCAATCAGACATCAAAATACATAAAAATACAGTAAAAATAACAGTTTTTTAAGGATAAACAAAAATTTACAAACATTTGTTTACATTACCCCACCCACCGTTAACGCTTGACATCAAATTTGTTAAACGAGGTTTTGACGTTTGTAACTCTTTTTAAACTGTAAATTGTGTGTTAACTTAACGAAATTGATAGGTATTATTAAATACTTACATTCATTACTTGTCTAATGTTCCAATCAATTAGTGTTTTAGGCTCAAATTGTAAATTACCGTTCTCTTGTTTTTCTACATGGAAACGAAACCGGAAGTCACCATGTCGCAAAGGATTATGGGATTCTGGAATAAGGCGAATTTCTCGACTTTCCAGTAGCCCATAATCCTTTGCGACATGGTGACTTCCGGTTTACTTCCGTGTTTCACAACATTGGCTTTACAAGTTTACAAAACGATCACTGATAACGATAATTCTTAATGACATAACGAACCAACTACATCGTAGGTAAGTAGTGGCTTGAAGGTATTAATTACAGTTCAAATATTTCGCTGTCATTTGTTTTAACAATATATTACGGTCTCCAAATTCTACATTCAAGTGGGTGGGGTAAATCAACGGTATTTAATTTTTCCCTGTCTTTTATTAATTTTACTGACTAAAAATGAGAGGCTGTGTCTTCTAACAATGTTAAATGATGTAAAACTACATAGCTGGATGATTTATTTTTAAAAAATCATAACAGCAGGCACAATATTATATAGAAGATAGCATTAATTGTAAAGGTTAAGGGTATGTACTATAAGGCCCCACCTGAATTTTGTGGGTTTTGTCTTCTGGTTTGTGCTCATTCCACAAACTGTTATTTTTTGTCTCTTTGACAATAGTGTTAATTTTTGTAAAAAATAAGTGAAATGTTAAATATTAAACTATATTAATTTCAGAGGATGGACATTCCGGTTCCTAGCTTCTACTACCTGTGCACCAATAATTGTTGGTGGATCAGTCGGGCTCATTGCTAGGCGATACAATGCACAAGGGCTCTGCACCGAGATGTGTGGAAGTTGTCATGTTATTGTTTTACCGAAGGATGAGAAGCAGAATAAAAGCTGGCTGGACCAAATAAGACGGGACGTCATCTATACAGATATATGCTAATGGGAAAACCATTCCTTTTGAGCCAGAAATTCCTTCCCGGGTTAGCTGAGCACATTTGTTGAAGGTATAAATTTGCATAGCACTCTGATAAAATCATCAAAGAACATCAGTACAAAACAGCTTGAAATTGTTTCAGTTTAATTTTTAAATGTTAACTAGTAAAAAATGTTCCAAATGAATGATACAACATATTTTATTCATCAGTTTGTCTGACTTTCTTGCTTCTATTTTAATTATATGTGCAAGGTACGAAATTGTGCCACTAAAAGTGAAATAGTGATTGAAGTTACAGTGTCAACTTTAAATTTGTGTTTTGCCAATGACTATACTTGCATTCCAATAAACGCAGTGTAAATTATCATTTTGACTGTGAATTTTACTCTATTGTATCTAGCATTGATCAAAGAAATGATTTTGTGATAGTGTTGTTTGATGGTTGCTGATATGCTATCATTATTTGACGTTTCATGAAATCAAAATATAGTACTATATCTATTACAGGGTATTTTTCAAAGTAATTTAGTAAATAATATTTTAATTCTACAACCAGTATTAGGTCAAATAAGTGCGAAAAGAAAACAGTTAATTTGGCCTTCAAAATATTGTGTTTGGTAATTCATATTATTTGTAAAGCTTCTTTCTGTTTATTTTTTCCAGGTGTACAGACTTCACCACAGTCCAATATGACTCATCTGAGTGACCAGTTCAAATAGAAAGTACAGCGATCACTACATTTCCCAAAATCATGGTTGAAGATTATGTTAAACTAGACACTTTCAATCCAGATTATAACTGCAGATGATTCTAGGTTGAGTGACTTGGAGAGGCTATTAAGGTCAAAGCAGTTGAGACTGGAAAAACATTAAGGATAGTTTGTGTTTTAGTTTTAAGGCAACCTACCAAATTGTGCTGTTTCGGCACTATGTGCAGTCATGAAATCGAGAACAAAACCAACAGGTGTGAATTACTGGAGAGGAAAAGCAACCAGCACTTTAAATTAATCACCAACAATGTATTCCAGGCAATTTCATTGTAGACGTAGTACAAACTTTTGATTCAAGTGTTGTTTTTTCAGTACTTGGATAAACATTCGGTGCTCAGAGTCAATTACTTGTGTGTAAGGTTGCATCGTAAATTTGTATTGATTTATATGTGTTTGTTAACTATTGTTCCGAGTCAAGTGAATTGATATTAGAAATAATTAACATCACATAGTTATTATATATGGCCTGGTGCACAAATTATGGTGCATTTCCTTAAATTTGACTGTAATGGCTCAGTTTTATATAAGTTGTGTAATATTAGCTTTTAAAGGTTGACGTTTTCTTTCAGTATGTATACCTGTTATATGTTTGCCTGTAATGAATTAGCATCTAGTTTTTTCACTTTTTTAAAATCAATGCAGTTGTTGGAGTTGGAAAGTAAAGTATTATGAGACTTCTAATTCAATAAGAAAAATTAAAGCGGATTGATCTGATACCCTATATATTTAACAGGGATTTATTGGAGTGATTTTATAGCCGAAATTCGGTCATATTCCCATTGGAAAATAGTATCTTTTTTTCCCAATTCATAGACAAAAATTTCCCAATCCCCCCCCTCAGAATTTTTTTTTATCAATTTTATAAGTTCACTAACATAATTATTGGTATTAAATAAGTTAAAATTGTTGCTATACATTCTTCCCCAATTTTGATTGAACACTGCAAAAACTACCAATCCCAAGGGTATGGGTCAAATTCCCAAAATACTGAAAAAAAACTGTATTAAGATACACCCACAAATAGTGGAGATATTTTGAAAATCTGAAATGTGGGTAGCTGTTATGGTCTTAAAATTACAGCAACCCATATTCCCTATAGTAAGGATTTTTTTAAGCGTCGATAGAGGTATAACTCACTTCTGTGACAAAGTTCAAGTTTTTTACTTCAATATTCCATAAAATCTAATGTTTAAAAAATGTGGTTTATACTTAAAAAATGCCTAAATTTAAAATACTGTGAAAAAATAACACCATCATATTTTCTGGGTAACTTACTGAAGATCTAGTCAAATCTATATTATAAATTTTTGATAAAAAATACAACAACAAAATTTCATCCCAGAGTTTGGCAGGCCTTTGAAGTTAAATCCAGTGGCCACATTAGATGTTAATCAGTGCAATTATCAAAGGTCTTAGGGAGTAAGTCCCAGAACAGTATGGGGTCCTTAGATATCATCCAAAACATGTGTCACCAAAAGTTTTATGGTCATACATTGTTTATTGCAGCTGACAAGTATGACACTTTTCAAGACTAATATATACCATCAGATAAGATCAAATAATGATAAATCAATTGTTCATTATGATAAAACAATGTGTTTGTAAAAATGAATTGCCAAATGCAACATGAAATTTACATGAAAGACAAAATAAAACAAGAAATTATTAATTTGTGTCCTCAATTGTAAGCTTAATAGCAAAAGAATGATAATCTAAACTGCAAAATATCTTACTTAGAACATTTTTTTAGGTTAATTAATTAATGCTATAATTAAGTGATGAGTGAAAAGAAAGATAATTTAAACAGCAAAATAAATTAATAAGTTCATTAATTAGTGCTATAATTAAGTGATGAGTCGAACAGGTGTCAAATCAGTGTAATAAAAATAACAAAAAATAGTTTATTATAACTTTATTCTTCTAAATGTTAATAAAGATGAAGATGTGTTCTTGTTAGCTACTGAAATAATGTAAGAACTGTAAACTAAGCATGATGTAAGTACAAAAAGGGGCAGTCAATGACTTAAACTCAATACAGGACCTGCCTATCAACTGTGTAATGTCCATCCCCTTAATGTAATATCTGTCCCCTTTCATTAAAATAAAAAAAAATGCTTTGAATATAAATTAAGAATGAAAAGAACTGTTTTTGTAAGTTTTATGTCTGCATATCTGTTACGTCAGTGAATTACAGCTTTTTAATGCTAATATGGCAATATTTATATCTTTAGATTTAACACAGGAACGAATGCTAGTTTTTTCCTATTTATGTGTTATTTTCACCTGCTTCATATTTCTGAATAAATGATTTTCCTCATGAAAAAGACAATGTATATTGAACTAGTATGTACTGAAATAGCAAATGGTATGAAATAAGGACAGTTGAAACTTTCTTTGTTTTCTGGTTACACATTTAAAAAGGTGTAATGCTCCTGTCAGTAATGTCTGTCCCCAATCTGTGTCTATGAACATCCAAGAAATAATAAAAACCAGAGTGAAAGTTATCTTTTCATTACTGGGTTGTGTTTCTAGATGGTCTAGACTTACTTAAAAAGTGGAAAATACAGAAAATTCAGTACATTATTTTTTGGTCCTAATGCTAACTCAAATGAACCATAATTTGTGCACCAGGCCATATATACGAGTTGATATATAATTATAATTAAATATATAATTTTTTATACCTATGTAATGTTATTATTTTAATATATATATATGTATATCAATATGACTGCAGTTGAAATGACAAGAAAATAAAGTGTATATTTATTGATTTAACTCTATTTAATAATCTTACTATTGAATTATAATTTCATCCCCTACTTATGGGGGAGACATTCCGTAATGTGCAATCTGCCACACTATGTTTTCTACCAATTTATTGTGTTCTTTATGACCCTGAGTCTTCAAATTTCACTGGTTGTTTGGTGTTATGTAAATGATCACTATTGTTTTTAGGGTCATAGGTCACAGTGACTTGAAGAGCAGAAACCGGTTCCTTATTCAGTCTGTGAAATTAAGGTTTGAAATGAGGTTGTCTGAAACAGAACTTTTAGCTGCTTTTGCTATGATTTATTAATGAAAAGTTGGTTGTCCGAACCAAAATTTTGGTTCTCCAAATGTAAAATTGGTTGTCTCGGACAACTGCTAATTTTGCAGACTGCTTATTACTAACAGTCTAACATGTATGTCGGGCAATACCATTTAGTTTCATAGGGCGATCAGAAAAACACACTGCCATAATAAGGAACAGTGGAAATTATGATCTGCACGGGTTGCAAAGACATCAGTATTTGCCACCGAAAGGTGAAGAGTTAAATGAGGAACATTCAGTAACAAACTTGATGTAAAAGTAACATATTTATTAAATATAAATTCAACCTACAAGTTAATTGAGACATTGTTCCGAATCTACAGTATAAACATGAAGGAATCTTCTTGTGTACAATGATAGTATGTACAAACAGATTTACGAACTCAGTTCAGACAGAAATATCTGTCACTGAGGGTTAATGTTCTGATAACAACACTTCATTGGCAGTTTAATGCCTGCATCATTGTCTCTACATGCTTTCTTCAGTTGGTCTGCTTTAAGGCAAGCAACACTGTTATAATCTTTCAAAACGAGTAGATGTTCTCTTTCTGAAAGAAAATAAGCATACATTATAAAATGGAAGTAACAACAATGACTACAAAGTAACTAACTTGCTTTCTACCAAAAGCACTCTGTTTAAAATATACAATGTGAAAAGCTCTGCCTGTTTAATTATATAATAGCTTCTTTTGATTTATGAAAATTTAATATGTGTGGCATGGGCTTGATCCCCAGTATAGACCTAAAAATATTGAAAATTTAAATCCTCAAATTGACAGTCCTTTTATTGTTATATAAATGTCAATTACATAAATACTTTTAATACTTACTAAGTTTAATGTAAACTTTCCAATACTGAACGCTATATGAATGCGACATGCTTCGATTGCTGTTCACCAAACTACCAATAAATACACACTTCAAAGACTCTAAAATAGGAATATCAATCATACAGCAAGCTTATTTTTCAATATAAATTTCAGTTCTCAGTTCACTGATCTCAGTTCAGTCAGTTGATCTAATGTCAAATAGATTTACTTGCTATATCTGAGCCCATTATCTTGCGAACTAGTTTAAGTACAGAGAGATAACATACATTGTATGTTTTGTTTGCATTTAGTAATCAGGTATATATGCACAAAAAACATGGATAACAACAGACAGTGAGCAGCGGTTCATACCAGAAGCACCTGTACATCAAACACTACCTGAACTATCATGTATCTCGAAGAGTTTTCAAAAGGCAAAAAATCTGCCAGACATTCAGACTGATAAATTTAAGCTTGAAAATTCTGTCGGGACGAAAGGAACTCTGTCATGTGGTTAACAAGTATAAATGCATATACATCAGATAAATAAGAAGCCGGACAACTGATTTGGTGAGAGAAGATTCTTTAACCGGCTAACACACAATCTAGCGGACAAGTCCTTCGGTATGGCGCCTTTCGCGAAGTTTGATCACATGTCTATATTTCAAATGGATCTGTATTTGTTGGATACATGTAACATACTGTGATACAATGATGATTTATAATAGTCTATGACTGTAACAGTTACGATGTGGTGTGTGAATGTAAATTAAAAAAGAACAAGATTCTGATTCCTACAATCTAAGTCAGTTGGCATAACCAGAGACATGTCTGGCATAATGACGTATTTTTTAATGTCATTACATGTATGTTATATGCATATTATGATTATGCCACTCGATTTTATGACTGAATATAATGAAAGCGTGCAATCAGACATCAAAATACATAAAAATACAGTAAAAATAACAGTTTTTTAAGGATAAACAAAAATTTACAAACATTTGTTTACATTACCCCACCCACCGTTAACGCTTGACATCAAATTTGTTAAACGAGGTTTTGACGTTTGTAACTCTTTTTAAACTGTAAATTGTGTGTTAACTTAACGAAATTGATAGGTATTATTAAATACTTACATTCATTACTTGTCTAATGTTCCAATCAATTAGTGTTTTAGGCTCAAATTGTAAATTACCGTTCTCTTGTTTTTCTACATGGAAACGAAACCGGAAGTCACCATGTCGCAAAGGATTATGGGATTCTGGAATAAGGCGAATTTCTCGACTTTCCAGTAGCCCATAATCCTTTGCGACATGGTGACTTCCGGTTTACTTCCGTGTTTCACAACATTGGCTTTACAAGTTTACAAAACGATCACTGATAACGATAATTCTTAATGACATAACGAACCAACTACATCGTAGGTAAGTAGTGGCTTGAAGGTATTAATTACAGTTCAAATATTTCGCTGTCATTTGTTTTAACAATATATTACGGTCTCCAAATTCTACATTCAAGTGGGTGGGGTAAATCAACGGTATTTAATTTTTCCCTGTCTTTTATTAATTTTACTGACTAAAAATGAGAGGCTGTGTCTTCTAACAATGTTAAATGATGTAAAACTACATAGCTGGATGATTTATTTTAAAAAAATCATAACAGCAGGCACAATATTATATAGAAGTTAGCATTAATTGTAAAGGTTAAGGGTATGTACTATAAGGCCCCACCTGAATTTTGTGGGTTTTGTCTTCTGGTTTGTGCTCATTCCACAAACTGTTATTTTTTGTCTCTTTGACAATAGTGTTAATTTTTGTAAAAAATAAGTGAAATGTTAAATATTAAACTATATTAATTTCAGAGGATGGACATTCCGGTTCCTAGCTTCTACTACCTGTGCACCAATAATTGTTGGTGGATCAGTCGGGCTCATTGCTAGGCGATACAATGCACAAGGGCTCTGCACCGAGATGTGTGGAAGTTGTCATGTTATTGTTTTACCGAAGGATGAGAAGCAGAATAAAAGCTGGCTGGACCAAATAAGACGGGACGTCATCTATACAGATATATGCTAATGGGAAAACCATTCCTTTTGAGCCAGAAATTCCTTCCCGGGTTAGCTGAGCACATTTGTTGAAGGTATAAATTTGCATAGCACTCTGATAAAATCATCAAAGAACATCAGTACAAAACAGCTTGAAATTGTTTCAGTTTAATTTTTAAATGTTAACTAGTAAAAAATGTTCCAAATGAATGATACAACATATTTTATTCATCAGTTTGTCTGACTTTCTTGCTTCTATTTTAATTATATGTGCAAGGTACGAAATTGTGCCACTAAAAGTGAAATAGTGATTGAAGTTACAGTGTCAACTTTAAATTTGTGTTTTGCCAATGACTATACTTGCATTCCAATAAACGCAGTGTAAATTATCATTTTGACTGTGAATTTTACTCTATTGTATCTAGCATTGATCAAAGAAATGATTTTGTGATAGTGTTGTTTGATGGTTGCTGATATGCTATCATTAATTGACGTTTCATGAAATCAAAATATAGTACTATATCTATTACAGGGTATTTTTCAAAGTAATTTAGTAAATAATATTTTAATTCTACAACCAGTATTAGGTCAAATAAGTGCGAAAAGAAAACAGTTAATTTGGCCTTCAAAATATTGTGTTTGGTAATTCATATTATTTGTAAAGCTTCTTTCTGTTTATTTTTTCCAGGTGTACAGACTTCACCACAGTCCAATATGACTCATCTGAGTGACCAGTTCAAATAGAAAGTACAGCGATCACTACATTTCCCAAAATCATGGTTGAAGATTATGTTAAACTAGACACTTTCAATCCAGATTATAACTGCAGATGATTCTAGGTTGAGTGACTTGGAGAGGCTATTAAGGTCAAAGCAGTTGAGACTGGAAAAACATTAAGGATAGTTTGTGTTTTAGTTTTAAGGCAACCTACCAAATTGTGCTGTTTCGGCACTATGTGCAGTCATGAAATCGAGAACAAAACCAACAGGTGTGAATTACTGGAGAGGAAAAGCAACCAGCACTTTAAATTAATCACCAACAATGTATTCCAGGCAATTTCATTGTAGACGTAGTACAAACTTTTGATTCAAGTGTTGTTTTTTCAGTACTTGGATAAACATTCGGTGCTCAGAGTCAATTACTTGTGTGTAAGGTTGCATCGTAAATTTGTATTGATTTATATGTGTTTGTTAACTATTGTTCCGAGTCAAGTGAATTGATATTAGAAATAATTAACATCACATAGTTATTATATATGGCCTGGTGCACAAATTATGGTGCATTTCCTTAAATTTGACTGTAATGGCTCAGTTTTATATAAGTTGTGTAATATTAGCTTTTAAAGGTTGACGTTTTCTTTCAGTATGTATACCTGTTATATGTTTGCCTGTAATGAATTAGCATCTAGTTTTTTCACTTTTTTAAAATCAATGCAGTTGTTGGAGTTGGAAAGTAAAGTATTATGAGACTTCTAATTCAATAAGAAAAATTAAAGCGGATTGATCTGATACCCTATATATTTAACAGGGATTTATTGGAGTGATTTTATAGCCGAAATTCGGTCATATTCCCATTGGAAAATAGTATCTTTTTTTCCCAATTCATAGACAAAAATTTCCCAATCCCCCCCCTCAGAATTTTTTTTTATCAATTTTATAAGTTCACTAACATAATTATTGGTATTAAATAAGTTAAAATTGTTGCTATACATTCTTCCCCAATTTTGATTGAACACTGCAAAAACTACCAATCCCAAGGGTATGGGTCAAATTCCCAAAATACTGAAAAAAACTGTATTAAGATACACCCACAAATAGTGGAGATATTTTGAAAATCTGAAATGTGGGTAGCTGTTATGGTCTTAAAATTACAGCAACCCATATTCCCTATAGTAAGGATTTTTTTAAGCGTCGATAGAGGTATAACTCACTTCTGTGACAAAGTTCAAGTTTTTTACTTCAATATTCCATAAAATCTAATGTTTAAAAAATGTGGTTTATACTTAAAAAATGCCTAAATTTAAAATACTGTGAAAAAATAACACCATCATATTTTCTGGGTAACTTACTGAAGATCTAGTCAAATCTATATTATAAATTTTTGATAAAAAATACAACAACAAAATTTCATCCCAGAGTTTGGCAGGCCTTTGAAGTTAAATCCAGTGGCCACATTAGATGTTAATCAGTGCAATTATCAAAGGTCTTAGGGAGTAAGTCCCAGAACAGTATGGGGTCCTTAGATATCATCCAAAACATGTGTCGCCAAAAGTTTTATGGTCATACATTGTTTATTGCAGCTGACAAGTATGACACTTTTCAAGACTAATATATACCATCAGATAAGATCAAATAATGATAAATCAATTGTTCATTATGATAAAACAATGTGTTTGTAAAAATGAATTGCCAAATGCAACATGAAATTTACATGAAAGACAAAATAAAACAAGAAATTATTAATTTGTGTCCTCAATTATAAGCTTAATAGCAAAAGAATGATAATCTAAACTGCAAAATATCTTACTTAGAACATTTTTTTAGGTTAATTAATTAATGCTATAATTAAGTGATGAGTGAAAAGAAAGATAATTTAAACAGCAAAATAAATTAATAAGTTCATTAATTAGTGCTATAATTAAGTGATGAGTCGAACAGGTGTCAAATCAGTGTAATAAAAATAACAAACAATAGTTTATTATAACTTTATTCTTCTAAATGTTAATAAAGATGAAGATGTGTTCTTGTTAGCTACTGAAATAATGTAAGAACTGTAAACTAAGCATGATGTAAGTACAAAAAGGGGCAGTCAATGACTTAAACTCAATACAGGACCTGCCTATCAACTGTGTAATGTCCATCCCCTTAATGTAATATCTGTCCCCTTTCATTAAAATAAAAAAAAATGCTTTGAATATAAATTAAGAATGAAAAGAACTGTTTTTGTAAGTTTTATGTCTGCATATCTGTTACGTCAGTGAATTACAGCTTTTTAATGCTAATATGGCAATATTTATATCTTTAGATTTAACACAGGAACGAATGCTAGTTTTTTCCTATTTATGTGTTATTTTCACCTGCTTCATATTTCTGAATAAATGATTTTCCTCATGAAAAAGACAATGTATATTGAACTAGTATGTACTGAAATAGCAAATGGTATGAAATAAGGACAGTTGAAACTTTCTTTGTTTTCTGGTTACACATTTAAAAAGGTGTAATGCTCCTGTCAGTAATGTCTGTCCCCAATCTGTGTCTATGAACATCCAAGAAATAATAAAAACCAGAGTGAAAGTTATCTTTTCATTACTGGGTTGTGTTTCTAGATGGTCTAGACTTACTTAAAAAGTGGAAAATACAGAAAATTCAGTACATTATTTTTTGGTCCTAATGCTAACTCAAATGAACCATAATTTGTGCACCAGGCCATATATACGAGTTGATATATAATTATAATTAAATATATAATTTTTTATACCTATGTAATGTTATTATTTTAATATATATATATGTATATCAATATGACTGCAGTTGAAATGACAAGAAAATAAAGTGTATATTTATTGATTTAACTCTATTTAATAATCTTACTATTGAATTATAATTTCATCCCCTACTTATGGGGGAGACATTCCGTAATGTGCAATCTGCCACACTATGTTTTCTACCAATTTATTGTGTTCTTTATGACCCTGAGTCTTCAAATTTCACTGGTTGTTTGGTGTTATGTAAATGATCACTATTGTTTTTAGGGTCATAGGTCACAGTGACTTGAAGAGCAGAAACCGGTTCCTTATTCAGTCTGTGAAATTAAGGTTTGAAATGAGGTTGTCTGAAACAGAACTTTTAGCTGCTTTTGCTATGATTTATTAATGAAAAGTTGGTTGTCCGAACCAAAATTTTGGTTCTCCAAATGTAAAATTGGTTGTCTCGGACAACTGCTAATTTTGCAGACTGCTTATTACTAACAGTCTAACATGTATGTCGGGCAATACCATTTAGTTTCATAGGGCGATCAGAAAAACACACTGCCATAATAAGGAACAGTGGAAATTATGATCTGCACGGGTTGCAAAGACATCAGTATTTGCCACCGAAAGGTGAAGAGTTAAATGAGGAACATTCAGTAACAAACTTGATGTAAAAGTAACATATTTATTAAATATAAATTCAACCTACAAGTTAATTGAGACATTGTTCCGAATCTACAGTATAAACATGAAGGAATCTTCTTGTGTACAATGATAGTATGTACAAACAGATTTACGAACTCAGTTCAGACAGAAATATCTGTCACTGAGGGTTAATGTTCTGATAACAACACTTCATTGGCAGTTTAATGCCTGCATCATTGTCTCTACATGCTTTCTTCAGTTGGTCTGCTTTAAGGCAAGCAACACTGTTATAATCTTTCAAAACGAGTAGATGTTCTCTTTCTGAAAGAAAATAAGCATACATTATAAAATGGAAGTAACAACAATGACTACAAAGTAACTAACTTGCTTTCTACCAAAAGCACTCTGTTTAAAATATACAATGTGAAAAGCTCTGCCTGTTTAATTATATAATAGCTTCTTTTGATTTATGAAAATTTAATATGTGTGGCATGGGCTTGATCCCCAGTATAGACCTAAAAATATTGAAAATTTAAATCCTCAAATTGACAGTCCTTTTATTGTTATATAAATGTCAATTACATAAATACTTTTAATACTTACTAAGTTTAATGTAAACTTTCCAATACTGAACG
This sequence comes from Lutraria lutraria, assembly GCA_964023205.1. Classification (NCBI taxonomy): domain Eukaryota; kingdom Metazoa; phylum Mollusca; class Bivalvia; order Venerida; family Mactridae; genus Lutraria; species Lutraria lutraria. Next base: position 14,105,172 of record OZ026840.1, read on the forward strand.
CTATATGAATGCGACATGCTTCGATTGCTGTTCACCAAACTACCAATAAATACACACTTCAAAGACTCTGAAATAGGAATATCAATCATACAGCAAGCTTATTTTTCAATATAAATTTCAGTTCTCAGTTCACTGATCTCAGTTCAGTCAGTTGATCTAATGTCAAATAGATTTACTTGCTATATCTGAGCCCATTATCTTGCGAACTAGTTTAAGTACAGAGAGATAACATACATTGTATGTTTTGTTTGCATTTAGTAATCAGGTATATATGCACAAAAACATGGATAACAACAGACAGTGAGCAGCGGTTCATACCAGAAGCACCTGTACATCAAACACTACCTGAACTATCATGTATCTCGAAGAGTTTTCAAAAGGCAAAAAATCTGCCAGACATTCAGACTGATAAATTTAAGCTTGAAAATTCTGTCGGGACGAAAGGAACTCTGTCATGTGGTTAACAAGTATAAATGCATATACATCAGATAAATAAGAAGCCGGACAACTGATTTGGTGAGAGAAGATTCTTTAACCGGCTAACACACAATCTAGCGGACAAGTCCTTCGGTATGGCGCCTTTCGCGAAGTTTGATCACATGTCTATATTTCAAATGGATCTGTATTTGTTGGATACATGTAACATACTGTGATACAATGATGATTTATAATAGTCTATGACTGTAACAGTTACGATGTGGTGTGTGAATGTAAATTAAAAAAGAACAAGATTCTGATTCCTACAATCTAAGTCAGTTGGCATAACCAGAGACATGTCTGGCATAATGACGTATTTTTTAATGTCATTACATGTATGTTATATGCATATTATGATTATGCCACTCGATTTTATGACTGAATATAATGAAAGCGTGCAATCAGACATCAAAATACATAAAAATACAGTAAAAATAACAGTTTTTTAAGGATAAACAAAAATTTACAAACATTTGTTTACATTACCCCACCCACCGTTAACGCTTGACATCAAATTTGTTAAACGAGGTTTTGACGTTTGTAACTCTTTTTAAACTGTAAATTGTGTGTTAACTTAACGAAATTGATAGGTATTATTAAATACTTACATTCATTACTTGTCTAATGTTCCAATCAATTAGTGTTTTAGGCTCAAATTGTAAATTACCGTTCTCTTGTTTTTCTACATGGAAACGAAACCGGAAGTCACCATGTCGCAAAGGATTATGGGATTCTGGAATAAGGCGAATTTCTCGACTTTCCAGTAGCCCATAATCCTTTGCGACATGGTGACTTCCGGTTTACTTCCGTGTTTCACAACATTGGCTTTACAAGTTTACAAAACGATCACTGATAACGATAATTCTTAATGACATAACGAACCAACTACATCGTAGGTAAGTAGTGGCTTGAAGGTATTAATTACAGTTCAAATATTTCGCTGTCATTTGTTTTAACAATATATTACGGTCTCCAAATTCTACATTCAAGTGGGTGGGGTAAATCAACGGTATTTAATTTTTCCCTGTCTTTTATTAATTTTACTGACTAAAAATGAGAGGCTGTGTCTTCTAACAATGTTAAATGATGTAAAACTACATAGCTGGATGATTTATTTTAAAAAAATCATAACAGCAGGCACAATATTATATAGAAGTTAGCATTAATTGTAAAGGTTAAGGGTATGTACTATAAGGCCCCACCTGAATTTTGTGGGTTTTGTCTTCTGGTTTGTGCTCATTCCACAAACTGTTATTTTTTGTCTCTTTGACAATAGTGTTAATTTTTGTAAAAAATAAGTGAAATGTTAAATATTAAACTATATTAATTTCAGAGGATGGACATTCCGGTTCCTAGCTTCTACTACCTGTGCACCAATAATTGTTGGTGGATCAGTCGGGCTCATTGCTAGGCGATACAATGCACAAGGGCTCTGCACCGAGATGTGTGGAAGTTGTCATGTTATTGTTTTACCGAAGGATGAGAAGCAGAATAAAAGCTGGCTGGACCAAATAAGACGGGACGTCATCTATACAGATATATGCTAATGGGAAAACCATTCCTTTTGAGCCAGAAACCCAGCAAACACACAACGTTATTACAACGTTGTGTTTTAGTTGTGTATTGGTTGTATTTTTTTACAACGTTGTCACAACGTTGTTGCAACGTTGACAACTATTTAACACAGTGTTTTGGAATGTGTAGGAGAAAGTATCATAAAAGCAATGCATTTATGTATTGAACAGACACTGTAAAAATGCATACAGCATTGTTATCTAAAACTGGAAATTTTTACAACGTTGGTACAACGTTGTGTAAACGTTGGGCTGCAACGTTGTGTAACAACCGTGCTGTAACGTTGTGAAAACGTTAGTAAGCAACGTTATCACAACGTTGTACTAATGTTTTAGTCGCAACGTTGTTAGAGTAACGTTATATCAACGTTTTGACAACGTTGCCAATTTCAGTGCAAACTAGTGTAGAACATAATGAAAGTACATGTATATTCAAAATGGTTATGAATTTACTTTGCATCGTTTTTATTGCTGCAAAAACAAGATCCAATCCCTTTTGCTTAAGTGCTGCCAAATTTCAATCACAATGACATTTTTTCATGTGTAATTCACTAATTATAGACAGTAAACAACACATTCAACTGTTTGTTGCTCTATATTTAATGGATAAAGTAGACCTGTGTTCTGTACACACATCAGGACTATAAAGTACATGTTGTATTCGTTTTTTCATATATGTATGTTATACATATAATGATATTCATACATGTATGCCATATCTTCAGACAGTCAATAAAGTTGAGATTTGCTTCAGAAGCGTCATTCTTAAGTGAGATTTAGGTTAAAATAAGTTTTTTTTGTGTGCGAGATGGCGCTTTATGCATGAAAAAATGCCTCTATTTACACCCATGAATAAATGCATCCTATGATGTATATCAAATAAAATAAAGTCGAAGTACGTTAAATAGAATTTATTTATCAATGCACATCGTACTCTTTAGCAGCAAATAACATGTTATATTCAAAGTATCCTCACAATCACATTGAAAAACGCAGCATCAAGTCATCTGCAGCACATTATAATTCATATATGCTTAGATGATCATGATATTGTCTATATAATATTAATTATGATATATAACACTCATTGAATATTCTTACTAGTCCTACTAATTGCTGGCACTTCAAGCTGCTTTCAAAATTACATTGTTTTGCAGATACATGAAACGGCCAAACTCCTTCAATCCTTGATAATATCATAGCATCATTTTCCTTTGGTGTCATTACACAGATTTACCCAGTGATCAGTTTGTATTTTCCTTAATGGACGAAAGCTCTATCAGTCTATGGCAAAATTTGGGATATAGTTATTGCCGTAAGAGCAACTTTATTGGTATGTTCATGTTGTAGTTAACCACTGGACTGGGCAGAGTTTGTTCTAAATCGGATGTATCAACCCAGAAACAGGCTCGGTTTCTCTGAAAAATTCGAAGCTCTTCATTGGTCACAATTTGGTGAAAGAAGGTTTTCTTCTGCTTCTTCATAATTTCCTTGTTGTTGACCTCTGGTGCCAACTTCTACGCCAGGTTAAAAACTGAAACAAGATATACAATATTTAAATTTCAGCATGACAATGAAGTAAACATCTATAAGATACTGAAACCGGTCTTTGAATTAGTAATTTGTGACAGGTTGCCCTCCAATATACTTTATGAAGAAAACTTATCTTAACCTGTCCAGGACAACCAATTTTTTATTCGGACAACCAAAATTTTGGTTTCATTAATAAATCAAAACAAAAGCAGCTAAAATTTCTGTTTGGGACAACCACATTTCAAACCTTAATTTCACAGACTGCTCAATGTAACTGTTAATAAATAATATTATTTTACGGTTTACCCCACCCACTGCAATGGTCATCTAAATTTAATCTGACCATTCAGAAATCATTCAACAAACAGATTATTATCACCCAATCAATAAATATGATTATTAAAGAGAACTTACCGTGGTTACAAACAATAATATCTTCATGTATTTATGTATAGATCACTGAAAAGTGGATGATCATTTCTAAAGATTTGTTGTTGTAGTCAATCTCCTAGCAGAGTTGTCGTTCGTTATCTCTCAAAATCTATTTTCATTGCGATAGATTCGAATGATATTTTCCCGTAATTATTTCGTTGATTTCAAATTAAGTTGTTAAACGTACTATACCATCATTAGAATTTAATATTTTAGTATGTTTAGGTACGATGTATCTTCTTTTTACTTTAAAAGAAACATTAATTCGAATATACCGATCCTGATTCTTGAAATTAACCGTTGGAAATTAACGGGTACGCGCGCGCGCCGAATTAGTCAAACATTGGAAACAACATTTAGTTTTAAAGCTTTTGGTGGATTTCGAGTGATAAATGGAATCATGTCTGCCAGTGTCTGGTGTTTTACATTAAAATCGTGGCCATTACGCACAAGGTAAGTATTTTTTTATTGTTTTGGCCACAAAATCTTGGTTTTAAAGAATGTCGGACGAAGCGTACCACTACCGGAACGTAACAGGGCTAAGCGTACCAGTTCATTAGTTTTGACAGGCAAAGCATACCACATATGTATTATAGAAATATGAAACATCTAATTAAAAATGTATCAAATCAAGATGCGTTTTATATAATGTCTGTCATTGTCTGACAAATAAACAATATAAATATTTTTTTTATAAAATCATAATAAGTGAGTGTTTAACAGTTTAAATAAGCTAATCATTCTCTCTATATTATTACAGTACAACATATGTGGTATGCTTTAACTAATTTTCAATAAGTCGATCCCATTAGACTAATAAAAATGCATTAATTGTAATAAATTTTAATCAGACAGCTGTTAACTTATGTTAAATTTGTCAAGGGCAAGGAGGGATTCAATACGGAAACAAAATCCTTGTGTAAGGTCAGTTCTGGAAGAAAACCGTATTTTATATGAAAATAAATGTTAGTGAGAGAATGGCGCTTTGTAACAGCGCTGACTGTAGGACTAGCGGGTTAAAAAAGCCTTGCCACAAAGACTTAAGTTAGTCTGTAAGTTGCCATTTCTATGACAGATTTTTTAATCGAATCGGCTTTTTTTCACAGGTAGGGGAAGGGGCTTTTTCCTTAAATTTAGGGAAAATAACGCATAATTTTTGCAAAAGGGAAGAGAACAGTTTGATTTTAAAGAATTTAATGGCCCCTGCTACAGAAGGAAAAAAAGCCCAGAGAATAGTAAAAATATTCTTTTTGTAATGGATCTATGCTGATAAAACTAGGATATTTTTCATTATAGACAAGAAAAAAGGACATATCGGAAACAATGAAGGAAACTATCCACTTTGGAAAAAAAGGCAGAAAAAAGCAACATGCTGCTGTGTCGCTCTTCGTGTCCTGATCAGTCAAGCACATCTTCAGAGTCACCAACATCAAATAGAAAAATATACCAAGTAAACAGTAAGTGATGGTGCTTCATATTGACTAATATAATGAAGATACACTTATTACATCACTTTTAATAACATACATATACATGTATAGTAAGCAACATGTAATTCAAGTCTGAAAGCTGTTTCTTGATTTTTAATTTTTTTTTATCAATCATCCGACCTATTTCCATTGAGAGGTGGCTTATACCTTAATATATCCTCATACCAAGTAGGACAGGAGAGGTGGTACAAATGCATATAGATAATAGATACCTAGACTTGCATGTCAAAACTTAGTTTGTCAAACATAGTTAACTGATTTAACTAACAAGTTTGAAAGCTAATGAATCATGCTTTTTTGTCAATCTTCAGATCTGTTTACAAGAAAGGGTGGCAAATACCTCATCTGGTATGATTCTCTTGCCAAGAAGTTCTTGATGGCTTCTTCCTGGGTTCTGACCAGTACTTACTCCGAAAGAAGTTTGCCACTGACGGGATTCGAACCCATAACCTCCGGGGTAGCAGTCCGCCACTCTACCCCTACACCACTGCCCCTCCCTGCATAATTATTTTGTAATTCAAGTCTTAAAGAAATCTCATGTATTTGTCAATTCTCAGACCTGTTTACATGGAGAGGTGGCAAATACCTTAAATGGTAAGATCCTCATGCCAAGTAGGACAGGAGAGGTGGAACAAATATTTGTAGATACCTTGTCTGGCCTTCAAAGTAAACATTCAATTACTCAAGAAAATAAAAGGCGCCTTATGATACGGATGTTATTAAACACATTCAGTGATAACTCATGATTTAATGACTGAAAGGAATTAATTAAAAGCAGTCCTGAATAAAAAGTAATTCATTTCAATGAATATGACAAAATAGGCACCGTCTTCTCTCGTGTAATAATGAAACCAACTCATGTGGAATATGATTGCTTTAGAACATGTTTGACCTACATTTTTACCATTGTTTTAACAATCATTTTGTTTCCCTTTTACAAATTACAGCATGAATAATATAGTACATTAGATGTCAAAGATGTTGACACCACATGTCGTTTAGTGATGAGCTTCACAGGGTTTGGTCAGTAAAGGAAAGAAAGGGATTCTCAGGGAAGAAGAGATTGGAAGAACTGGCTATATGCAAATCAATATTAAGTAAGTTGTCCTTTATACTGAAGTAAGTTTCTTGTTTGTTTGTTGTTAAGAAAAAATGGTAGGTAATTTGGTAATTGAAAAAAAAACATTTTCAAAATTAATATTGATTATTTAAATCAGCATGACTGATTTAAGTATTTTTTAAAGAAAATGAAGATAAGAAAAATTGGCCATATATTCTCAATCCATTTTTTCAGTCTCATAATTTGTAGTTTTATCTAAAACATTATCAAGCTAAAATTCAGATTCAGAATCTATTTCAAATAGCTGTTTCGGATAGTTCTTAATCCTGTTTGTGGTTTCATTAGTAGAATTTAAAGTTTTGAAGAAACAAGTGTACAAATCGGGAACATCCACACATGTGCACAAAGCATACCTAAACCAAAACTAACATGGGGACAAATTTTTGCACATTCAAATTTTCTTTTTAAATACAAACATACCATCAATTCTTTTTTGCAGATGCACTCATGAAAACTCACAAGACAGCCAAAATGAAGCTTTTTGAAACATGTGACATTCAACAAAGGTGGATTGAAATTTAAGGTATGTTTACTATTCTTTTGCTTTTCTTTTCTGGGCTAAAGTCAGGAAAAATGGTTAGTGTTACTGCTTTTGGAAAAATAAAATCTTAATTTACAACATTAAACAGCTCTTGTTTGAAGGTCAAACTGACTGTGGTTACTAGTTCATTTAAAAATATCAATTTTCTTTAAGCTTTTATAATCTTTTGCTTTACCTCTTTGTTCTTTGTAGTGCACTAAGAAGTTCAGCATAATTTGATTCTATTCAGATTTGCAGCAGGATTCAGGATGGTTCAAATGTTGTAAAAATAATCAATTAGTGCTAGTCCTAGAATCATTGTATCATTGAAATACTTAAAATGAATTATATTAAAATAATTTCAGAAGAGTTTGACAGAATCTGTAGTCCAGGAGGATTTGGAGGTCCGGGAGGAATTGAAGACATAAAGGAATCCTAAACTGAGTTATACCAACTTTACAAAAGGGGAAGTGGACCACAAATGTTTGGATTGTTTAAAATAATTAAATACTGTCACTTGTGTATAATTTGTTATATACTTACTGCATACTAAAATAAGTCACTTAAAAAAGACAAAAAGTGAAAAAAGTCAAGGTCGGTGTCATTCGTTTCTGGAGGAGGGATAATATAGAATATATTGTCTATGTGAATACATGTAATTTTTGACATTGTATTATATTTTTTAGCTCACATGTCACAAAGTGACAGGGTGAGCTTTTAGGATCAGTCTCTGTCCGGCGTCATGCATCGTCAAACTTTGTGTTGTGAACACACTAGAGGTCACATTTTTAGCAAAAATGGGTCAGAACGTTAATATGGACAAAATCTCGGATGAGATCGATATTGGGCCATTTGGGGTCCAAAACTAGGTAACTAGGGCAAATTGCTGGAAAACCTTTTGATCACTCTAGAAGTCACTGGTTTGATTGGATCATCATGAAACCTTGTCAGAATGTTTGTCTTCATAATATCTTAAACTAGTTTGAACATGGGTCATCTTGGGTCAAAAACTATGTCGCTAGGTCAAATCTTATGAAAAACCATGTTAACACTATAGATTTCACAGTTATAATTGGATCTTCACAAAACTTTGTCAAATTGTTTGTTTTAATGATATAACGGTCAAGTACAAATATGGGTCATCTCGGGTCAATAACTAGGTTACCAGGTTAGGCAAACTTTGTTAACCCTGTAGATGTCACAGTTTTGATTGGGTCTTCACCAAACCTTGTCAGAATGTTTACCTCAATGATTTGAGGGTCAAGGTGGAACATGGGTCAGCCGGGGTCAATAACTGGGTCATCAGGTCGAATCTTAGGTAAAAATCTTATAAAAGCTCTAAATGTCATGCCTATAATTGGATCTTGGCCAGACCTTGTCAGATTGTTTGTCTTAATGATATGAAGGACAAGTTCAAATATGGGTCACCTAGGGTAAAAACTAGGTCAAATCTTAGGAAAATCTTGTTAACACTGTAGATGTCAAATTTTGATTGTATCTCCACCAAACCTTGTCAGAATGTTTGTCTTAATGATATGCAAGACAAATTCGAACAAAGGGCATCTGGGGTCAAAAACGAGGTCACAAGGTCAAATCTTAGGAAAACCTTGTCTATGCTGTAGTTTTCATGGTTTTGATTGGATCTTCAATGAATTTTGTCAGAATGTTTGTCTTATTCATATGTAAGACAAGTTCTAACATGGGTCATCTGGGGTCAAACACTAGGTCACCGGTTCAAAACAATGTTTTAATGAGTGAGCAGTGATTGACATGTGAGCGATATAGGGCCATCTTGGCCCTCTTGTTTATCTTTTTCTGAAAATTTACTTCAAAATTGATATAGACCTGAAGAAAATCTTTAAATGAACGAAAGGAATGGCAGCACTTATTGCCCTTAACAAACAAGAGTTGGTACTGCTTGTGGTGCTATTGTTTTCTTAAAGTATCGATTAAAACTATTGTTTTGAAACATGGATTACTGGTTTACCATATTAAGATGACTCAGTAGAGAAAGTAGGGTACATGACTATTGTTTTGCTTGAATTATTAATCAAGTTTTTGTTTGAAACTCGGAACACTTGCCATCATAAAATTCAGTTCAATGTTCTTTTGTTTGCCTTCCATTTTGTAACTATATGATTTGACATTGAATTAAATATTTGTATTAGTAATATTACTTTGATTTGCTTAAATTTTTAAACCAAGTGTTTTCAAAGGTTAATATTTATTTGTTTAGATACTGTAAATTGACAAATATACCTGTGGGTTTTATTTTCGTGAATGGCTAATGTCTCGAATAAAAAAATTGGTAAAATATAAACAGCATTACTTACTTCAAGTTTAAATAAGCTTCATTGCAAATTCAAGATCTCGCGAAAGTTGTGATAAAAATTAACGAAAATAAGACCTCACAGATATTAAGTAATTTACAGTAATCTAAAAAAGCCGATACCTGGAGTGGATGGAAAGATTTCCAACTGAGCATATGGCAGGGTTCATTAGCTCCAATGCACCCAGTCGAAGCTAATACTGCTGTGAACAAAACCAAGTTAGGATATCACCCAGCACTGAATGCAGCAACTGTGACGACTGTGAATCGAAGTCGCATTGCTGGCACCGAAGTGCAACCAACTTACCACTGAGCTTTTAACAGGTTTTGGTTTGGTTGTGGTTTGGTTGTTTCACAACGTTGTGCCACAACGTTGTCGCAACGTTTACACGACTCCACACTTTAACGTTGTCGCAACGTTATTCCAAACGTTGTCACAACGTTATGCAAAACGTTGTCGCAACGTTGTCACAACGTTACTGTGTTTGCTGGGAATTCCTTCCCGGGTTAGCTGAGCACATTTGTTGAAGGTATAAATTTGCATAGCACTCTGATAAAATCATCAAAGAACATCAGTACAAAACAGCTTGAAATTGTTTCAGTTTAATTTTTAAATGTTAACTAGTAAAAAATGTTCCAAATGAATGATACAACATATTTTATTCATCAGTTTGTCTGACTTTCTTGCTTCTATTTTAATTATATGTGCAAGGTACGAAATTGTGCCACTAAAAGTGAAATAGTGATTGAAGTTACAGTGTCAACTTTAAATTTGTGTTTTGCCAATGACTATACTTGCATTCCAATAAACGCAGTGTAAATTATCATTTTGACTGTGAATTTTACTCTATTGTATCTAGCATTGATCAAAGAAATGATTTTGTGATAGTGTTGTTTGATGGTTGCTGATATGCTATCATTAATTGACGTTTCATGAAATCAAAATATAGTACTATATCTATTACAGGGTATTTTTCAAAGTAATTTAGTAAATAATATTTTAATTCTACAACCAGTATTAGGTCAAATAAGTGCGAAAAGAAAACAGTTAATTTGGCCTTCAAAATATTGTGTTTGGTAATTCATATTATTTGTAAAGCTTCTTTCTGTTTATTTTTTCCAGGTGTACAGACTTCACCACAGTCCAATATGACTCATCTGAGTGACCAGTTCAAATAGAAAGTACAGCGATCACTACATTTCCCAAAATCATGGTTGAAGATTATGTTAAACTAGACACTTTCAATCCAGATTATAACTGCAGATGATTCTAGGTTGAGTGACTTGGAGAGGCTATTAAGGTCAAAGCAGTTGAGACTGGAAAAACATTAAGGATAGTTTGTGTTTTAGTTTTAAGGCAACCTACCAAATTGTGCTGTTTCGGCACTATGTGCAGTCATGAAATCGAGAACAAAACCAACAGGTGTGAATTACTGGAGAGGAAAAGCAACCAGCACTTTAAATTAATCACCAACAATGTATTCCAGGCAATTTCATTGTAGACGTAGTACAAACTTTTGATTCAAGTGTTGTTTTTTCAGTACTTGGATAAACATTCGGTGCTCAGAGTCAATTACTTGTGTGTAAGGTTGCATCGTAAATTTGTATTGATTTATATGTGTTTGTTAACTATTGTTCCGAGTCAAGTGAATTGATATTAGAAATAATTAACATCACATAGTTATTATATATGGCCTGGTGCACAAATTATGGTGCATTTCCTTAAATTTGACTGTAATGGCTCAGTTTTATATAAGTTGTGTAATATTAGCTTTTAAAGGTTGACGTTTTCTTTCAGTATGTATACCTGTTATATGTTTGCCTGTAATGAATTAGCATCTAGTTTTTTCACTTTTTTAAAATCAATGCAGTTGTTGGAGTTGGAAAGTAAAGTATTATGAGACTTCTAATTCAATAAGAAAAATTAAAGCGGATTGATCTGATACCCTATATATTTAACAGGGATTTATTGGAGTGATTTTATAGCCGAAATTCGGTCATATTCCCATTGGAAAATAGTATCTTTTTTTCCCAATTCATAGACAAAAATTTCCCAATCCCCCCCCTCAGAATTTTTTTTTATCAATTTTATAAGTTCACTAACATAATTATTGGTATTAAATAAGTTAAAATTGTTGCTATACATTCTTCCCCAATTTTGATTGAACACTGCAAAAACTACCAATCCCAAGGGTATGGGTCAAATTCCCAAAATACTGAAAAAAACTGTATTAAGATACACCCACAAATAGTGGAGATATTTTGAAAATCTGAAATGTGGGTAGCTGTTATGGTCTTAAAATTACAGCAACCCATATTCCCTATAGTAAGGATTTTTTTAAGCGTCGATAGAGGTATAACTCACTTCTGTGACAAAGTTCAAGTTTTTTACTTCAATATTCCATAAAATCTAATGTTTAAAAAATGTGGTTTATACTTAAAAAATGCCTAAATTTAAAATACTGTGAAAAAATAACACCATCATATTTTCTGGGTAACTTACTGAAGATCTAGTCAAATCTATATTATAAATTTTTGATAAAAAATACAACAACAAAATTTCATCCCAGAGTTTGGCAGGCCTTTGAAGTTAAATCCAGTGGCCACATTAGATGTTAATCAGTGCAATTATCAAAGGTCTTAGGGAGTAAGTCCCAGAACAGTATGGGGTCCTTAGATATCATCCAAAACATGTGTCGCCAAAAGTTTTATGGTCATACATTGTTTATTGCAGCTGACAAGTATGACACTTTTCAAGACTAATATATACCATCAGATAAGATCAAATAATGATAAATCAATTGTTCATTATGATAAAACAATGTGTTTGTAAAAATGAATTGCCAAATGCAACATGAAATTTACATGAAAGACAAAATAAAACAAGAAATTATTAATTTGTGTCCTCAATTATAAGCTTAATAGCAAAAGAATGATAATCTAAACTGCAAAATATCTTACTTAGAACATTTTTTTAGGTTAATTAATTAATGCTATAATTAAGTGATGAGTGAAAAGAAAGATAATTTAAACAGCAAAATAAATTAATAAGTTCATTAATTAGTGCTATAATTAAGTGATGAGTCGAACAGGTGTCAAATCAGTGTAATAAAAATAACAAACAATAGTTTATTATAACTTTATTCTTCTAAATGTTAATAAAGATGAAGATGTGTTCTTGTTAGCTACTGAAATAATGTAAGAACTGTAAACTAAGCATGATGTAAGTACAAAAAGGGGCAGTCAATGACTTAAACTCAATACAGGACCTGCCTATCAACTGTGTAATGTCCATCCCCTTAATGTAATATCTGTCCCCTTTCATTAAAATAAAAAAAAATGCTTTGAATATAAATTAAGAATGAAAAGAACTGTTTTTGTAAGTTTTATGTCTGCATATCTGTTACGTCAGTGAATTACAGCTTTTTAATGCTAATATGGCAATATTTATATCTTTAGATTTAACACAGGAACGAATGCTAGTTTTTTCCTATTTATGTGTTATTTTCACCTGCTTCATATTTCTGAATAAATGATTTTCCTCATGAAAAAGACAATGTATATTGAACTAGTATGTACTGAAATAGCAAATGGTATGAAATAAGGACAGTTGAAACTTTCTTTGTTTTCTGGTTACACATTTAAAAAGGTGTAATGCTCCTGTCAGTAATGTCTGTCCCCAATCTGTGTCTATGAACATCCAAGAAATAATAAAAACCAGAGTGAAAGTTATCTTTTCATTACTGGGTTGTGTTTCTAGATGGTCTAGACTTACTTAAAAAGTGGAAAATACAGAAAATTCAGTACATTATTTTTTGGTCCTAATGCTAACTCAAATGAACCATAATTTGTGCACCAGGCCATATATACGAGTTGATATATAATTATAATTAAATATATAATTTTTTATACCTATGTAATGTTATTATTTTAATATATATATATGTATATCAATATGACTGCAGTTGAAATGACAAGAAAATAAAGTGTATATTTATTGATTTAACTCTATTTAATAATCTTACTATTGAATTATAATTTCATCCCCTACTTATGGGGGAGACATTCCGTAATGTGCAATCTGCCACACTATGTTTTCTACCAATTTATTGTGTTCTTTATGACCCTGAGTCTTCAAATTTCACTGGTTGTTTGGTGTTATGTAAATGATCACTATTGTTTTTAGGGTCATAGGTCACAGTGACTTGAAGAGCAGAAACCGGTTCCTTATTCAGTCTGTGAAATTAAGGTTTGAAATGAGGTTGTCTGAAACAGAACTTTTAGCTGCTTTTGCTATGATTTATTAATGAAAAGTTGGTTGTCCGAACCAAAATTTTGGTTCTCCAAATGTAAAATTGGTTGTCTCGGACAACTGCTAATTTTGCAGACTGCTTATTACTAACAGTCTAACATGTATGTCGGGCAATACCATTTAGTTTCATAGGGCGATCAGAAAAACACACTGCCATAATAAGGAACAGTGGAAATTATGATCTGCACGGGTTGCAAAGACATCAGTATTTGCCACCGAAAGGTGAAGAGTTAAATGAGGAACATTCAGTAACAAACTTGATGTAAAAGTAACATATTTATTAAATATAAATTCAACCTACAAGTTAATTGAGACATTGTTCCGAATCTACAGTATAAACATGAAGGAATCTTCTTGTGTACAATGATAGTATGTACAAACAGATTTACGAACTCAGTTCAGACAGAAATATCTGTCACTGAGGGTTAATGTTCTGATAACACTTCATTGGCAGTTTAATGCCTGCATCATTGTCTCTACATGCTTTCTTCAGTTGGTCTGCTTTAAGGCAAGCAACACTGTTATAATCTTTCAAAGCGAGTAGATGTTCTCTTTCTGAAAGAAAATAAGCATACATTATAAAATGGAAGTAACAACAATGACTACAAAGTAACTAACTTGCTTTCTACCAAAAGCACTTTGTTTAAAATATACAATGTGAAAAGCTCTGCCTGTTTAATTATATAATAGCTTCTTTTGATTTATGAAAATTTAATATGTGTGGCATGGGCTTGATCCCCAGTATAGACCTAAAAATATTGAAAATTTAAATCCTCAAATTGACAGTCCTTTTATTGTTATATAAATGTCAATTACATAAATACTTTTAATACTTACTAAGTTTAATGTAAACTTTCCAATACTGAACGCTATATGAATGCGACATGCTTCGATTGCTGTTCACCAAACTACCAATAAATACACACTTCAAAGACTCTGAAATAGGAATATCAATCATACAGCAAGCTTATTTTTCAATATAAATTTCAGTTCTCAGTTTACTGATCTCAGTTCAGTCAGTTGATCTAATGTCAAATAGATTTACTTGCTATATCTGAGCCCATTATCTTGCGAACTAGTTTTAGTACAGAGAGATAACATACATTGTATGTTTTGTTTGCATTTAGTAATCAGGTATATATGCACAAAAAACATGGATAACAACAGACAGTGAGCAGCGGTTCATACCAGAAGCACCTGTACATCAAACACTACCTGAACTATCATGTATCTCGAAGAGTTTTCAAAAGGCAAAAAATCTGCCAGACATTCAGACTGATAAATTTAAGCTTGAAAATTCTGTCGGGACGAAAGGAACTCTGTCATGTGGTTAACAAGTATAAATGCATATACATCAGATAAATAAGAAGCCGGACAACTGATTTGGTGAGAGAAGATTCTTTAACCGGCTAACACACAATCTAGCGGACAAGTCCTTCGGTATGGCGCCTTTCGCGAAGTTTGATCACATGTCTATATTTCAAATGGATCTGTATTTGTTTGATACATGTAACATACTGTGATACAATGATGATTTATAATAGTCTATGACTGTAACAGTTACGATGTGGTGTGTGAATGTAAATTAAAAAAGAACAAGATTCTGATTCCTACAATCTAAGTCAGTTGGCATAACCAGAGACATGTCTGGCATAATGACGTATTTTTTAAATCATTACATGTATGTTATATGCATATTATGATTATGCCACTCGATTTTATGACTGAATATAATGAAAGCGTGCAATCAGACATCAAAATACATAAAAATACAGTAAAAATAACAGTTTTTTAAGGATAAACAAAAATTTACAAACATTTGTTTACATTACCCCACCCACCGTTAACGCTTGACATCAAATTTGTTAAACGAGGTTTTGACGTTTGTAACTCTTTTTAAACTGTAAATTGTGTGTTAACTTAACGAAATTGATAGGTATTATTAAATACTTACATTCATTACTTGTCTAATGTTCCAATCAATTAGTGTTTTAGGCTCAAATTGTAAATTACCGTTCTCTTGTTTTTCTACATGGAAACGAAACCGGAAGTCACCATGTCGCAAAGGATTATGGGATTCTGGAATAAGGCGAATTATGTTCAATGGTGAAATGACCAATATCACTGGCGTTGGTCTGCTGTCCGATCTAAGAAGCGACGGTAACAAATGAAAGATCACACTCTTCCCGTAACCTACCGGGAGATTAACAAGTAAATCACCTTTTGCATCGTGTAGATGAAGCAAAGCATCCATCAAGACTAAATCAGCCTGGTATTTCTTCGCTAAATTATTTACGTGTTGCATTATTGACATTTTGGAGTTTAATATTACTCCGCTAGGTAATGTTTTGAGTTACAAGGTTACAGAAAATAATCACTAATGGCACAGCTTATTACGGAGCACATTAAAGCGTTTTTCTAACATAATATGTTGCATTTCATTAAGTTATCTAATAAATATTTATAAAATATACACAAAAGAACGTTATTCTACTAAAGTGTGGTTTGCCAAGAATCTTGGCATTCAGGCGTTGACAGAGGTATGTGTGGATTGGAAAGGAACGATAACTCTGGGTAGAGATTGGTTTATAATGTAAAATTTAATTCATGTTCATTATAATGTAAATGCATGTTTATCGTAGCATGTTTACCTTATTAAATTGATGTGTTTATTTTTTACTTTCATTTTGCAGGCCGCTACTGTGCTCCATAGGTTAAAGTGCTGGATTAGTAACACGGTAATCCGAAGTTTTCATATGGAATTATGTACGAATGGTAGTCACTAACTTCAAACGAAAATGGAAGCAATAACTTCACGTACCACATTAATAAAAATCATATTGAAATAAAGTGCAAAGAATGAACATTAATTCACGAGGTTATAAACTTTTCTCATTTAATGTTATAAACAAGTTATTAGTGTTAAACCATACAGCTCCTATATAAATCTATAGTAAATCAGTTTATCGATAAACGTTATCGGAGTGATCGATAAGACGTTTTCAAGGGAGACTACTTTGCAGATAAAACCGGTAAAGTTACAGAAATGTTCCGCATGCTGGTTCGATTCACGGCGACGGCAGGTCAATCCCTTCCATGAAAATTTGACTACTATGTCAATTTTCCTCCCCATCATCCCAAAGAAAAACCTCTACCTTTCGTTGAGTAGTCCAATGCGTAACCACTCGATTACCCAGTATATTCTACACCCTTGTGTAATCTAATATAGATTCACTCATTATTTACACAGTACATATGTACCCGTACTAACAAATCAATTGGTTTTTTTTTGAAGAGTCAGTAGCGGTGAACCATTCTTTTTGTATGGTAAGCATGTCCCAAAACTAGTACAAACATAATTTATCACAGACACTTATAAATATTTTGGGTTTAATAGGAGCAAAAAATACAATTATTTAGTTTTTTTTAAGCTCCTAACCCCAAGTGTTTGTGTAATTTATATGATCGATAGTGAGGTATCTAATGATATATACAAGTACCTTCATTGTACTCTACACGGACCCGCGCAACACCATTTAAAGGTATTTAAAATTGTGATCTTTTTGTGTGTACATGCATATGTACTCTTTCAAACAATGAACACTATCGAAAATAAAGACATGAACAAATCAGAAGATAAAATCCTTCAAATCAGAGATTCTTAATGTATGAAACATTCAGAAAATATGGTTTAAAAAAAGGTGACCATACAATATACTCATTTTGTTTGTTTGTTTCATTGGGTTGTACGTCCCTTCTCAAGGAAGCCGACGGGTCACATAACCATCGTTCTTAGGATGGACCAGTACTAGACTTCAGTTCTCTCTAAGCAACTGCCTACTTTCTCACTTAAAGAGAAATGGTCGGTAAACACCGAGCTCTTCGTCAAATAGATTACTTATATAGAAAATAATTTTGCTGTTTAATCTAATAAAAAATGCTGGGCGTTTCGTTCATCCCAGGAAGCTAACTCTAACGTTCCTATTGATATTACGAAAGGGGGGTAATTCTTTTAATATCTCTGTCAATGTCCCGCATGATAGATGATCATTCTATTGATGGAAAAAGTGAAAACAGGGTTTGTTACTACATTTTGGGAAAGGTATTGGTACTGACATAATTAGGAAATAATCCCATCCTGCTGCTTGGAAGGTCTCTTTTGTTTGTTTATATCGGGTTTTACGCCCCATTTCAGCAGCCAGAGTCATATGAGGCGGACAGTTCATCCAATCATTGTTGGGGAAGAACCAGTACTAGAATCCCATCCTCCGTAAGCAACTGCCTACTTTCTCACATAAAGAGACATGGTCGATAGCGGGGCTCAAACCAACGACTCTCTATCAGTAAGAGGTTACAGTGATTTGAAGTCAGTGACTTTAACCACTCGACCACGGAAGCGGGTAATTGAAAGGTCTAAACCCAAGCTTTCGTTTAACATGCCATTTTGGCCAAAATTACGTTACACACGTGCTTTAGTGTGTGTCGCTGACTGCGCACCTGCCAATCGTAGCGTTCGACAAAATAAATACCTAACATGTCCAACTTTGGCGGACATGGCCTTATCGTGTATCTGATCAATTTTCAAGGGAAATAACTACATTTCAGGGGTTTATATGCAGTCTACCTATTGTTACCCTCCTTGCTTGCGTTATGCTGACTTTATTAGGGGTCATAAAATAATAAAGTCAGTCACGCGTAACAGATTAAATCTGTTATCTTAATTGATCAAAAAATCGATATTTCACTGTATTACTTTTGGATCTCTGATAAGACTTGAGCATGTCCCAACTATTATTTACGTCGTTAAAATGGACAGAAACGTATGATATTGACATTAATTTGTTTCATCAGTGAAATTAATTTTGAAAATGCGGATATCATGAAAAGACAAAATTCAAGAATCCTAGTAATAATTATGTTATTGTATGCACAGTCAAATAGTAATTTGATTCTATTCTGCATATAAACACATTGTTTTTCTTTTCTTAATAAGAGTCGGTTAGTAGGTATGGACTTTATTTGACTTTTGAAAGCATGTGGGAAGGTAAAAAGGAGAAAGAGGATTTTCCATTCCTCGGATAAAATCATGAAAATGTCTAGGGTCGCGGGATTAAATTAATAAGGGTCGATCGAATAACCAGAAATGTTGCACTATGTCGCACGTCTTGTAGGTCAGTGATTATAAATGAAATTACTTCCAAATCCATAACAACCTTCAATAACTGTTGCAGATATTTATTTCCATCAAAGAATAGAAAAATACGAACGATATTAAGCTATAGACCTGGTGTATAAACAGTACAATGAATTTCTGCAATTTTATGGCAATTTCCATCCGTCTTGATTGAAATGATATCTAACAAATATAACTCGACGTGCCCAATTGTTTGTGAGTCAATGTGAGATGCGTAAAAAAACAATAATCAGGTAAAGTTAGCAACCATATAAAGGGATCTCAAAAATATGATTTTATTATCCGTCCTTTGTTTACACATAATTGAAAAAATAAATATACAAAGTAGGTAATCTATATTATTTTATGACATGTTTTTATAAGTGACATGTGGACGTATAAAATGATATATTTAGCTTATAATAATTTATTATATTATTAAAAATGAATTAATAATAAATTTCATTTAATGAAATATCATCGTCTATTTAAGGCCCATTAGAACAACAGATGAAATGATAGTAAAATATAAGAAATGTATATTACTTGATCTGTAACAATATTTACATAATGCCTTCCATTAGGCATATCTCATAAAATAGTTTTCAGATGCTTTTTCTTATTTTTTGTAACATGATTAAAAAATACTGTGCTGTATTTCTATAATATTATGTACTTTGTGATAAAAAATGGAACATTTTTATTGCAAGTAAAAGTCAGTTTCACATCTGTCTAGGTAAAATAAGACCTACTTCAATGTTAACATCCAAAAAGCTAATAGTGAAAACCATTTTTTTATTTATGTTATATTTTCTTTAATATCAACAAATTGGGTTATAAATATCGATTTTGCTTTTTATTCGGAAGTAAAGTAAAATATTTCACAAATTCTAATATTTTCATCCATGTTGTAATATGTTTTAGTCTTCAACCTCAATTATCCTAAAACCTGATTCAACGCGTCCGATTTTTATTACCCTGTATAATGCATCATGCTGTGACTGTATATACATGGATACCTAATCAGCAGATATGATCATCGCCAAATGCACGTTGTTTCCGTATACGTACGTAAATATCCGAGATTTGCCGAACGATTGACGTATTGAACTTTAAAAAATCTAAGGGGTAGTTTTAAAAAACATCAAAAGGGTCGTAGAAGATATTATTTGATTGTTTTCATATTTTACATGGTGAAAGAAATTAAATTTTCAAAACGAATGCAATGAGTACAAATTTGATCACATTTCCCCCAAAAGAGTTATGATGCTGAAAACATCAAATTTTCATTGAAAAATCCATAGGAGCTCAAAGTCAGGAATTGTTTTTTTTCGGCAATTTTGCCCTTTTCACATGTAATATTACCCAAACTTTAATAACTCGGTCGTATTTTGTCCAAATATTGACTTTTGTAAATTACTTGAAAACGGGTCTGGTAATCTGAAAAAAGAGAAGGAGTGACATACGCCATGTTATCCGCAACAAACGCCAAGAGTGACTCCCCTTGGCGCGGTCAATTTTTTATCTACCCCGCTGGTTCTCCCAATCACAACGCGGCGCAATATTGTACCGGAAACCCCGGCAATTGTAGTTAAAGTGCGGTGGAACCTAGAAAACGTGCGCAAGTTCCAACGGTCAATATTTATTTTCTGGAGCTGGCATAGGACGTTCAACTTATTTGTATACTCTTGGCGTTTGTTGCGGATAACATGGCGTATGTCACTCCTTCTCTTTTTTCAGATTACCAGACCCGTTTTCAAGTAATTTACAAAAGTCAATATTTGGACAAAATACGACCGAGTTATTAAAGTTTGGGTAATATTACATGTGAAAAGGGCAAAATTGCTGAAAAAAAAACAATTCCTGACTTCGAGCTCCTATGGAAAAATCTACCAATTTTACGCTTTTTACATTGAATATAGAGGGAATCGATAGGTGTCTTTTTCAAACGCAAAAGGGTCGAAGAAAGCATTAATTTAAAATAATAAAAAGTATGAAAAAGATGAAAGATTAAATAAACTTTTGTGATGAGTACAAATTTCGTATTTTAAATAGAATAAAAGTTATGACGATTATAGCGAAAATCCCCTTCTTTGTTTAATGTAAATTTTTTATCGATTTTCCAAATCAGCATGTCCGCGAAAGTTGGGTATGGAAGCGTACAAGCACGCCCAGTTATCACACTGGTTAGAGCATTGATCTACTGGTCAAGAGGTTGTGAGTTCGAGACCCGGGCGAGTCTAACACTGTCCGTGACAAATTTGACTGATGAAATTGCATCCATAGTCAAATTGTCATTCACCTCTTGATATATGTGACGTAGCATGGCAATAGCCTGCGGACGGAATGTACTGGGGGAATCAACACAACATCTTAATAGTTTAACTTTGCTGTTCCACGAAAATCGTCCATTAAAGAAATGATCCGATCAAACTATAGCGGTCCTCTAATAAACATTTTTGTTTTACGAAACAGTGGTACAAGTTCACACATTTACCATCATTCCACGAACTAGACATACGAAAGTAAACTGTATCTGAACGCAATGATTTCTACTTGAAATACAAGAACAAATAAACTAAAATAATCTAACTACATCGCAAAAGCATAAGAATCAATACTATTATCCTGTAATAATGCTAGTGCTGAACGTAAACAACAAATAACTCAACTTACCCAAAGCATAATCATAAATGTATTATTTACCATTATAATAATTCAGTATATTGTTACGCTGTTTGTACGGGTGTTGTACTGTGCACCCGACGGATGATGACTGTCTTCCAAGATCTAAAAATAATCAAGAAGTGTGTCCTTTCCTCAAATTTATTTAAAACAGATGTTAAAACATAGAAGTCTGAATCAAGAGTCTTATAATATATATTATACCAAGTATTCGTGAATATGAACAAGTATTCATGAATACAAACAAGTATTCATGAACATATTACACATAATAGGTATTTCATATTCAAGTATCCGTAATTTAAAAGCTTAAAGATATGACGTTAAAATAACCAACAATAAACTAACCATTAAAATGAATATGTATTAAATTAAACATTAAGTTTTTGTTTAATTCATTACAAAAGTCTATCAGTAATAAGTATACATACATGTCATCATGTCAAACAGCATGGAATACAGAATATCAGACAAAAACATTGATTGAAATAATTTTTGCTTTAGTTTAGCTTTCATTTCCTGGTTGTCATAACGCTAAGATATAAAATTACTCTAAAGTGAATAATGAACCCGAAAGAATTACCGAAAAGCATATTGCGTGCTATGTGAAACAGGTCTCTTAATAAATTTCTCAAATCCAAGGACTTCAAATACAATTCCATACTGTTTGATAAAGAAGTTACAGAAACAAGATACTATTCATCAATAGAACCTAAACGCTATGCACACAACTATATACATGTATATCCATTTTTTATACAAAAATATACAATTTTCAATATTCAGTTTTTCAATAAGAATCTTACAAATTAATAAACATATTAGAGTAACTCCGCTTTTAATTTGATTAACCCATTATTAATTTGTAAGATTCTTATTGAAAAACTGAATATTGAAAATTGTATATTTTTGTATAAAAAATGGATATACATGTATATAGTTGTGTGCATAGCGTTTAGGTTCTATTGATGAATAGTATCTTGTTTCTGTAACTTCTTTATCAAATAGTATGGAATTGTATTAGAAGTCCTTGGATTTGAGAAATTTATTAAGAGACCTGTTTCACATAGCACGCAATATGCTTTTCGGTAATTCTTTCGGGTTCATTATTCACTTTAGAGTAATTTTATATCTTAGCGTTATGACAACCAGGAAATGAAAGCTAAACTAAAGCAAAAATTATTTCAATCAATGTTTTTGTCTGATATTCTGTATTCCATGCTGTTTGACATGATGACATGTATGTATACTTATTACTGATAGACTTTTGTAATGAATTAAACAAAAACTTAATGTTTAATTTAATACATATTCATTTTAATGGTTAGTTTATTGTTGGTTATTTTAACGTCATATCTTTAAGCTTTTAAATTACGGATACTTGAATATGAAATACCTATTATGTGTAATATGTTCATGAATACTTGTTTGTATTCATGAATACTTGTTCATATTCACGAATACTTGGTATAATATATATTATAAGACTCTTGATTCAGACTTCTATGTTTTAACATCTGTTTTAAATAAATTTGAGGAAAGGACACACTTCTTGATTATTTTTAGATCTTGGAAGACAGTCATCATCCGTCGGGTGCACAGTACAACACCCGTACAAACAGCGTAACACGTGGTGGAGAATCCGGGTACCATCCTGTTTTTGTGCCTTTCCTTCATGATTGGATGGCCCAGCCATCACATCTTGATTACCATCACCTTTATTGTCCACCCTATTATTTCAACTATCTTGGGTGTCATTTCTTACATCAATGTCCTCATTTGTATTGCTACCATCTGTGTTTCTGTCATTTTGATTAGCCTTTTCATCATCTTGATCATCATCATCAACCTCTAACCTAACCTGATCATCATTTGAATTAAGTGATATTCTGAAATCTCTAGGATCATAGTATTTTTTCAAGTTTTTGGCATTATCCATAGACTTAATCATTTTGTGAGTTGTACAATCCGCTATCTGGTAATTATCATTTGAACCTTTCTTTCTGATGTAGTACGGCCCCTCCCATTTGTCTTCCAATTTTGCAGATAACCCTGGAGTGTGTCGGTTGATCTTTCTGAGCACGATTTCTCCAAGCTGAAAGTCAGATTCCTTCGCCTTGACATCATGCCTCTCTTTGCTCTCATTCTGTGTAATTTCAGAGTTACTTTTAGCAGTTCCATGTACCATCTTAAGTGTGTCTATCAACTGTGTAACAATAATTCTGTCTTGCGGCTTCAATGTTTCATTAGGAACTAAGCTGGTGTCAAAAGGTAACCTCATCTCTCCTCCAAATAGCATCTTAAATGGGCTAAAGCCGGATGTTTCCGTATTTGGGTTGGACCTCATAGCCATCAAAACAGTAGGGAGTATCCTATGCCAATTCTTTTGGTCTTTCTGGACATACATACGAATTGTTTTGCTGATAGTACCATTCTGTCTCTCTACACAACCATTCGCTTGAGGATTATAGCTAGCAGTTTTGTGTCTAGATACTTTATATATTTCACAAATTGCATTTACCAGCTTTGACAAGAAATTCCTTCCACGATCGGTGACAGTAACATTCGCAGCGCCATACCGACAGAAAACCTCATCATGCAATACCTCAGCAATTTCCGATGCAGACTGTGTTCTCATTGGAAATGCCTCTACCCATCGTGTGAAACTACATACACAAACCAAAATATAAATATGCCCTTCAGTAGTTTTAGTGAGTGGACCAATTATATCCATATGAAGTCTCTGAAAGACTCCTACGACAGGAAGTGGATTAAGAGGAGTACTTGAAGCATTTTGATCTCTTTTTGTCCTTTGACACCTATCACAAGACCTAATATATTCTAAAGTTTGTTGATGCATACGCGGCCAGTAATACCTTGCTTGAACTGCACCAAATACTTTCTTATGTCCAAAGTGACCATTATTATCATGAAATTGTTGCAAAACATTTAGTCTTAATTTCTTTGGTAAAGCAATTTGATGAATAAAACGTTCGTCTGAAGGTTTTTTCTTTGACCTATTTTGATACAGATGAATCAAGACTCCATCTATGAGATGATAGTGTTCCTTTTCAAGTTGTACAAGCTTGTAAATTTTCTTATCTTCAGGAATTACCTGATCTGCTAAATACATATAAATGTGTTTAAAATCGGGACATTCCTTCTGTAGCTGAATAAGATCCTCAAAACTGTCATTTTTGTCCTGACTATTATTACTTTTCTGGTCTGAAGGCCCAGCATCCAATGAATAGACCATGTTATCCTCATCATACTCAATGGATGCCTCAAGCCACTCCTTTTCATGGAGATTAACTGACTGTGTAGTGTCCTCCAACACATCTGTACCCTGTGAACTTTTTGTCATATTCTCCTGATCCACCGTACTAAGGACTGTATTCAGGTCACATTGACAGACTGACAAAACTGACTGTGGTGTTGTTTGGTCTGTGGTCTGTATCGAAGCATCGCCTTGTTTGCTGATATCTTCCGGTTGCTTATCTGATGCTGGCCTGACTGGCATAACTATATGAGACTGATTTTCATTAGTTCTCAGTCCCACACAGTCAACCTGTTCAGATTTTTGTTGAGCTTCCTGTGTGTATCTTGAGAGGGCATCGGCATTATTGAGTTCTCCCTTCCTATACATTACTTTATAACGTAAACCTTGCAATGAAATTTGCCACATAGCTTATCGACCATTTGGGGATGTATTGTTAGTTGAATTCAAAAATGTAAGTGCTTTGTGGTCAGTAATAATTGTAAACTCAATACCATTAGACAAATAGGATTTAAATGATTTTACACCCTCCACAATAGCTAAACATTCTAATTCGGACACTGAATAATTCTTCTCAGCTGCATGTAAAGCACGACCACTATACTCAATAACCCTTTCTCTACCCTCATCATCTAACTGTCCTAAAATGTAACCTATACCAGATGTAGAAGCATCACATGTAAGAATAAAAGGTTGGTCCATTACTGGAAATGCAAGTATTGGGGCACTTGTTAAAGCATTTTTCAAAGTATCTAATGCCTTCTGACAATTTTCCGACCATACAAATTGTTTGTCCTTTTTCAATAACTCAAACAATGGAGCACAAATCTTACTATAACCCGAAATAAACTTTTTGTAGTAATTTGTAAGCCCAAGTAAACTTTTCACACCCTTTTGATCTCTTGGAGCCACCAAATTGCGTACTTTCTCAACCTTACTATCATCTGCCTGAATACCCTTTTTGCTAATCACATGACCCAAATAATGTAACTTTTCCTGAGCAAAGTGACATTTAGTAGATGAGAGCTTTAGACCTTCTTTTCGCAATCTGTCAAATACTTCACTGATATGTTCTAAATGTTTTTCAAAAGTAGAAGAGTAAATAACCACATCATCTACATAACACAGAGCAAATTTCCAAGTTATCCCCCTTAAGACCTTCATCATTAAACATTGAAAAGTGGCTGGGGCCCCCGATAATCCGAAAGGCATAGTTTGAAACTCGAAAATTCCATCATGTGTAACAAATGCAGCTTTTTTCTTACTATCCTCGCTAAGTGGTACTTGCCAGAATGCTTTACCCAGATCAAGACTAGTGAAGAATTGAGGGTTAGCCTCACCTATTGCATCAAGCATATCTGAAAACCTGGGGAGTGGAAAAGCTTGTGGTTTGGTAATTTTATTTAGTTTCCTGTAATCAACAGCAAACCTATATTCATCAGAATTAGCCTTTTTAACTAAAACAACAGGTGAAAACCAATCTGAGTTGCTCTCTGTAACAACTTTATCTTTCAACAGGTTATCAACCATCAAACCTGTGGTCCTACGCTTCTTTGGACATTGCTTATAAAATGGGGTCCTGACTGGTTTAGCATCTCCAGTATCAATGACATGAGTGATTAAGTTTGTTTTGCCCAGATCATGTAAGCCTTCAGAAAATAAATCAATGTTATTATTTAGTAATTTTAACAAGGCTTCCTTTTGTTGTGAATTCAATTCTGGATTGTCTATATTGAAGTTTACATTTTTACCTTGTTTTTGTTCTGTCTGAGTATGTTCTGATTTCTTAGCCCTACTTGAATCATGAACTGAACTATTGACTTCTCCCTCAAAAGCACACACACTATCAATTTGGACTGGAGTTACTATTGCCAAAACTTTGTTACTCTTAAAATTAATGTCCTTGCCAGTGGGATTAAAAATTCTCAAAGCTGCCCTGCCTTTCTTAACCTTAACCAGACACTTAGCACCTATAATATTATTATTTGTAAGATTACTCAATGGTTCTAATAACACTTCACTCCCAGACCTAACTCTAGCAACCTTGACAGGAATGTTAATTTCTGACATTGCCTGAATAGTAGTAGGTTTAACAGTTCTAGCATACCCAGTATCAAGCCTCAGAGTACACACTTGAACATCCTGAATTATCATTTGCTTAGCCCTAATATCAATTTTAACATTATGTGCATCCATAAAATCATGTCCTATTATCAGAGAATGATGTAAATCTTGAACAATTAAAAATGGGTATGACACAGTCAAAGCACCAAAACAGATATCAAGTCGCACCTTCCCTGTAACTGAATGGCGTGAACCACCCACACCGACAATTGATTCAATATTGTTCTGAACATAACATGGTTTCTCGTTTGGAAATGCACGGTCAAAGAAATCCTTACTAATGCATGAAACTGAAGCACCTGTATCACATAAACCATGTGTTTTTTCTCATATTTACAGAGACAGAAACAGTATTTTTGGTCATTGTTGCTGTAAAATTGGCATTAACATATCCTAATTTACTTGAATCCTGAGCACTACTCTCACCTGAAGTCTTAGCACAATTTTGCATGTTACTTTTACATGTTAATCTATTAGTACCATTTGAGTTATACAATTTAGCACCATTTTTGTATGTTTGGTTAGATAACCTATCTTTGTGCCCATCTACTGGATTGAGTGACTCACCCCTGCAGACAGGCGTGAATCCCTATCTAGAATTATTTTGTTGCCCTCTAGACATATTCGACACTCTACGCTTAGCTGACCTACATTGAGTACTTAAATGGTTTTGACCACCACAATTAAAACATGTAAGATCCTTTGCTCTACAATAATTGAGAGAAGAACACCTACCTCCACACCGGTGACAAAGTTCACTAGGCCTTTGCCTAGGTCTATTGTATTCACGAGCCATGGGTTGATCTTTTTGCTTCGTCAGCACCGTTGATAATTGGGTCACAGCTGCTGTTAGTACATTAATGGTGGATTCCATTTGATTAGGTGTTGTCGCTGCAACCTGGACCTCCTGGCGTACATTAGACAATCTGCTGGCCAAATCTCTCACCTCACAAATGGTCTTAGGGCCGTTGGTTGAAATAGCTGAACCCACAGCTGGCTTCATGCCATTTAGTGCTATCTGCACTTGCATGGCATCACTAATGTCATTTTTGTACGTCTCCTCCTCTAGCCTTGACAAGAAGGCGTCAACACTCTCACAGTCCTTCTGTCTCATCGCAAAAATATTTAGATCAAAAGTTTTCTCTCGCCTAAATTTTGTCACCAACTTTTGTTTGAGCTCCTCAACAGTTGTGGGAGCCGGATCTATTTTTGCGAAAAATAGTCTCGCCACTCCTTCCAAATGCCAACCAAGTGTGGCCAGCATTTGACTCTCTTTTAAGTTCATACATGTTGTGTACTGGTCAAACCTCTTCAAGAATTTGTCAATCTCTTGTGACCCATCTCCTTTAAATGGTTGTAACCTCATCGTATTAGACATATTAAGGTTACACAATTGGTTTACCTCCGGATGATTTATTGGTGGTGGTACTGACTGTGATATTTGACTAAGTTCTGGCACAGATGAATCCTCTGTCTCTTGTATGATGGCACCTCTCGACCTTGTGTTGACTGTTACGTTGACCTGATATGGTTTACTGCTCAATGGCATCTCTTATATACTCGCTTGGCTAAGTTGAGAGGGCAGGATTGATCCCTACCCACCACGTGTTACGCTGTTTGTACGGGTGTTGTACTGTGCACCCGACGGATGATGACTGTCTTCCAAGATCTAAAAATAATCAAAAAGTGTGTCCTTTCCTCAAATTTATTTAAAACAGATGTTAAAACATAGAAGTCTGAATCAAGAGTGACTTCTTGGAGGAAGGACACCACCTTCATCGAAAGACCGAAATAGTAGGTACCCAATGAAAAACACTGTTACAAAATGCTTATGATAGATTGACCAATAAAAATTGTAGGGGTTAATCCGATCGCAAAGACCTCTGGGAGCTGAGACCCTAACAGGTGTTAAAAATGTCCATTGTTCAACTTTGTCGCTTTTATCGTAATACCCTGCCACTTGCTTTTATAGCAATTTGCAGTTTAGCAACTATCTTTTAAAATTATGCGACAAGCTATCAAGCTATCAGACAAGTAATCATAGTTAAGACATAGCTTATGTTTATAACAACACAGACGGATTGATTAGAGTAACTCCGCTTTTAATTTGATTAACCCAAAATTAACCCAAAAATTTACTGAAATATATAAAATATCACCCCGAACTTAAAAACAACTCATGAATTGCAAAATATTAAATTAACATCTAGTACAAGAAAAAATCACAACTTTTTAGGGCATAACAATATCATTCAGAAAAAGACAGATACATTCATGTAAATATGAGTATGTAAACATCGCAATATTGTTTAAGTTGATATTGACTATTTCAACATGCATTGTATCAACTGTAGCCCAATTCGACCGGAAAACGGTTAGAAACATTTAATTTGTGTAACTGTATCAGGACTGCATGTCTTGCCTTGTTAAAGTTTCATTCTAGTCACTGATATTTTCATTAGTTTATTTTTGTGATAGTTTAAATGAAGCTTACATCATGCACTTGATTAATGAAAATTCTCATTTTCATTAAAATCCAAGCTTGAAAGCTAGTTCTTAAAGTTTTAAACTCCCAAGATATCGCAAAATGTATTGCAATACAGTGATGCGTATCCCAATTAATCGCGATACGAAATTTCCCGCAATACCTATCCCTAGTAAATAAATACCATCTCATGGCAAGTTCAAAATTTTCATAGCACATTGTACATCAACCCTTTAACGCAAACAAATTAATATTCTTTCCTTAAAACAAACAAAACAACTTAAAACAAAAGAAAAAACGTGACAATTTAGTATTTTAAACAACTCTGTTTACATGATTCATTAATCTCAATTCCCTTGGTCTAATCCACACGAAAATGTGGCAGAAGTCATGATATAAGTTATCGAAAACAATTATTGTAAATTAATTCAGGTGTGCACCACATTTTTACGAAGCTTTAAAACAAGATATAAGTGAACATGACGTAGTGAATTTTACCATGGGTAAATATGATTATGTAGTTTGTCAGAGTTTTGCCTGCTATAATGTGACAGTAGCGTTAGTAACTCTTCAGGGAATTTTCTGGCAAACATCTCCTTTCAGAACTTTCTTCTTCAGTATTTGTAACTTTTCTTTTATTCCGTAATCCTTGTCGTCAACTCAGTTATAAATCATACTTTCTCCGATAGGAACATACTTTTACTTACATGTACTTTTACGTCTCCTTTGAATAAATAAAAGATGTACACATATTTCTTTACTGTTGTCTACTTCAACCAATTTCATTATTCGTCTCGTGTATTCTACCAGTCACCATACATACTAGGGTAATATCTTTCATCGGTCACTCAGCAGCGTCGCTGAATTTTCATCAAAATATTGGCTTCTGTTTTTTTCTTCTTATATAGGGTTGAACTGATGCAGTCGATTGGTGAGCCGCCAGTTGGTTTTAATGATAGTTAACGTAGGCCCATCTTAGCCAGACGCCCGGCAAAAAGAGAAATAATTCGGGAAGCATTATTTAAAAGATAGATGTCTGATAAGCCAAATTGGCTAGCCCTTTCAATTTGGATGACACAATAATGAACAAAAACTTTAATGTTACTTTATAGGTTTCCCCATTCTTTTCCCTTGCTTATACTGTTCTGCCAAGTATCGGGTTCCCAAACCCATGTTTTGCTGAATATTTCAGTTTATTGTTTGCATAATAAGTCTCAGCTGTGTTATTCGGATCATATGTATCAGTTCATTCCGTTTCATTGTTCGTTTAATTATAACGGTTATCTTGTGAGCCTAAGCTGTTCCCCATTGTAGCCGAGTTACTGTTTATTTCAACAGTTTCTTCATGGTAATCAAATCTGTGTTTATACATACCACTACAACATGACCTCACTCTATACAGTCCTGTTTTGTAGAGGGATTTTGGTGCAATTAAGTTTAATACAAAATGAACATACACTTTCATCGGAATCTGACGATTCATTATCTGACTCCTTTTGAGCCGGGCCCTTATAGCATCGTCAAACTCTTCCTCCTTAAAAGTGCACGACAAATCTTCATCAGGCCTCTGCATATCAGCAAGTACTTTAAGTAAGTAAGTTTTGGAGAGAGAGAGTCTTAAGATTATCTTTCATCGATAAGCTATTTACACATCCGTTTTGGACATTGGTGTTATGTATATTTGGTTAAAATGTATGATATGCATATTTAAGGAATGTTAAAAGGTTTGTTCACGTAACAACGGAGCTGTCTTTTACTGTGTCATATTAGTTTAATGTGCATCTGTAATCAATGTCTGCACAACAGCGTTTCTACCTGTTAGACATAATCATGACCAATCGTCCATGTAATAAGCCCCAGCTCCACATTCACTGTATAACAAGTCTGGACCAAGTTCTTGTGCAGTAATAACCTCTGGGAAAATTATCGATACATAAGGTATCTTACAACAAGTGTAGAATAAGCAGATATCACCATTAGAATCTTCTAGAAACAAAACTCTTCATTTCTGGGGTAGCTGTTGATATCCTAAGTCTAAATGATCAAAGACAACCTCGCAACACACATTACATCACCAAGTCTTTAAGTCTTTATTTACAGATCCAGTGAAACTACTGTTAAATGTTTAGTATAACAGTTTTATATCAGGCCACACTTTTCAGACAGAAAATATTGTGCATTATTTGTAGTAAAGCACGTAAGTTATTAAAAACAGCTTGGGTTGATGCTCCGGATATTGTAATGCGAAAACATTCTAAAATAGTATAATAATAATACCTTATAGGCAAGTATAAGTGCTATTGTAACCATAGATGAAACGTGGTAAAATACTGTATCTCAGTTATCTCTAAATAATCTTGCGTTCGAAAAACACGTATCTAAAATTATTCTGATAAAAACGCATCATATGTCGGGAATATTGTTTAAAATGTAAAACACACGGGTTGCATAATCTTAATTTTTATTCCCAAGCCCAAAAAATAGCTTTATACCTAACTTGCAAATGATGAAAAGCATGGTATATTGTAGAATCAGACAAACACCTTTAATATCAAGCAATTATAAACGAATACTGCAAAATTAAGGAAGGATATTATTTAAACAACTCTGTTTTGCCACTTCTTAATGTAATAATCTAATATAATTTATTGTTCTTCAAAATAATTAACACAAACCTTGTCGCAGCAAACACTTTCTTAGATACGATATTTTCGAAGAAACAAAAAATCACGCGATCATTATACGTGTTTTGATCACATATCATTTTTAAACGTTTCTGATACGCTTTTAAGTCCGGTATTTTCGCATTTTATGGGGGTTAGATACGTTGTTTGATATCTAAAAGAAAAAAATATTCATGAAAATTTAGATACGAGGTTTGCGTCGCCCACCGACGAAATGTAGATTTTCCAGATTGGCGTCGGTAATCTCGCAACTAAACGACGTTAAAATGCCAACAAGAGGCACCAGCTATGTGAAGGGCTTCTTGTTCCTTTCCCTTTACATCTTTGCTGTAAATTATCATAGACTGAAAATTCGAACTTTGTGGATGAACGAATGCAGTGGTTCACCAAGTGGTCTTCTTCAATATTTTGTGTATCTATGACCGCCTAGCGTGTCTAAAAATTAATCTATGTTAAAACGTTATTACGAGGACGTCTTTTCGACTAAAAATATCCAGATAAACGCAATTACAGCTAAAACGCCGTGTTAGAATTTTTTTTCACCGACCCGGAATATTAAAAACCCAATCACTCAGAAATGTATCAGAATCACATTCTACATGCATTAGAAACTATTTTGGACGGAAAAAGTCGCAAAAATTCACTTTTTCATAGTTACGCCGCTAGGCCGCTAGGCCGCCAACTTCACGTTTTCAGCGGCCTAGCGGCCTAGAATTGTTTACCCCCAATCGCCCAGAAATGCATCAGAATCACGTTATATAAGCATTAGAAACTATTTTGGATGGAAAAAGTCGCAAAAAATCACTTTATCGTAGGTACGAAATTTCGCCGAAAACTTAGTTTTTTCACCCACCCGGAATATTAAACACCCAATCACTCAGAAATGTATCAGAATCACATTCTACATGCATTAGAAACTATTTTGGATGGAAAAAGTCGCAAAAATTCACTTTTTCATAGTTACGCCGCTAGGCCGCCAACTTCACGTTTTCAGCGGCCTAGCGGCCTAGAATTTTATACTCCCAATCGCCCAGAAATGCATCAGAATCACCTTCTATAAGCATTAGAAACTATTTTGGATGGAAAAAGTCGCCAAAAAATCACTTTAACGTAGGTACGAAATTTCGCCGAAAACTTAGTTTTTTCACCGACCCAAAATATTAAACACCCAATCACTCAGAAATGTACCAGAATCACATTCTACATGCATTAGAAACTATTTTGGACGGAAAAAGTCGCAAAAATTCACTTTTTCATAGTTACGCCGCTAGGCCGCCAACTTCACGTTTTCAGCGGCCTAGCGGCCTAGAATTTTATACCCCCAATTGCCCAGAAATGCATCAGAATCACGTTCTATAAGCATTAGAAACTATTTTGGATGGAAAAAGTCGCAAAAAATCACTTTATCGTAGGTACGCAATTTCGCCGAAAACTTAGTTTTTTCACCGACCCGAAATATTAAACACCCAATCGCTCAGAAATGTATCAGAATCGCATTCTACAAGCATTAGAAACGATTTTGGACGCGTATACTAAAGCGGTCATCGAGTGGCTTAATATATATTGTAAGAATTTGTTTTAACATTAATGATAAAGAAGCAAGTTTATTTAAACTAAATACTTCTTATACAATATGGAAAGGAAAATCGGGACAGATGAGTGTGTGAACTATGACATATAATTTATCATCCAGAAATCAACTTTAACCACGGCGATAGCGAAACGCTGGTTTTATAACTTATTACGGTTTTTTTGTCTAGACTCCTGATAAATTCATGCAGAAACTTTTCAAGGTACGTAGCCGTGAATTATGTGTATTTAACACATACATTTCGAAAACGGGGATTAAACGTGCACAAATGTACCGTTTTTTATTATCTTATATGCAGTAATCACGAGTTCGATCCCAGTCCGCTCAAATCTTTATGTGTTGATTTGGTAATGAAATAGTTCAGATTTTTATCATATTTTGACAGGGATTTCTTACTTTATCCAGACCGTATAAATATCCCCTATACATACAATACATGGTATTTTTGATGACGTTGTAACGGCACAATTTCCGCGTTAACCGCTCTTTGTCATGTTTGCTATACGAATATGTTTAATTATGAAATAGTATATTCCAGTTTTGTTATGTATTTATAAGTGTATTTAAGTGTTCACCATATACACACAAAAGTACAATCATGTCATATAATTATATAAAGAGCTTGAACAGTATCATAATTGCATCTATTAAGGTAAAAACGTAATGTTTTGTACGCGTTGGTTTAAACTTAATATTGCTGTAATTATACAAATACACAACAGTCAAACATGTCCTAGATGGCACCTCTGTTTAGCAATCACCCTTATTCATCATTACCACCACCACTGCTGTGGCTGCTGCTGATGATGATGATGATACAACGACAAAGACTGTTGTGGTGATGACAATCTGATTAAAATCATATCCTTAAACCCGCTACGCTATGAGGATCTGAAGACGACCTATAGAAGGTCACCTCAGGTGACCTTTTCCACTAGCCAATCAGCGCCTTACTTTCATAATTCTGAAAGTGATCTGATTCTATTTTTAACCGCAGTAAAAAGCAATATTTGACTTGTAGTTATCACGAACACCTATTCTTACGCAACTAAATGTAATGATAGCGCCCATGTGACATGCGTGTTTATTAAATTTTCTGTACTACTATGGCCGAATCTATCAGGATTACTAAAAAAATCAAAAAGTGGTTGCAGACAAATATGTTATACGTAATTTAATGTTTACTAACGTTTAAATAGCATCGTCAGGTAGAAAGTTCATTCGGCCAAAGTACCGATGAAACGAGTTATACGATTGGCTGAATTATAAATAGATATAAATAGTGATCATGGAAATTCCGACTTTTGAAAATAGAAACTGGTATAGGCCGTCATCAGATCTTGCCGTCATGAAGATCGAATACTTTAGTCAGATTGGTGGTGATGATTACAATCAAGTATAATAACGATATTATCTGCAATACTGACCACTCATTTGAACTATATACGGAAGACCATCTCAAAAGTATACGTGCATACATATCTAGCGTAGACAGCTTACGTAAGCTCTATACATGTACATTGTAAACAACAAATATTAGACCAGTCATCTAAAGTTCAAAATTGGCCTTTTGGGGAATAAATTAGTACATAAGCCATTTTTGGTATATTGGTTCTTTATGTGATAGAGAATGACCAGAAAAAAGTCCCCAAGAATCCTATGGTGCAAAAGCGAGATTTTTGGGCTAAAAGATGAAACAAATGAATAAAACTGCGAATTTCTGGAATCCCTGTGTAACACAAAAACAGTTCATTCCTGACATTTTAAATTCTCTACATTGGTAAAAATTTATCAATACAACAGCATCGTTTTTTATATCGGCTTAGAATCCAAGATGGCCGCCATAATCCAATATGGCCGCCCAAACTTCATTCGGTTTAAGATTAATTTTTGAATTGTCGTATAAAACATTTTCTGCAATAAAAAACTGTCAAGTTGGTAGCTTTTTCCAGTATTTTAGCATTGAAAGGTATTTAATCAATATATTTTTAGTAATTTACATTATAAAGATTAATCAAAGTACTGGAAGTACTGACGGAAAGTCAACTTTGACGTATTTTAGCATTTTTGTGGCGAAAACGCGGAAACTCGTACGACGTGGCGTAAATCACCACCACATGTTCGAGCACTACGTGATTCTGATGCATTTCTGGGCGATTGGGAGTATAAAATTCTAGGCCGCTAGGCCGCTGAAAACGTGAAGTTGGCGGCCTAGCGGCCTAGCGGCGTAACTATGAAAAAGTAAATTTTTGCAACTTTTCCGTCCAAAATAGATTCTAATGCATGTAGAATGTGATTCTGATACATTTCTGAGTGATTGGGTGTTTAATATTCCGGGTCGGTGAAAAAACTAAGTTTTCGGCGAAATTTCGTACTTACGATAAAGAGATTTTTTGCGACTTTTTTCATCAAAATTAGTTTCTAATGCTTATAGAACGTGATTCTGATGCATTTCTGGGCGATTGGGAGTATAAAATTCTAGGCCGCTAGGCCGCTGAAAACGTGAAGTTGGCGGCCTAGCGGCGTAACTATGAAAAAGTGAATTTTTGCAACTTTTTCCGTCCAAAATCGTTTCTAATGCATGTAGAATGTGATTCTGATACATTTCTGAGCGATTGGGTGTTTAATATTCCGGGTCGGTGAAAAAACTAAGTTTTCGGCGAAATTGCGTACCTGCGATAAAGTGATTTTTTGGCGACTTTTTCCATCCAAAATAGTTTCTAATGCTTATAGAAGGTGATTTTGATGCATTTCTGGGCGATTGGGGGTATAAAATTTTAGGCCGCTAGGCCGCCAGGCCGCCAACTTCACGCCGCTAGGCCGCTAGGCCGCCAGGCCGCCAACTTCACGCCGCCAGGCCGCTAGGCCGCCAGGCCGCCAACTTCACGCCGCCAGGCCGCTAGGCCGCCAACTTCACGCCGCAAGGCCGCTAGGCCGCTAGGCCGCCAACTTCACAAACATAGTGTTATGCTGGGTTTATTTTGTATTTTTATGACTCTTTGTTCTTGTATTTATAATGTTTGAATTTGAAAGTTTAATAGTGAAATCGCTTTTTATACATTAATATGTTCAATTATTTGTTTGTCTAGAACACTTGATAATCTAATATACTGCATTCTAGCTTTATCGTCATTCGCCTAAGTTTAATACTCTTTTCTGTCTGTGTATATGGCTTTAACATTTTGTTTCTATAGCAACTACTTTTGTATAACTGACCAAACAAAGAAGGTGATAATTAGCTTAATGCGGCTTATATGTTGCGTTTCTTTAAGTATATCATTTAATCTTTCTGTCTTCAAAAATACCCTTTCTT
Organism: Lutraria lutraria; assembly: GCA_964023205.1. Lineage (NCBI taxonomy): Eukaryota > Metazoa > Mollusca > Bivalvia > Venerida > Mactridae > Lutraria > Lutraria lutraria. The sequence continues at coordinate 14,142,291 of OZ026840.1, forward strand.
CTAGTTTCAGAATGTATGTACATGTATTTTAATTGGTCGTTTTAATTTTTGTCATTCCCATTTTTGTATGCATGACTAGCCCGCTTGGGTGGACTGGTCAAACATTTATATGATGGAATATACTTGAATTTTGTCTGAGCTGTAAGGTGGATGTCCACAGACCAGTTAGTGCGATTTCGCCACCACGTTTTATTGTGTTTCATATTTGGATTGTTGTTCACATTGACGTTATTATTCTTATTATTCCCTTAAAAAATAAAGTGGATCATTGTAGTTTTGGACTTGTAGTAACTACTGTTGAATAGTAATTAGCAATAGGAATTCCTGTGCTGACAGATTGTACATTTAGCTAATTCCCCGAAATAAAGTAACGCGCGCACACAAACAAAGAAATATAAGAAATTAACTGCGTTACAATAGTTTACGAGCACCGCAAACGCATCGCTGGACAAATGTGAATTAGACATTATTCATTTTATACCATGATATGATCTGTGTTGTGCTCGTCGAATATTTTATACTTAATCAGATAAACCTTGCACACCTGAGTAAACCTGTAACAATCATATAAGGTCCATTGTTACAGTATAACTTTACAAAATTGGCAATACTTTGCGTCATTTTGTGATTCCTGGCATGCATAACGAGAAAAAAAACTTTGTACATATTTGTATCTTTATTATATACAGTACAACCTCTCCAGAGCGGCCCTCTGTAGAGCAACAACCTCTCAATAGCAACACCTTCAAAATTTTCCTCAGCTGATATTCACTATAAATTTAACCTCCGTACAGCACTAACCTCTAAACAAAGGCTAATATTTGCAGCTCCCATAGGATGTTGCTCTTCAGAGGTTGGACTGTATTCGTAAAAAAATCAGCAGTTCTGAACTGCTTCAAACATTACCTGCGCGCAACAATTGTTGCACAAGTATATCTTACATAAAAAAAACATACAAATATCTCATAATTATAACAATTCATGTGACTATACGTAATAGGCTTTAAACCGGTTTTGCCGAGTCACGGGCAGGTAAAACAAACTGTAGTTTGTAAGTATATTTAAATATAATACAGGTTTGGCCATTAGTAACATACGGCGTTAAATGGAGGGAGGTATATTTAATATCAAGTTACTCTGAATAGATTTTTGATAAAATCTCCACATCTTAGTTTTGTGAAAGCTTGTTTTGAATAACAGTAAAGCGCTCTAAGATTGTTTGCATCTTTAAATAGTTTTTATGTTTTATCAAAGTTGTTCATATAATGACCATAATCTGCAATTTTGTGTACGCTGTTTCCCAATTTGGTCATAAAATGTTAATGGCTGCTGTCAGCACAGTGGTTAGATTTTTTGTTTGCTTATATCGAGTTTTACGCCCCTTTCCAACAGTCAGAGTCATATAAGGCGGACTATTCACTTAATCATCGTTCCTGGGAAGCACCAGTACTAGATTCCCATCTTCCGTAAGCAACTGCCTACTTTCTTAAATAAAGAGACATGGTCGGTAGCGGGGCTCGAACCACGGCCCCTCTTTCAGTTAGAGGTTAAAGTGATTTGAAATCAGCGACCTTCAACAACTCGACCACGGAGGTGGCTCAGTATTTAGAGCGTTGGTCTACTAACAAAGAGGTTGTGAGTTCGAACCCCGCGTCAGGCTCAGACTGTCCGCGCAAAACTTGACTGAAGGTGTCACGTCCTATGTTAAAATGTCCTCCATCTGTTATCACACGGCCTGAATGAACAAGGCCGCCGTATTTTAGTGATTTCAGGTCACAAGAATTATTTACCATTATAATAATTATATGATATACGAACATGTATTATTGTGAAAGCATTTCCTTAACCTTCCTTTTTGTACTGTGAAACATGCTATAAACGTCATATCTAACTTTTTCAGCGTGTAACCTTAAGGAGATTATTGCTGGGTAGTACGCATAGTGGGTCTCTGGGGGTCTATATCGTACGCCGGCTGCCCGTGTATAAAGGGACAGTAAATAACCTTTTTACTTGTGAGAAATGCTGCGGCCGAGCAACCAATCCTTTTCCATTAAGTCAATCTATGTTAGAGCGCGTTTACAAAATTGACATGTTATATAATGATGTACATTGTACTATTATTTGCTTTTCATATGATAACATTGAGTGTATCTTTACGTTAATACCTCAATTGATCAATCTTGAACACTTTAATCCAACAGAGCGTGAACAATATAATTATATATGTGTGCTACATGTACGATCAAACATTTAATTTTATGCGAAATATCACATATGACGTGAAGCGGAGCGCAGTGATATTTGTCATAAAATTCGAAATATGAACGATAGCTGATATACAGTTTGTCCTAATTTCTGTAACGTACGCATGTTTTGTGTCAATCATCACTGCAGCGGATGTTGTCACTGTAATAGATGCAATTTGACACCGCTCACAAAGTATCCGTTTTTAGGGAGGTACGTTGCGTTTAGTTGCGTTGTTAAGCTGTGACATTGGATTTTCATTTAGCAGACGTCGATTTCTATAAAAGTTTCATTTTTGAGAAACTGTCATTTGGTGGATTGGATAATTATTTTTGACGGTGTGTAAGTTACTACATTAACAATAATGATTTTAATGCTTCTTACTGTTTGACCATTCGTTTAATATTAACCATTAGGCCTATGGAGTATGTGGACCTTTAATCGCGATTTTTTACAGTGTTGTATTACGCGAAATAAATGTTTATAATTATAGCAGAAAACCTTGCGTTATTTCAGCATAAAAACTTTTTGTTTACTCATGAAAAGTTGTAGAATGGCATTATGTGCCTTTGTAAAACACTAAGGTACACCGACTGTTGAGAAATGGTCTTAACTTCGTGTTGGTACCGAACAACAAAAAGTTTATGACTAGTTTCAGATTGTCGACCCCCTAAAACATGTAACTGCTCCATGCTAAAAAATGTTAATATTACAAAAGAAGTACATTGTATTGCCCATTGAATTGTCATTAATTCTTTGATCATTTATTACCTCGGATAATTTATCTTACGACACATATTGAAATGTTAGTAAGAGTTGTCGCCCTTGTTGAAAATTATAAAAAAATATATATATTTCTGTAGATATTGCTTGGTGACCTATATTTTTCTTCAACACATTTGATTGATACTGTGCTATTGTATCTTTTTAGGTACCATGAATTTTCATTGAAGTTGATGTTCTTTTGTTTGTAATCTCATGAAAAGTGAGTTATTCCTCTAGACTTAAATGTAAATTTAAAGGAAAGATAACTCAAAGGAATGTCATTTTTCTTTTTAAATCTCACGGCCTATCATTTTCTATCGTGGAAATCTATAGAAAAATGATACATGCATTTCCAAAACATGTCCGCAAATTTTGCGAAAAAATGGGTGTTAGAGCCATTGCGGTAAAGGATGACGTAATTGAACTGAAACATTTTGCATCGTCCTAATCAGCGTTTAGTCACGACGCACACAAACAGAAAAATAAGTAACCTATTTTCTCCGTATCAGGTTCCCGACACATTTTATTCGATATATTCAAATGAAATGCACCCATTTCATTGGACAGGAAAATGGGACAAACTACATTCGCGTCACTGGTGACATTTAGCGTAAAATTCCAAAAATGAAAATAACTAATTCATGCATCTTAGTATAATATAGTAGGAGACTTTTGGGTAACAGTTTAGTCAACATAGATTTGGTCGACTTGATTTCTCCTATTATTTCAAAATCTATGCTAGAGGTCAAAGCATAACATATATAAACATGGTTGACAGAAACAGTGTCACCCAGAATACTGACAATAAAACGTGTATTGTTGGATATAAATTGTATAAGATCGATAGTTCAGCTTTGCATAGCCACCACTCCCTCGGTGCGCATGGATTTTGATGCGGACCGGAGTACTTCGTTTTCTACATCCGCTATTTAATCTAGTTCCCGTTCGATGTTGCTGTGCACATTTGTGTAGATTCAGTGTCCATGAGTACCTTAAGTACTTTGATTTTAGATATGGCTTCAAATGTATAGCTGATCGGTGTATTGAGATAAAAGACAAGAAGCTGTACAGTTTCAAAAACTTCTACAACACGCTCTATATGACATAATATATTGTTTGTCTTTAAAGTCCCACATGCGGAACATTGACGCTATTTTCCTATGAAAAGACAACTCCTGTCGTTATTGATTTTTTACCTGTGTGATAAACTAGTTGTTTCCCTTTACGCCAATTATTGATTCCTATCGAATATGGATTATTTAGCGTTAAACCGAGATCTATATCTCCTGGTCGTTTTTGTGCGATCCGAGTTTAGGGAATTTGAGAGTATTATTTTTCTCACGTGGGGGAAGGATCATGGTCTTCAACACAATAATTAAAAGAAAAATGTCATATTTTTGTTTTTTGAAATACATAATTCCATATTTTAATGTTGATCTTTAAATGAATAAATGAATATTGATGTGAATAACATTGACAAACCAGCAGTAAACTGATGTTGTTTGATTCCAATTTAATGACTTTATATAAGACCAAGGAAAGTACATATTAGATGAAATATTACAGTAATATATTTTGATTTTTCGGAATCAAACACCTTACAGAACACAGTTCTATACGTGTATATATATTCATTTCACACAGGGATATAATATTATAGCATCCCTGTTTCACACTACTAAAGGAAATAATTATATGAACGTATAATTAAAAAATTCAATCGTTCGGCAAAAAAATATGTTGAGTTTTTCCACGGGCACGGTTAATTTTTCAACTTTCACATTTCTGAAAAATGCATGTTTTAACACAGCTCGGGACAAGTCAAACTGACATTGAGATTCTTATTGCCCAACCAGATCCAACTCGATGTTGGGACACGATCTCTAATGACAGTGCTAAGTAAGGCAAACAAGATATTGGAAACCCTGAAAATATATTTTTTTAATTATATCAGTATTCAATATAATTTGTTGTATGTGCTATGAAAACAACAAACGTTTTTCATAAACTAATTATCACTATAAATCTTTTAACCAGACACTAAGCTGACCGTGACCAGACATGATTAGACAGATAAGGGGCAATTAAACAATTAAAGACATTGAACAGCTACTATATAAGTGACCCCCCCCCCCCAAATCCAAATGAGGTCTAATCTCTTAATTGTTTTATTGCCCCTAATGGGATTAATCCTGTCTTTTCACGGGCAGCTAAGTGTCTGTAGACTTGACACCTAGTCATGCATAATAGAGGGTCATAAATTTTATTGATTTTAGTGATAATTAGTTTATGGATAACTTCCTGTTGTTTTTATAAGCATTTTATGCAATTAATGAATGTTGTCCTTTAATTACCAGATTATGTAAGAACAGTTAATACATGAAAAATGCAACTGAATGCTTCTTCTATTTCTAAATCAAATAATTCTATTTATACATTAAATTATTTTTTACAAGATAACTATTATAATCTTTAAACTGACTATATTTATACAGGTACTGCTTGAGAAAATATATTGGTTAGAAATATTTAACAGGTATAAAAGGTGTTAGGATACGTTCGTATTAATTTTACAAAATGGACGTTTAATTTATCAAAATCATCCAGACCTAACTAACTGGTGTGAGATGCATATATTTGCTAATGTGTTTGAGCATTTATTTGAGTAATTAATTTCTGTAATCATATTAAATGAGCTGTCTTATTCTTAATATTTTTCATTTAATATAAACATACTTTTTAAAAAAAAAAAAAGGAATAGTTTGTTTTTAATTAAACATTGAATCAATTTAGTATCTATACAGTAGCTATATATTAGCCATAAATTTAAGTGACTGATTATGTAATTAGAAGCTAGTCTATCAATGACCCTGTCAGTTTTATTGGACTCCCTACTGTGGAATATACAGGACTGCTGGGTCTTAGTCACATGCCTCGCATTTCTGGTTCAATATATCTGTTGCCAAACACTCTTAAACATCATACTGTGTATCGAATATTAAATAAGGTAAATATTAAATGTAAAATAACCATGATTTAAATTTTAACTTGTTATTAGAAATTATTATTATTATATTTTTTTTCTTTATTTAATGTCTATTTAAGGAACTATTATCTCTCCCCACTTAGTTTTAATACACAGGCCTGTTTATGTACTTAAGATATAGTATATCAGCCCGTGTATGTAACAGTTATATATGGTAGGCATTCCCTGCAGCCAGAATACATCATGCAGGCATTCCCTGCAGCCAGAAGACCATCATGCAGGCATTGCCTATCGTCTTGATGCCTGTCTGTCTGTCTGTCTAGTGTCAGAATAGTGTACTGAATTTATTCAGTAATAGCCAGCTACCAAACCAAAAACTGACATTGAGATAGCTAGTTTATCAAACTGGTCGCACATGAGATTATATCCAACTGAAGACCTACATTTGTAGAAGGGTCCTACACCCTGGATCGTAACAATATGTCGCTGAATGGCTATTCATTTTAGCATTGATGTTTAATTAATGTGATCCGTCGTAGATTAGATTAGTGACTGCATACAAATTTAAAGCATGGAAAATTTTTTAGGTCTAAGTAAACTTGATATTCATTTTGCTAGTTAGGTTTCAATCTACCTGTGAATCACAATCATTTGAATTATGTGTATTTTGTTCAAATATTTCAGTCCACACCTAATCATATAAATCGTTCAGATTGTGTAGTATGATACTCCGTATTCAATAGAGCTAAAGTACGAACTCCTTTACTGTTTTGTCAAAATAGAATATTTTCTCAAAAACCAAACTGATTTGAAGGAAATGTTAATCATTCGGCACAAACATGACAGCTTATCAAGCCATACTTGTTGTGCGTAATTTGGTAGGGTTTAAAAAATGGATCGAACTACTTTGAATAAGTTTATGAACAAAAGAATGGGAAAATACCTAATCGGAAAATCAGATCAATATTTCGTATTAACAATAAAAAAAAACCAACAAGACTTTTTCGGATTACAGAAATTACGTAATGATATCGTCTGATAAATAAAAAGTTCACAGATAAAATAAACATGACTAACGGACCTTTACAATTTGAAATTATATGACTTGCATATTCACTAAAGACATATACAAAACATGAAGACATGTTCAGGCCTGAAACCGTTAGTAATTACATAAAGGAAAGCGGGCTATGCAATTAACTGTGGTGTCCCTTTCATAGACGTTTTATCTATGTACACTACATGCATATGATACAAAGTAAATGAGATTAGTATCATATACTCTTATTGTTTGTTACTTCAAATCAATTTTAACCAATTCATATTGGTAACCCTTCATTTCTTATTAATGCTATCCTTTTTTACTCGCTTTATATGTGTTGCTTTCCATTTATTTAAATACGCGCTACAATGCCATAAGACCATTGAACAACACCAAACAATTAATCAACCATCACAAAATGTTAGGCTAGGTCACTTTCTTACAAATATGCATTTTTTAGATATGTGTGTACATCTATTACTTTTACATTCGTGTCGGTCAGTGAACACAGTATTATACAGAATATTGCAAATAGCAGTTCTATATCGGCTAAATAAAATTTTTATGTCCGAAACATAGATTTATGAATGCTAAACACGTATGTTTATGGTTCTACGATTGGTTCACAACTAGACATGTATGTTTATGGTTCTACGATTGGTTCACAACTAGACATGTATGTTTATGGTTCTATGATAAGTCTACACCTAGACATGTATGTTTATGGTTCTACCATTTGTCTACACCTAGACATGTATGCTTATGGTTCTATGATATGTCCACACCTAGACATGTATGTTTATGGTTCTATGATATGTCCACACCTAGACATGTATGTTTATGGTTTTACGATTGGTCCACACCTAGACATGTATGTTTATAGTTCTACCATTGGTCTACACCTAGACATGTATGTTTATAGTTCTACCATTTGTCTACACCTAGACGTGTATGTTTATGGTTCTATGATATGTCCACACCTAGACATGTATGTTTATGGTTCTATGATATGTCCACACCTAGACATGTATGTTTATGGTTCTACCATTTGTCTACACCTAGACATGTATGTTTATGGTTCTATGATATGTCCACACCTAGACATGTATGTTTATGGTTCTATGGTATGTTCACACCTAGACATGTATGTTTATGGTTCTATGATATGTCCACACCTAGACATGTATGTTTATGGTTCTACCATTTGTCTACACATAGACATGTATGTTTATGGTTCTATGATATGTCCACACCTAGACATGTATGTTTATGGTTCTATGATATGTCCACACCTAGACATGTATGTTTATGGTTCTATGATATGTCCACACCTAGACATGTATGTTTATGGTTCTACGATTGGTCTACACCTAAACATGTATGTTTATGGTTCTATGATATGTCCACACCTAGACATGTATGTTTATAGTTCTACCATTGCTCTACACCTACACATGTATGTTTATGGTTCTATGATATGTCCACACCTAGACATGTATGTTTATGGTTCTATGATATGTCCACACATAGACATGTATGTTTATGGTTCTATGATATGTCCACACCTAGACATGTATGTTTATGGTTCTATGGTATGTTCACATCTAGACATGTATGTTTATGGTTCTATGATATGTCCACACCTAGACATGTATGTTTATGGTTCTACGATTGGTCTACACCTAAACATGTATGTTTATGGTTCTATGATATGTCCACACCTAGACATGTATGTTTATAGTTCTATGATATGTCCACACCTAGACATGTATGTTTATAGTTCTATGATATGTCCACACCTAGACATGTATGTTTATGGTTCTATGGTATGTTCACACCTAGACATGTATGTTTATGGTTCTATGATATGTCCACACCTAGACATGTATGTTTATGGTTCTATGATATGTCCACACCTAGACATGTATGTTTATAGTTCTTCCATTGCTCTACACCTACACATGTATGTTTATGGTTCTATGATATGTCCACACCTAGACATGTATGTTTATGGTTCTAAGATATGTCCACACATAGACATGTATGTTTATGGTTCTATGATATGTCCACACCTAGACATGTATGTTTATGGTTCTATGATATGTCCACACCTAGACATGTATGTTTATGGTTCTATGATATGTCCACACATAGACATGTATGTTTATGGTTCTACGATTGGTCTACACCTAAACATGTATGTTTATGGTTCTATGATATGTCCACACCTAGACATGTATGTTTATAGTTCTACCATTGCTCTACACCTACACATGTATGTTTATGGTTCTATGATATGTCCACACCTAGACATGTATGTTAATGGTTCTACGATTGGTCTACACCTAGTCATGTATGTTTATGGTTGTACGATTGGTCTACACCTAGACATGTATGTTATGGTTTTACGATTGGTCCACACCAAGACATGTATGTTTATGGTTCTACGATTGGTCTACACCTAGACATGTATGTCTATGGTTCTACGATTGGTCCACACCTAGACATGTTTGTTTAAGATTCTACGATTGGACCACAGATATTCATGTATGTTTACGGTTCTACGATTGGTCCACACCTAGACATGTATGTTTATGGTTCTATGATATGTCCACACCTAGACATGTATGTTTAAGATTCTACGATTGGACCACAAATAATCATTTATGTTTATGGTTCTACGATTGGTTCACACCTAGACATGTATGTTTATGGTCCTACGATTGGACCACAAATATTCATGTATGATGTTTAACCAAACAAATGGTCCACACCTAGACATGCATGTTTAAGATTCTACGATCGGACCACAAATAGTCATTTATGTTTATGGTTCTACGATTGATTCACACCTAGACATGTATGTTTATGGTTCTATGAATGGTCCACACCTAGACATGTATGTTTAAGATTCTACGATTGGACCAAACATAGCCATGTATATTTATGGTTCTACGATTGGTTCACACCTAGACATGTTTGTTTATGATTCACAGTCCAGCCTAACGCAGGTTTTACTGTTACATATGTATTAATATTGGAAGGTCATACAATGTACTTTGATCAGTGTTCCAATTAGGATAATATTCATTTTAAACATTAATCAATACCAATAAAGTCCAGGCGTCTGTTCTGAGATTTATGTATCATTTGACTGAAAAAATATTGACGCTTTCAAATATGGTGTCATATCTCGAAACATGTCGTCACTTGCATCGCTTCGTATGCTTTTGTTAGTTTAGTTACAACTTACGGAAAGAAGAAGGCAATTTATTATTTAATATGTGTAATTGCCGGTGATTGTAGTTTTTTGTATGTCTCAATCATTTATTTAATATGTAACTTGTCGTACCTTCCGAACGTCGACTGAAGATTATGCTGATAGTTTGATTATATTAATTATGTTTTGCACAATCATTTGTTACATTTACATATTTCATTGCTTACGACAAACATGCCAATACGGTGATATTAACTTAAATGATCACACACAATTTTGTATAGATATATTCTTTAATTTAACAATTTAACATTCATGCATCGATTCCAATTTAAACACACAAAGGGAATATCAATGTCCATGTATGAGCTTCTTTAGTGTTTATCTTCAAATGAGTTATTTATTGATGTAGAAATTACTACGACAAATCAGTGATTGGTTGAAATAGATGTTGATCACTACAAGGGAAATCTCAGCTTTTTTATCTAAATTTGTCGAATTTTAATCTACTTACCAAAAAAAACACTCAAAGCCCGTAATGAATGCAATATTTCTCAAGTGTTTGAATCGAATCGACAAAATTGCTTTAAATTTAATTTAGTTTATACATTCCTCTGAATGGATCTGATATATTAGCAAAATACAGATATCTACACGCTCATAATAGTAACATTGAGATTTTCTCATTGCAAAATATATGAAGCAGACGGATATTTCGTATCGGCATTTAAACGACCAATCATTAAGAACAGTTATAACGAGTTGATATCACGTGACAACTTTTCTATAGAAACACGCAGACGCAAATAGATCTTCAACCAGGAGGGTTGTCGTAATTCTTCTTCGATAAAAAGGTAACTTTTAACAAATTTCGTAGTTTAGTTCTACTTGTGTAGTTTAGTTCTACTTGTGCAGTTTAGGGATCAACTTTATACGCAAACATTTTTTGATGGAAAGTAGTATTTTCGGGAAGTTGGATTTTTTTTTCTAGGAATCATTTTCACACCTATGTTATAAACTTCGTACAAACCTAACTAAACATAATTTATCATCACATTCTATTATTTTCATTCTATATTTCTTGCACGTACTGGTCAATCTAATTTGGCAAGATGTTTTATTATGTCAAGCATATTTGGCAGTTTTAATATTTTACAGAAGGGTTGTACTTGTCCAATGTAATTTACCCAAAAATTGTCCTTTCATACAGTAACGAAACGAACGCGAGAAATATCTATTTGTATCGGTGTGCATACTCCGCAAATCGTCCTAAACATGTAAGCCATGTGTTCAGTTATGTTAACTACATATCGATTTATTGGCTTTCTATTCCGTGTTTAAGCCGACTCAAATGTTAAAATCTGTTGTTGTTTTCGAGGAATTTTTAGGCTTCCATATATTAAACAAAATCTGAATTCTCGAGTATTCTCGTGAACGACAATAGATTGAAACATTGTTTAAATACGAGAAGTACTTAAAAGTCGATGGACACATGGAAGGATAAATGAAAACGGCTAAATGGGATTGAATCGTGTGATGTTTTTCGCAACGTTTTGATTTTGGTATCAAGTAATTCCCCACTCAGAATATAAAAGTTAGACAATATTTCAATCTAATTTTGTAACATTCTATATAATCTACTCTCATGTTGATGTACATGAATGGGCTTTTCAAATAATGAGTTTAATTTCCTTTGCTGTTTATTTTTCCATTATATTTCACATAGGTTATCGAAAATTCATATGCTTGGCAATTACACCGTGCAAAAGCATAAAATACATTAAATATTATCATGCAGTACTTTGATATTAGCCGTTTCAGTTCAGGCATGAACTAATTGTGCACAGGTGTGACAGTACGTTACATCATCTTAAGCAATCATATAGAATTTTTTATGTTTGTTTAAACAACGAATGAGTCAGTGGATACACTTATTGAAATGTTGAATAGATGGATTACCTGTGGTGATTAAAGGTTGTATATATGGATTATGAACTTTATTTAAAGTGCTTACTAATTCGATTGTATTCATTCTTATTGGATGAATTATATTTATAAAACTTATAATTATATCAATGCAGGTATATTTATAGCTCTATTGTGAGTATAGTTTATTTGTCATCTTCTGGTTTTTGCTATGTGACACTTTTTAAATTACAATGAACTATCGGTGAATTACACTCCTGATATAACCACATTCACTGTACAGACAACACAAATCTGAAAACTAAATAATTTGTATAACAAGGGAAATCACCGTTATTTCAATATATTTGTCAAGTTTTAAATACCCATAAAAAGAAAATATTTGTATGATATACTCTTTAACATACACTTAGGCCTCGTTCCGTTCTTCTATTCTTATTTGATTTGTATAACTTGTCACAAATGACTGCGCATCAAAGCCCATAATGAGTGTAATATTCACAACGGGTTTGAATAGAATCGATAAAATTACTTGAAATTAGTCCATACATACTGCATTTCGAATCCATTATACATTTTGTATTTGCAAAATATGCAACCTGATAATTGTAACATTGACAATTTTTCATTGCTTGGTAAATAAATAAGAATAGTTTTGATCACACACTTTAATACTATGATATATAACATGTCATTTAGAATTAGATTTGTGTATCGTCGGGGCACTTCGAATTATATATATTTATACTACAGGTAGCCTGGTCCACATTACATGCTGTGGTACAGCATTGCAATGTGATTATCTTCAAATCGCCTGTGCAAAACACATATTTCTTATAACTGTAAAGATATATCATAAGACGTACTGTAGTTGATGTATCAAGTTTCGGTTTATTCTAAAGGTTAAGGTAACCAAATGCCTAGTTTATTTGTTGAATTTTAAACAACGTATTGAATATCACATTTTATTAATACACAATACATGAAGCATACCCCGGTCTCGTTCTTTTGTTCGTATTGTATTATATAATTTGTTACAAATGACTTCACATCAAAGCTCATAATGAGTTGACGTATTGGTATCACGTGACTGCGTCTATATAGCAACACAGTAACAAATTGTCAACGTGCACGGTAGGGATAAGACGCAAGGATATTTTTATTCTACCAATTAAAAGGTGACAATTTAATTCTTCACCTATCATTTGAATGTATATGTAATGCTAATGTATTTTTCTTCTGTTCTAAGAATGTAATTGAAAATAAGCAGCATGGAGTTAATTCTTTTTTATATATAAACGGGCTAATGACAATACAATAGGTAAGAAAAACATCAGTGATTCATGTCAATGTTTTTAATATTTAAGCATCTGTTCCGATGTTTAACTTTTGTATATTCGAATGCTACAGCAAATGTGAATACTTTGGATGTTGGGAAATATGATAATTACAACTGCATAATAACCTAGGGAAGGGAAAACACAAATGGAAATATTTAATATAGATAAACTTGTATGACTCTTGACGCTTTCCAATATGACGTCATAACTCGATACATGGTGTCACTTCTTTCGTTATGTATACTTTTGTTAGTTAAGTTATAAGTTTAGGAAGGACGGGATCATACAATCTGCTACTTATGTTTGTTGTTGATTGTAGCATCTTTTTTTTATTGTCTTATGCGTCTGTTATTTCTTGATGTAACTTTGAGGTTGGGTCTCCAAAGCCAGAACAGATTGTTCCAATGAGGTACGCATATTCGGGAGACTAATGATCATGCAGATAATTTGACTATAAGAATTATATTTCATCTTCTTGTTACTTACGGTAATATTAGAATGAAGCAAACACAATTTCGTTGAGATATAATCATTTATATAATAATTTAACATTTATGCATCTATTCCTATTAAAGCAAAACATGGGATATCAGGATTAAAGAATGACCGTCTATAGTGTTTATCTTCTGATAATTGCTATAAAAGTAACAACAATAAATCCTTAAAATAACAAAATTGATACAATACCGAACAAGGAAATCACCGATATGTCTATATATTTGTCAAATTTTAATCTACCCATTAAATAAAAAATACATTTTTTTTCAAAAATACTCTTAAACATACACTTCGGCATCGTTCCATTCTTCTGTTCTTATTATATTTGTATAACTTGTCACAAATGACTGCGCATGAAAGCCCATGAGTGTAATACATAATTCTCACATCTACAATATTTACCTCCCTTGGCGACCATCTTGTTTGGCAAATTTCTTATGCGCTTATTAGAAAAAAATCAGAAAATTGGTTAAAAAAGATAACTTAATCATGAAGTTGTTAAGGCCATAAGCACATAAGGTTTAAGAAAATGTAGTTGTTACATATGAATATTTTGTTGAATTATCAAAACAAAAATATGAATATCTTCTATTAATGCTTGAATTTGCCAAACAAGATGGCCGCCAAGGGAGGTAAATGTTGTAGATGTGGGAACTATGTATATTTCAAACGGGTTTGAATAGAATCGATAATTGTACTTAAAACTAGTCCATACAAGCAGCTGTGCGACTCCAATGCGCATTGTATTTGCAAAATACGCACCCTCATAATTCATGATAATTGTGTCATTGTTTGATAAATAAAGCGGACGGATATTTCGACATGTGAATGACCAATCGGTAAGAGCAGTTTTGATTACAGGAGGGATGTGTTTATACCAGTTAATTTGGGGTCCGAGATGTCTAGACATCCAATATTCGATTAAAAGTGAATCAGACTGGATAAATATTTGTATAGTCCATCAAAGTTTTTTTTCCATAATAAGATACCAATATTCTTAAATATTTTACTTTTAAATCTTAAATAACATGCAAAAACTCTTTTAAAAATAGCATATTCGTAAGGCCGATGTCACATTTGTGAATATGACCTTACGTAAATGAAGCTTAATCAGTGTTTATATTAACATTAAGACCCCGTGGTGCTTCGTGTCTATTTCGGCCAACGAAAGCGATACGTAATACGCTCGAATGTGTAAGTTAAAATTATGAACATACAGATGAAAATAGTTTTTTAATACAGAGTAATTAAAGTCACCATTTATTAATATTTGGCTACATTTCAGACTTGAAATTTTCATCAGTAAATGATTAAGATTCATATTATTCACAATATCTGTAAGAGACCTTCTGTATATACTAGTATACAATAACATACTAATTTAATTATCGTCAATTTTCATGAACGACTATACATGAATATCCAACACCAGGATCTATTAGATTATATTTCAATATATCCAATGTTAATATTCCTCTTCCACTAGCTTATTTCCCAAAATTTTGATATGGATCATTTCTTAACCTCAGATAATAAAATATATAATACAATGGTTTTCATTGAAGTAGGAGGGTCGCGTCTTGGACTCCTTTATTTCTTCTATAGTGAATACATAAACATTTAAGTAACAAATAATCAGATTATATTTCCCACATTATTAACAGGGCTAATTTCCCGCTATTTACGTAGTTGTTATTATACATGTCACCTTGGTGGTATTCATGTGGGGTCCCCCTTCCTCTCTTTATTATAATTAACATATTTGAAGATGTTTATAAATTTAAGCTGGAATCAGTTTTTCAATGAGAATCGCATACATACGGTACCGAACGTAACTCCGTCCTTTCCCTTCAATGACTTTGCGTAGGAACGGTAACTCTGGATAGAGTTATTTTTTTACAGATTGTGTAAGAATGGCCCGCTATTGTTGTAGCTCATTATTACAGGAAATAATGAAGATTAAACATGGTTAAAATTAGGACTGTCCCGATATGGCAGCGTACCGGTACGTACCGGTACAGTGCTGGACGATATGCGTATCGTATCGGAAGGTCTCGTATCGGCCGTATCGCGGTTTTTTATTTTATATTAAAAAAACTCTTAGAATGTTGAACAACTGAACTAGACTTGCGAATTTACTCTCATATCATCATCGACAATGCTTACGCAACTAATATCTGGGATTCCATACTCCATTTACAGACATTAGCGGCATCAGTTAATGCTAGACAACGAATTCGATTCGAATATTCAGATTTTGTCAAGTAGATTATTATTGACTTATAAATTGTATTACGCCACCATTTAATTTTACATACAATACGGCAGCATTTTGGTTTGCTGGTTAATGAAACAAAGAAGCACGTATATAGTTGTCTGTAAGAAGTGTCAACGCGATGTCAAGTATAGTGGTGGGACTAGCAACCTTAGAACACGTATATCTCGTCATCATAACATCCAAGCTGAAGATTATTACTAGTATTTTGGTATTGTTAATCAATTTGACAATCATAACCCTGATTCTTTAAACAATTGTATATGGCTTAAAAGTACTATTCTTGATATAAGGCAATTTATGGGACAGGGATAAAAACTTACTAATATTTCTCATAATTATTTAATTTCCACAATATCAACAAACATATATGTGAATCAAATTGATGACTTTAAGTACAAGACGAATTAGTTTTACACCCTTTTAACAGTTAATTAGGACTTTCTAGCACCAAACAAATGTGCGGAGTTCCCCAAAACACTAATATTTTAACGTTTTTCATTACTTTGAAATATTGTAATATTGTATCGTTGATATCGCATATCGCAAGTACCGTATCGCAATACGTATCGTATCGGCTGAGATCTGTATCGGGACAGCCCTAGTTAAAATCCAATACAAAAAGTGTGGCCGGTTTGACAAAAAAATTAAACGGAGGCCGCAGTGACTATTTGGGGCCGTTTAACCAGGGGGCGTTTTGACTTGGGGCCGGTTTGGCCGGAAGTGACGTTTAATAATCTCGTGGTTGCGTTCTTTTCCATGTAAATAACGGTAAGCACAAGCTGGCGACCGATAATGTATCGACCAATAACAGCGACCAATAGTGATTTTCCGTAATATTTTCAAATGCGTAAGAATTGCAATTCCAGCGACCAATAAGAATTGAGGTTATACACTACCAAATTTTGGTAAGAATTCCCAGCGACCGATAATATTCGTAGGTCATACGCTACTAAATTTACAGTAAAGAAGTTATCAAGTATTTCTGTGTTGTTTTTCTGAAACCAGCAGGACATCTTTTTCGTGAAATGAAGGGAATGTGACCCCATAAAAGTGGATATAGGCTTTTTGTACTATGTCATAGCTACAAAATAAGACCATTTCTGTGGTGCTAGCTTGGCCTGGTGGGTACTTATGCATGGTCACAAGTTTGAGCCCATTATGAAAATTTAGAAAAATTGTTATGTTTGTTAATATTCTTTCATGTAGCTTGAAATGAAGGGAATGTGACCCCATAAAAGCGGGTATAGGCATTTTGTACTATGTCATAGCTAAAAAATGAGACCGTTTCTGTGGTCCTAGCTTGGCCTGGTGGGTATTTATGCATGGTCACAAGTTTGAGCCCATTATGAAAATGTAGTAAAATGGTCAACTTTGTTAATATTCTTCCATGTAGCTTGAAATGAAGGGAATGTGACCCCATAAAAGTGGGTACAGGTATTTTGTACTACGTCATAGCTCCAAAATAAGACCATTCCAGTGGTGCTAGCTTGGCCTGGTGGGTACTTATACTTGGTCACAAGTTTGAGCCCATATGAAAATTTAGAAAAATGGTCAACTTTGTTAATATTCTTGTATGTAGCTTGAAATGAAGGGAATGTGACCCCATAAAAGTGGGTATAGGCATTTTGTACTATGTCATAGCTACAAAATGAGACCATTTCTGTGGTGCTAGCTTGGCCTGGTGGGTACTTATGCATGGCGACAAGTTCGAGCCCATTATGAAAATTTAGAAAAATTGTTATGTTTGTTAATATTCTTCCATGTAGCTTGAAATGAAGGGAATGTGACCCCATAAAAGTGGGTATAGGCATTTTGTACTATGTCATAGCTACAAAATGAGACCATTTCTGTGGTGCTAGCTTGGCCTGGTGGGTACTTATGCATGGTCACAAGTTTGAGCCCATTATGAAAATGTAGTAAAATTGTCAACTTTGTTAATATTCTTCCATGTAGCTTGAAATGAAGGGAATGTGACCCCATAAAAGTGGGTACAGGTATTTTGTACTATGTCATAGCTACAAAATGAGACCATTTCTGTGGTGCTAGCTTGGCCTGGAGGGTACTTATGCATTGTCACAAGTTTGAGCCTATATGAAAATGTAGTAAAATGGTCAACTTTGTTAATATTCTTGTATGTAGCTTGAAATGAAGGGAATGTGACCCCATAAAAGTGGGTATAGACATTTTGTACTATGTCATAGCTACAAAATGAGACTGTTTCTGTGGTGCTAGCTTACAGTATAATATGTAGCTCGAAAACAAAGATTGATTACTTAATTGTTGGTAATGCAAGTGTACAAGTAGGTTTATGTTCAACAGTTTAATTATTTTAATTTAATATTCTTTGTATGTTTAGCATTGATATAAAAACAACAATTCTTTTTTTAGGTTCAAAAGAAAGAAAATGTGCTTGTGACTGGTCACATGATAACTCCCCAATGGACCCCACATTGATATAACACAGTGACCAGCAGTCTCGGAACAACCGTTTATCAGCTGTGAGTACAGTTGTACATTATGCAGTTAACCTTTTGATATTAAATTACTATTTAACAAGTATTAATTATAATACTAGTACACAATGTAGCTGTGTATATTATATACTTACAATAATAATTATTATTATGAAGTCTTAAAGAGTTATTTAAACAGACACATTTATTGGATTATTTGATTATTGTGTTTTTAATTTCTAGAAATAGTTAGCAGATGTCTGGATGGACACCAAATTTTAATTGGTTGTCCTGGGCTACAATTATTGAAAAATGAAGCTAACACGAGGCATTGCCTAGTGGACCTCTACCAATATTGTTCAAACCTGATGGCCCCAAGGTCAACATTGGCCTTGTCACGGGGTCAGTTGATATTATTCAGGCTTAAATAGGAAATTGAGTATCAAAAAACTTAGATGTTTGGTATGTAGCATTGTCTTTTGAACCTCTAATAAGTTTGTTCAAATCTTGGACCCGTGGTATTGGCTTTGTCAACTTTAATGCAGATCAATCCAGATATTGACTATGAACAGAATTATTAACAAAAAGAGCCAATAGAGGAGACAATAACATAAACATAACAAAAGACAAGAGATAAGTTGCAGAAGCCTGCAAGATACCTGGAATAATGTGTTTTGTTTAGCAGTGCAGTAAAAAATATATAAATGTATTAACATCACATAGGACTAAGGTATTTTATATATATTAAAATTGCCAACCGGTTTCACAGGGTAATACATTCCTATATATGTATTGTCACAGTGTTATGTGCTAGTAACCGGCCTGTTACTGAAGTCAGTATCAATATGCCTCAGTACAGCATAAAATAATTTCAGACTGATAGGTAAACTCACTTTAAATAAAAAACATAGATTTGCTTACAGTTTATAAATACATATGTAGTTGTAATTAAAAAATTCCTGACTTTAGCAAAATATTGAGGTAAAATAAAACTTAAAACTATAGAGCTATGCCTGTTGTATTAAACTTCATTGTTTATCTTGCTTTGTTGATAATTTATACTAATTAACAGAACATTTTTGTGGACAAAAGATCTATTTCCCTCATATTGGAAATTAATGTTATCATAACACCCTGTCAAGAGCGATCCTAGTGTTGAATTATTATCCCTAGAACTGATGACAGGTGTGAACTTTTACAAGAAATAATCATCTAGACATGCTCCGGTTCCTGTACTTTGGAGATTATCGAATATTTTATTAAGTTGTAAGGTATGTCGTAAAACGCCTTTTTACGAGCCTTATTTGTCAATGATGCTGGTTTAAACAACAACGACAACAGATTACAGCTTCCAGTCAAGTTTTTTGCACATGTATTTGCATATAATTTAACAACATAATAGTATCTCTATAAGACGTTTAACATAGTTACGTACGTTATTCCAAACCAACGGTAGACTTTCTTTATCTTTAACATTAAACTATCTTTATTCTATTAGCGAGTCTTTCATGTAATAATCTATTATTTCGAAAATTCTAATACATGCAGTATTAGCAATACGTAGGCTATTTTTATAGAAAGTTTGTATGTGTGTCTATTTTTTAATGATTTTTAACAATAATAAATAACTAAGAATATTTGTAATAAACTAAAAGAGAGAGGATTCTATACAACATGCCAATAACGTTCTTAAGCCGTAAGCAATCGTACAATCTGCAAGCAAAAAATACTCAACGGCAAATAGTTCTTATTTAGTACCATTTTAAGACAGTGTTTCATTGCTGAAAAAAAATAAATCATCCCACCCACCATGGATGCAAAAACAATTACAAAAACATTAAGGTTTGCGTTGGACTGACCAAAATATATATTGCTCTGGCTTTTGGAGTACTATCTCCTATGCAGCATTTGTTTGGTTAATGTAAATTCTTCTGGATGAGTATATATTACTCTCGTGACAGACAATGATGTCTTGAGTCATCGTCTGACAGAGTAGGCATTGCCTATTGTGACAGACAATGCTGTCTTGAGTCAATGTCAGACATGGTAAGCATTGCCGATCATGACAGACAATGCTGTCTTTAGTCAATGTCTGACAAGGTAGGCATTGCCTATTGTGACAGACAATGCTGTCTTGAGCCATTGTCTGACAGGGTAGGCATTGCCTATCATGACAGACAATATTGTCTTTAGTCAATGTCTGACAAGGTAGGCATTGCCTATTGTGACAGACAATGCTGTCTTGAGTCAATGTCTGACAGGTTAGGCATTGTCTATCGTGACAGACAATGCTGTCTTGAGTCATTGTCTGACATGGTAGGCATTGCACATCCTAACAGATTATGCTCACTTGAGCCATTGTCTGACTTGGTAGGCATTGCCTAACATGACAGACAATGCTGTCTTGAATATTGTGAATATCTTTTTTAAGCCACTGTAAATGTTTTTAAATGATGGTCAAAACAGTTAAAAGAAGTTAAAAAATCAAATTTTAATATCATTAACATTAAACATCATTATAACTGGTACTTTTTAGGGCCACTACAATGTCACTTCAGTTCAGTAATGGTCTAACTCCCTATATAATATATATAGTTAATCTTTTACTGCACTTAGACAACAAAATTAAGTCTGACTGTCATGCAAAATTATATAATCGCATTAATAAAAAATAACAAATAGCTATTACATTTAATAACAGCTGAATTGCACTCTAAATAACAAATAAAACCATATAGAAGTATATTATTTTGTTAAGTATTAACAATATGAAAGAATGAGATAAAGAATTACCAATTGGCTATAGTACTGGTAAATAGGTCGGAATAAAAAAAGACAGTACTGGTAAATGAGATTATGCTAAGTTGATGACCTTATTATTGGTAAATAGGCCATATTATCATATAAGAACATAGTCTTATAGATAATTCACTTATTTACTTGTCTTATTAAAAAAACAGAGAGAATTTATGCTTATTAAGTTCATAAATATTTGTATGGCACTGTAACTGTAGAAAAACAATTATTTGAAAATTGTTGCGTACCGGGCACCTACGGAGATGTTGGCATCTATGTATATCATGTAGCTAGATGAAAAGTCCCCTCATATAAAATTTAGATTTATGAAAATTATTAAAATTCAGTATTTGAATATTTTATTCATAAAGGGGGCCGGTGTTATTTGTCACTGACACTCCAGTGATTATCCTGACTGTACATATCTAACGACACATGCATTAACTAATCATTTATTTGTTCATATTCAATGATATTCAAACCATGCCTGACTCTCCGGAGAATGTCTCTATTCTCTCTTGGACAGCCATACCACAGAGGAAAGCCAGGATGCCATTACCACTAGAGATTCTGGGATGATAATTATTAGATTTAGATTACAAATTTAATATAAATATTTTGGCTAATAATCAGAACCAGAATCACTGCATGCAGCCTCACAGGATTTTGTATTCCACATCTTAACCATATTCTTTTTTGTGTTTTATCAAGAAAATAGCTTGTCGGAATTTAACAACATGCTATCAATATTTAAGTAAAATGGTATATTATAGACAAAGGGAAATTTTCTATATCTGGCTTTAAAGTTATAAAAATGTGTTAAAGTGGGTAAAAATGGTGATTTAGTCTCAATTCAGATTGAGTTGTTTCCCTTAAACCTTTGAATGAGATAGTAAATGTGGGAGATCATTCTACATCTTGAATTGTTTCTGTTTATTTTCTTTAAGAAATAATAAAAATAGAGCAATTAACTGGAGGCTTTTTATCGTAATATAGGTTCTTTTTATGAAATGAACAAATTTCTTCTTATAAAACATATTAAATGGATAACATTAATTTGGGAAAAAATGCACATCACTTATAATACTGCATTTTTTAAGTTTATAAATATATTATGATCTTGATTAAATGTTTATTTTATTACTTTAATGTGGCATAGTAATGAAGACGTATATGGGATTACCTTGAAATTTTTTATATTTTTGATAAATAGATATAGGCCTAATTTAATTACAATTGTATTTAACACATTATTTGAGGTGTATAAATTTAGTGTTTATTTATTTTAATAATGGACAGCCAGTGTGTATGTATTTATTTTTACATTCTATTTGTTGGGATCCAATACATCAAGAATAATTTCTAAGGCTCTAAATATGAGATTAATATGGCAACTTTTTGCCTGCATTTTGGCATTTATCATATGTTATTCATATACTCGGCATCAGTGAGTTGCTGTCTGTAGAGGTACAGACAAAAGCCACCGCCTCCCCCTCCCTCGTTCAAAAGTGACGGCATAGATAAAAGCCAACCCCATCAATTTTCAGTTGAAATATTGTATATGTATTTATGTTATATATTTGTCGCTATTTTATGGTTGATTTTTCTTCAAAATTAATAATAGGAAGGTATATTTTTGTTCAATTAAGTGAAATTTTATTTCTCCTCTCCACATTATAAAAAATATGTTTTTTACAATTATGATAGGCAATGCCTACCCTGTCATACATTGACTCAAGACAGCATTGTCTGTCCTGATATTCAATGCCTACCCTGTCATACATTGACTCATGACAGGATAGTCTGTCCTGATATTCAATGCCTACCCTGTCATACATTGACTCATGACAGCATAGTCTGTCAGAATGTTCAATGCCTGTCTTTTCAAACAATGACTCAAGACAGTATTGTCTGTCATGATAGGCAATGCCTACCCTGTCAGACATTGACTCAAGACAGCATTGTCTGTCACAATAGGCAATGCCTACCCTGTCATACATAGACTCAAGACAGCATTGTCTGTCACAATAGGCAATGTCTACCCTGCCAGGCAGGTTGGTAGGGAGGAAAAATATTTTATTTCAGAAATTACACTTCTATCTTGATGCATTCTATATTCATTTTATGTATTCTGCTACCATACAACCATTTATTGTGTGCTTTAATCAACCATAACATGTACTCAGTGCCTTAACACACATTATTGTTTCCCTTCATTTCTTCAATTTCCAAATGATACATACTTTAAATGTTTATCTAAAGTACTGAGTACATGTTTATTTTCCCAAGTATAAAAATAAAGTTCTCCCAAATTTTGCAATAATTTTTTTTGAGTTTTTTTACACCTTAGCACATCTATTGACCGTGGTCCAGGTAGGTAATTGCCCCTGTTAATTATTAATACTATTCATGCAGTATTAAGTATTTTTAAATATCAATTATTATCATAAACAATATAGATTTTTTCATAACAACAAACCATTTTGTACATACAAAAAATAAATGCATTTAATCTACATAGAACTATATACTGCAGTAGTTACTAACTGAATTCAACATAAATTGAATAACTGAAAATTGAATATAATATATATATTCGTATGAACCTGTAGCCCTATATGAAATGTATACCCTATTCAGACTCAATACTTCTAATGAATCTGTCAAGATATGCAATGCCTACCCTTTTAGACATTGACTCAAGACAGTTATCAACATAGTTGAAAGGAGGCCCACAGAGATTCCGCCATGGACCCTTGAATGGAATTGCCTTTTATAAACATGACATGTCACTTAAATACACTGTGAACAAAACACATTTTGAAAAATATACAGGTCAACTTTATATACTATCAAAGCACCCTGAATTGGGAAAAGTATAATTTTTATAATTTTTAGAACAGTTCAGTATATTCAAGATCAGTATGATATATAAATCATTTTCCTTTAAACATAATATTCTTCTTTTATACTATTAATATAAAATTTTATCTTTTATGTATATCAGTATGTCTAATGACTTAGGTGATATGATCCATAAAATACTTCTCCCTTATAAGGGTCCAGGAAGTGACACGACTGTGTTACGTAATATTGCATAACAACTTCTTAAAGACATTGAACAGCTACTATATAAGTGACCCCCCCCAAAATCCACATGAGGTCTAATCTCTTAATTGTTTTATTGCCCCTAATGGGATTAATCCTGTCTTTTCACGGTCAGCTAAATGTCTGTAGACTTGACACCTAGTCATGCACATAAGAGGGTCATAAATTGTATTGATCTTTAGTGATAATTAGTTTATGGAAAATTCCTGTTGTTTTATAACCATTTTATGTAATTAATGAATGTTATCCTTTAATGTTACCAGATTATGTAAAAACAGACTTAGATATATACTAGAATATAACAGTTATAATGTACTGTAACTACTATTTTATTCCTTCCTTTGTTTTCTTCTTTATACATCAAAAATGCAACTGAACGCTTCTTCTATTTCTAAATTATATCATTCTATTTCTACATGGAATTATTTTTTACAAGATTCTTAATAATAACTTGCAAAGAAACTATGTTTATACCTATACTGCTTGAGAAAATATATTGGTTAAAAATATTTAATTTAACAGGTAAAAGTGTTAAAATATGTTTGTATTAATTTCACAAAATGGACTGTTTTATTTATTAATCAAAATCATCGGTTTGCAGCAAAGAGCATTTATTTGTGTAATTAATTTCTTTAATAATATTATTTTTAATATTTTGCATTTAATATAAACATACTTCTTGTTTAAAAAAGATCATTAATTTTATATTATTGATTAAACATTGAATCAATTTAAGTATCTATACAGTAGCTATATATTAGCCATATATAGTAACTGATTATATAATTAGAAGCTAGTCTATCAATGACCCTGTCAGTTTTATTGGACTCCCTACTGTGGAATATACAGGACTGCTGGGTCTTAGTCACATGCCTGGCATTCCTGGTTCAATGTCTTTAAGAGAATATACCTCCTGTTGCTTTTGGGGTCACTTAAATAGGAGCTGTTCAATGTTTTTAAATTTAGATATTTATTGGTTACTGTCCTAGTAGAACTGTATTAGTAAAACTTTTGGGACATTTAAAAGTTAAAACGGCACGTTCAATAATAATATTGATAATAATAAATTGGCATTTAATTTGAAATGGCGTATATCAAACATTGCATGTCAATTTTAATACCCGGCCAATACTGCATGAATGAGCAATATCCCTTTAACAGGGCGATAAAATCAATAAATATTACGTCACATCCTGTAAATTGTATATCATCTGTCATAAAAGTGGTCAGAGGCTTTAGCCATAGCTGTATCAGATAATAAAACGTATCCACACGAATGCATTTTCTTAATATTCTTTTTAATCAAAAAGTACATAATTATAGAAATATAGCACGGTATTTTTTCAATGAAATTGCAAAAAAAATAAGAAAAAGCATTTGACAACATTTTTACTAAATGATACTAAAAAGGCATTGTGTAAAATATTGTACATCGAAATTGGTTCGAATAAAACATATTTCTTATATTTTATTATCAATTTATCTATTGTTTTGATTTACTACATTCAAAATCAATTGGGCTTTAAAGAATAATTGGAATATACTTCTGAGTTTATAAAATCACTTAATCTAATGAATAAATTTTGTTATTTAGGGATTGTTTTCACCACAGGGGGGTCTCTCTGTAATGCACAAAGTCATTTATCTGGGCAAGCATTGAAAGCCATATTCAAGTTGAATAAATATTTACATAAATTTACATACATTTCTCCTCAACATAAATTAAAATTATTCGATAAACTAGTATCGCCAATATTAAATTATTGCTCTGAAGTTTGTTGTTTTGCGAAGGATTCATCGATAGAAAAAGTACACATGCATTTCTGTAAAAGATTGTTAGGAGTGAAAAAAACAACACAAAACGATTTTATTTATGGGGAATTAGGACGGGTTTCATTTAATTGTATTCAGCATGTTAAAGTAATTAAATACTGGCTACGTATATTACAGATGCCTCATTTAAAATATGTATACATAACTTACAGTACGCTAGAAATGGACTTCGAACAAAGTCCATTGAAAAATAATTGGTGTAAAAATATTTACGATTTATTGAATTCACTAGGTCTCTCAGACGCATGGCTTAATCAAGGTGTCGGCAATAATGATATATTTCTTTCATTAGTAACAACGACTTAACGATCAATTCTTACAGAACTGGCATTCTCGTATAAATAACTCAAGTAGAGCTCTTTTTTACAAAACTATCGCAAATTTTAGATTTCAACCGTATTTAACATGTGTAACCATTAATAAATATTGTCAAGTTTTAACTCGTTTGAGAGTATCCTCTCACAGATTATTTATTGAAACAGGAAGGTGGTCACAACCAGCAAAGACACCAATTAATGAACGTAAATGCTTTAACTGTCTTCAGATTGAAGATGAATTTCATTTTATAATCGAGTGCAATATATATAAAGATCAGCGTAAAAAGTTCATTCCAATGAAGTACTGGGTTAGACCTAACATGGTAAAATTCATAGAATTGATCAATACTGAAGATAAAAAATTAATTAAAAATCTAGCCTCTTACATTTATAATGCGTTTGAAATTAGAAATAATATCCTGTACAATAACTGATATCATATAAAATTGTTCACATTTTCTATATTTATGTATTAATTTTCAACTGCTATCTCATAATAGATATTTGTTAATCTCACTTTTTAATACTTTATATACTTAAAGAAGAAGAATTATTATAAGTCTACGTTATATTCTGATCTTCTCCATAATATTGTTAAATGTAATAATATATTTGTATAATTCATTGTATCACACTGTTTGTATTGTGCTGTGTATATCCTTGTGGGCTTTAAAGCCTTTTGGAATTAAATAAAATATCTATCTATCTATATACATGCATATTTTCTGAAGATAATCCTTTTTACAGAATATGTTTCCGGTAAAACATGCACGAGAAAATCATTTCATTTCACCTTCATCAGGTGTTTTCTCAATAAAACTGTCATTTATTAATTTGTAATCGATATATTTATATTCACAGGGTGACCGAAAAGTAGCCATGGTTATATTTTGAGTTTTTAGACCCGCCTATATAAACCTGATTAAGAAAATAAATATGTATCGAGTTATTGAATTATCGAACAGTTTGCTAAAAATTAGTAGTTTTTTGTAACATGGTAAAAATATACCGACTTAAATTATACACCTGATTAAGCAATTTAACAATTAGTCACGTGGTAAATGTATGAAAGGTCATAATAACAACAACTAATTCGGTAGTTGCTACATCGACTACTGTACATGTACAATGTACTTACTACAATATTGATACGAAAACGCGCGCCTGAACGCGAATATCTCCATTTTCAAACTAAATTGGAAGCAATTTCCACATTTCATATTTTCTTAACATATTTTACATTTTATATTATTTATATATAACAATTGAAAATGTTACACTCGGGACACAAACAC
The DNA here is from genome assembly GCA_964023205.1 of Lutraria lutraria. Classification (NCBI taxonomy): domain Eukaryota; kingdom Metazoa; phylum Mollusca; class Bivalvia; order Venerida; family Mactridae; genus Lutraria; species Lutraria lutraria. The sequence continues at coordinate 14,170,392 of OZ026840.1, forward strand.
ATCTTCATGCAATATTATACACAAATTCGGTTTGCTTTTACAGGAACTATACCAGTAACAATATACTAACACTGCAGGGTCATGAAGTTACAAAATGCCTAAATAAGTGGTAAAACTCCCACTTATAGAGGACTGAGAAGAAGCACACTCTGAGTAGAAAGACTTGAAATTGATATTTTTTTATTAAACATTTTCTAGGATATACGAGGGTTGTCCTTTAAGTATGTAGACTTTTCTGATATCTGGGTTATTTTTTAAAATTTTGAAATCTAATTTCAGTGACGCATATCTTCCTTGTGTTGAGTTGCAAATACATAGTTCATAATCAAAACATTTCAAAAACTTTTTAGTATTGGTATTGTTGAACTTAAAACAAACAAAGATGAAATTGTGAGTCCTGACTGTTTTACTTAAAATAAACAAAGAAGAAATTGTGAGTCCCGAGTGTATTTTCTATATGTCTGTTTATATGACTTAATTCATGTTTAAAAGATTTGTTCAACATAGTTTGAAATAGTTTGAATGTGTTGAGAAATCATTTCTTTAATTTGATAAGTGGCAAAATTAGTAAATATATGATACTGCAATATTAATTGTTACAAGTTGACAAATCTACAGTTTTAAATGTTTTCTAATTCCTCCCCTCCCTCCAACAACATTTTCAACCAACAACATATCAAACAGGACAGATGTTTGTGTATCTTTTTATTATCTTAAGAAACATAGAATGAATTGCAACGCAATGATCATAGCACTTTGATATTTGTATGCTAAAAGACTAAACAAATTTGTATCGAGTGTAACCTTTACTTAGTCTGTATATATATAAATTAATAATTCATGTTCAGTAACGCAATTGACTTACCAAATTGGAAATAGTTTTGATTTGTTCAAAAAAAAATCCTTATTTAATGAATTGCAAAATACATTTGACAGATGTTGTTATAAATCCATTTTATGATACTCCTTATCATAACAGTTTCGTAGCACATTTTTGTATTTACATTACAGTTTTAGAACGTCCCCTGGTGTTGGTGTTGTCACCATTTAAAACTAAAACATTATCAAATAGATTATCTGTTTGTATTTTATAATAAAATAATTGAACAAATTGTATTACAATGAAACAAATTGTATAACAATAGATTAACAATACTGTCATTATCATAAGACCATACACAAAGAATATCTGTCCCGAGTGTAACGGTAACAGAAGATATATACTAGTTTTGGGGACATTGTTAAGTTACCCAAGAATAGTACCAATTAAGTGAAAATTCACATATATCTTTGAATAAACCTGAAAATTGATAAAATTGAATTAGCTAATTTGTATCTGCAGCAGTAAATGTTACATAAAAACTTTTTGAAGCGTATTTAAAAAAAAATGAAGTTCAAAGCGCCATAAATATATATTTTTTGGAAAATTATGGTTGTATGTATATATTGTTTGTATTAAAAAGTTGTTTTCATGAAAGTCTGCTAAAAAAATCACAAAAATGTGTTATTATTTCCATAGTTTAATCCATAAGATTGTTTGAATTTTAAGGATTGCTATTGAAAATATAATATTTATTTGATTAAAATGTTGTAAATTTGAAGAAGACTTTAATCCTATACTTTAGCCATTGTCAATTTTTCACAATATAATATATTTCCAACCTACTTCTGGCAATATTATGAACTAAAGTATCATTCTAAATTTGTCCCCCCATGTCACGCTTTGTCTTCATTATTTTGATTTATGCCCAATTAGCTTTTTGCTGTAGAAAAATAATTTTATATGCAAAAACATTTAATTGCTGATATTATCCCAAGATAATTATTACCGACGATACAAGCCCTTTTTCGTCTGAAAACACTCATTTCGCTGTGAATTTTGCTTTTGTAAACATAAAATATGTAGAGCGCGTGACGTCACTTTACTACGTGTGCATGGCATGACTGCGGGAAAACACAGCTGTTCTATAAATAGTATTTATTTCAATGATATTGAAAAAAATACGATAGTGGTTTCGGAAACATTTTTTCTTGCTATAAAGTATGCATGGGAGGAAAACACACCGGATTCCTCTGTTATAGAACAAAGAGAAACTATTAGGACCAATACATTTATAAGCTTATGGGACTTTAAGTTTGTCAAAAATGTAAAAAAGGGAAGGAGGAGGATGGGGAAATATTTCTCATATAATCGCAGATACAACTTGTCTGTACCAAGAAACATATACATCTTTCTCCTTCAGTTACAAGTTCGTGTGCCGAACAGTCTAAATCTGGCCAATGATATTCTGTACTTATCAATGTTGATACAATTGAGATACTTTTCTAATTCAAAATTATTTTAAAACTTCTGTAAATGTCCAATTTTGAAAATAAGATAAGTCACTTATAAACCGACTTCGTATGTAATATTTTAGAACAATTCTCTTAATTACTCTACTGATTTAAGACATGCTTTTATCTGCACTATCCCATAAAAAAACAATACATTACAGTCAGTAGAATAATATATGTAAAATCTTCATTGTATAACCGATACCATATTGTAGTTTGATCGACTACACATCTTCATTGTTTATAACCAATGCAATATAGTAGATTAATCGACTAAACAACTTCATTGTTTAATAACTCGACTATTTGAAGCTCTTTAGTTTTTTATGAAATCTGGTTATTTCAAGGTGTAGGACAAAAACAAATAAACTGGAGGATGATTGAATGAATCATCAAGGGCAAATTTTTATAGGAATATATTCGGGAATTTCGAATCACAAACGATATTTAAACATCATTACAGTTGAAAATTGAGAGAAGCCTTTTCGAAACTCAGATTAAGTTCACATTATTTAGCTATAGAAACTGATATATCGAATAAATCTAGAAGCATACCTTTTGATGATAGAAAATGTATTTTTTGTGTGAAATTAGAAGACGAGTTTCATTTCATCATAGCAAGGACTTATAAACACTATATCATATTGAAAAAAGAAATGTAAATTAGCTAAAAATATCTTACTAAAATGGCGTTTGCATTCACCGCATCGATAATCTTCTGGATTATAAGATAGAAGATATTTTACTTCAAATACATAATACCGGAAGCCTATTTGAACATATATACAACATAATTATATTGTCATACAGTACAATAGACGTAAGACAATCATGCTTATTCTTACAACTATTTTCATGGCAGGTATATGCACGCATCATTGGTTTATTTAAAGGAATTGAACGCGTGACTTCATACTGTACACGCAGCGAACAAGCTGATAAAGTAACAACGATTCTGATTGGTTAGATTAGTACGTTAACGGCCAATGATATTTTACATGACCCTGGGTCGTGCAGATTAATCCTGCATCATGCTAATTATCGTTTTACGCGCGGAAGGGTCAAAAGTAAACTTTCAGCATGATGCAGGATTTTATTTGCTAGACCCTGCAACATGCTTAAAGTTTTCAGCATGATGCTAAAAAACTTTTAGCATCATGCAGGGTCGTGCATTTATGACCTTTATCGTACGCCATACTATGGCGATGACCCTTATCGTATGCCATACTAATGCCAGATGTTACACATGCAACATTTTTTCAAAAGCAATGATTCATCGCGGTATGGATAACTTGGTCCAGTTTGGGTTTAAATTAATTAATATTGCATTTGGTCAGACAACTGATTTACAACAAATGGACCACATGAACAAGAAATGAAATTAAAAACTGGAAACTTCATGAATGCTACCAAGATTCATTGAGTCCATGGGACAACCTTGCCATCTGATTGGCTTTACATTAAAATCCACTGAGAACTAACATTTAATCACAATTCTGCATGTACCTTTTTGCGTACATCTTCTTTTAAAACAAACAGAAATTCACTGATTTTAAATTTCATTTGAGACCCCTGCCTACAGCAACTCTTGACAAGTGAGTTTTTTTCAGAACATCTGACTGTAGTTGCTAGGCAATGTCATCATTTTCGGGTCATGTGTAGGTACAAGTCTGTCTAAATGCGTGTAGGAACTGCAATTTGGCATCTTCCTGATCTGTTTGAAGAACCCTAGAATGTAAAATAAATTTACTATACATGTAGTTATAAACCTGTAAGGATTAAGGGATTTATAATACATGGAGAATATGTAAGATTATATTGTAAACAATTAAAAGTCAATGTAAAGATTTTAAAGTGGTTGGCCTACCTTTGGAACATAAACACGTCTTTCTTCTCTTGTGCATTTCTACGGTTCCACGTTGTCATTTAAGTTCTATGTTCTTTTTTCTGTCTGATTGTTCTTAGTTTCTGTCTCCTTAGTCTGTTCTTTTCCTTTACAATATTATTAAATGTTTCATCTTACTTTTTTCTTTTTAACTTAAGCTTGTAAGTTGTGTTTTCTTGTTCTTTTCTTTAAGCGCTATTTAATTTTTTACATTAAATTTATTTGGATCATTATTTAGTTTTTCTCTGTACTATTTGTTAATTACTGCAAAACAACATGCATGTACTGCAATAATAATTGAGCTCATATTCCATTGAATTAAATGAATGCAGACACATTTTAGTGTTGTTTTGAACCATCAAAGACCGATTCATCCCTGTAAATAATAACAATTTTGTTTCTGTTTTTCACCAAACCTATATTGTACAGTGAGTAAACCTGATAGTTTACCTATTGGTACTGATAAGCCATCTACTAGTTACATTATATGAATGAACTGCCTTAAACATTTGCATCTCTATGTGGTAATGGATAAACACTTGAATTAAGAGTGACTTTAGTTTTATTCTGTTTTTCATTACTTTACTGCCTTGCAATACATGTTGCAATATAGGTCAACTGTATTGCAATAGTACGGATTATGCCATATCATTGCACCCCGATCTGATCATCTCCCTCACAAAGGTCATTTGACCACCAATTTGCCCATTGTAATTTCTAATTTAAGTCTGTGGAAAAATAGAAAATCCACCTTCAATATTCATCTTGATTATTTTTGTTGCAAGTGCAACATAACTCTCTATATTTCTCATTACCTGTTTATGTAGTGTGTTAATAGTTATATTACTTGCACATGTACCTATTTTCAACATGTTTTTATTGTGCTTAAAGTTTAAGAATAGTAAAAGTAAAACCATTAACAATTAGTGTAAATGATATTCATTTCATTTTAAAAGTTAGGGTATTTTGCAATTATTATACATATTTTTACTAATAAGTACTAAATTTCATTAAGATAAAATGTAAAAACATACGGTATCTCCTTAATGAAAAAAATAGTGCTTTTTAAGCAGCATTGGTACTATATGCATTATATGTCAGTATAAAATGTTCCTATTGCAACATGTCAAAATAGTGTTACACTTGCAACATCACTTATGATCATGCCCAGAAAAGGCATTCTTCACAACAAGAAAATGAGTGCACTATATGACCTCAGGTGGTTCTCCTCCTCTCTGAAATGTAAAGCAACAAACATGCTACTTATGTGATCTAACATTCTAATCCATTAATCTCAAATGTTACACTTGCAACATTTTCCAACAGACAAAGTAATTTTCAATGGAGAGTGCCTGAAAAAAAAACTTTTATCTAAATCCATTTGGTCATTTAATGTTCACAATATATCAGTCTTTTGAAATACATGTATACACTGATAATCAATATACTTACCTTCTGTCTTAATATGAGAGCATTTTAATTGAGATGAGCAGTATTTTTTTAAGAGAAAAAATAATGCAGTAACTATTTTCTTCTTAAAATGATATATTTATTAAATGGTAGTAATGAAGTAAATTCAGTAAGCTATTAAACTTAAATGTTCACAAATTATGTAAAAAGCAACATTTCATGTTTCTATAAAGTAATACATACATACCATAATTTTGAAAAACATGTTTTACATAAAATGTCCGAAAAACGCGTTACACTAGCAACGATTTTACACATGTTTTCTTTAATAACATTTGAACGCAAAACAGCAAGTTTATGAAACTTGGCTATGAAAATATTGACACCAAAACTACATTCAACAGCATAGAGTTTGTGCTGAAAATCTTTGCATGGTTTGCTTTGAACAGCTGAAATTTATGGAGTTGTTTCATTTTTTTAAATCACCTGACTGTTTTCAGCTCAGGAAGAGATTCTTTTAAAAAAACTACTATTAAATGATGGTTTAAATCACTGAAAATATTCTGAATAAAGCAAAATGAATCAGTCTAGATAAGAAACTTCAAAATGTATGACGATTTAGGTTCTTATATTTTCAAAACAATTTATAACAGAAATTCAAATTTGAATTAGAGGGAGAAGTTTATATTGTTTACACCCATTGTCTGCTTCAGCTCTTTATAGATTCAGTATAGTAAGTCAGCATTCACTGTATGTCTATCACTGATAAAACAATGTAGATAGAGAGTTTATTTGACAAACAATGTAGATAGAGAGCTAATTTGATAAAAAACAATGTAGAGAGAGAGAGAGTTAATTTGCATCCGATAGTCTGATCGGAAGTTGCGTCTTTATTAAACCATTGGGTCTTATACATGATCTTATACATGAATTGAGTATGAAATAAAATTCGGAAACTTGGAAACTTGTATATTTAAGTCCATAAGTAATTCAGCTCCATTTTCATTTGAATCATATGTTCAACTTCTATTCACGCGTTGTGATTAAAAAAGTGAAACGTAAATGGCTATACGAGGTATGTTACATGGTATTACCTCACTCGGTTATTGCATATACTATATAGGCTATGGGCTACTGGGCGAAACCCTCCCACCCCCCGGAGGCATTTTTGTAGACACCATTTTTTTGAAAGCTCAATGCCTGCTGATCATTTTCCCAGTGTCTACAATCTGGGCGTTGGGGCGTTTGTGAACTACAGCTTGCTAATTACCGTTACCGAAAAATACGTTTGACAATACATTTTTTTGTTAGAAGTCTTATTCTAGATATTTTCAATAATCCATCAATTCGAACCATTCCTTGGACCATAATAAGTTAGCAGCGGCGTTACTTGTCGATCAAATGCATGTTTTTCACTTTATTGCACTATATATGCTCTGTAATTTACGTTACCCTGCGTTACCCTAAAATGACAAGGAAATGACAGTTGTATATGTTAAATGAACACAAAAGCAGTCGTAAACAACGTTTTTATTCATATTAGGCAAATACTACCACATATTCATGTTTTTCTTTCATTGAATACTCGTTTATGTCTTCATTTTACGTAAAATACGTTACATATAAAAGTATACGTGTTACATGGATATCATTTATATTACTGTGATCACATGCTATGATCAAATAGGTATACAGTGATAGGTAATCATGATACATTCATTAATACCCATAACTGGAAAACATTTCTAGTTACAAATGTTGTAAAGTTTGATTGGCATAATGGTAGTTTACGTTACATAACGTTACCTTTATTACGATAAGTACTTAACACGCTTTACAATACATAAAACATTGATTTGATGTACAAAATGTATATACTAGACACTGGGATTTGGTAGGTCTTTCCATACACTTTCAGAAAAACATACTGTAGAAAAATGCCTCCGGGGGTGGGGGGGGGTATTGGTGCCCCATAGTCTAATATTCCCGGTACAGCATATTTTTGTTCGTCAAGCTAAATTATGTAATGTTCATAATTTCAGTGGATTTAAACATATATTACATATTTGTATTATGTATCTTGCATAGAACTCAACATCATACAATACGGTTTATATAAGAGTCATCTACATTTACACTCACCAAGTAGATAAGTAAAATTTGAATGTAATTTATTACTACAGTTATCAAGCAATTAAACGTATCTTTGGATTAGTATCAGACGGATTACATCTAGCCATAGCACGTAAACTGCAATCGACGTACTGTCGCAAAATATCGTGCACCTGCAAATGACGATATAGCAAACTATATTTCAGGTCTATTGTACCCAGGTATGTGTTAATTTGCATAAGACACCAACAAACAAACGCGTGGATTCGAAATTAATATTTGGATAACATATATTATCAATTTTAGGTAAAATATTAATTACTATCTTTTAAAGATTTAGTTGACATTGGAATTGCTAAAGAGAAAGGTAAAAACAAAACTTTATAGATATGCATGATTGGTTATATTACTAACTCCCCGCCCCTCTTATTTGAAATAATTTCACACGTTATGCTTCAAATTATGACATTAAAATATATGCGATTAAGCTTCAGATGAATTTTGAATGCTATACGTACAATGTGATAGATGCTGTTTAGATAATGTACAAATAAATGCCATCAACACAGAGGATCACAATTGAAATACGAATTCGTCTCTATTTTATGTCATCCTCGAGTTTGATGCACATGTTATGGACCTAATTTCGTGTGTGTAATTTTTAAATTTGCTGCCATGTTTTATATCCAAGTACGATATGTGTATCTTTACCGAAATGAACCAAACGATCAAAGCGAAATTATTAGTATTTTGTTTTTTTACATAAACGTATCCATGGAAACAATCCTTAGAATAAATCAAATTTGAATCATGTTTATTTTCAAAACGATCATGTTTATAAAATGCTAAGTACACTGTATTTGGATTGACATTACTTTGTCTTGGGACGCTTGCTTTTATAACACAATTTTAAGCTGAAATGATTTGTTTAAAATAAATGCACAACTAAATGCTTACGAAGCTGGCATACTGTTGTAAAACCGATTATTATACCAACTGTACATATCTATAATACATGTACATAACACATGATGCTAAGTTTGATGATCTTTGTTCAAATATTCATTCAAAAACTTTTTGTGAATAATAACGATATCAATACTACATGCCATGGCTGAATGCACACTATCGGACGTTAAATTAATACGTTGAAAGGAAAAACATTTCAATAAAGCTCGCTTCTCAATTAAATACGTTTTGCACACAATGTAAATTTCTCTCAAACACCATTGAAAACACACCTCGTAAAATATGCCAAATAATTCTATCCATATTCACATTGATTTTTATTATTTTTCAATTTCAGTGTTGAATCATGCCTAGTCTAGTAATGAACGAATTGAGAGAAGTACAAAGACAGTTCACCATGACTTTCAGACGAAATAAAACATACAGGGTTGTATGTAGTAATATACAAAACACAGCCTACTGGAGGAGGATCATAACGTTTCATCGTAGAACAATTTGTTATACAGTATTCTTCGCCATCATCATATACCAATTATATCGTATTCGTTACACATTCCCGCCAGCATTCAGTAAGTCATTTTCTAGACGAATTATACTTATGAGTATTAGTTTATTGTAGCTGTTAGCGAGTAAAGTGTCTATTACTAGTTTGGCTAATCCTGGCCATTTGATTGGCTAATGATGATGACTGAATCTATTAACAGTTGACAGGTAAGTAAATCATGAAGGCATTGTCTAGATAAGTTGTTGTGTGGTTATTTGAAGTTCAATGTGGTTGTATGATAATGCTCAGATTTATGGTGAATTCTTCAACATTTAGGGTTGATTCTTTTTTATTGATGTAGGGTATGATATTACCATGACTGTGCTTGTGAACTATATAAACATAAACCAATATGCTTCTTGTAATTCGTCTACCTATAATGTTTTGTTATAGTTTTTCTTGTTATGGATAGAGTGCAACCAATCCAAAGCAACACCCTTTGAAAAAAGCAAAGTATTTAAATTTGTTGTTGAGAGCATGTTGCTCTAGAAGCGTTAAATATATTTCTAAATCATACAGTGGATAAATCAATGGTGTTGTTGAAGGGAGGCTGTTGCTAAAGCGAGTGGCGCTCTAGAGAGGTTGCACTGTAGTTTTAAAATTACCATAACTATGCTGAAGGCAAAGAAATAACGACCGAACCTGTAATGCAATTCGAAACATAATGCAGACTTATTATCGTGTTACTGTCTGAGGTGTTGTGCTGTGATGAGCTCACTCGTTTCGCTTTTTCTTCAATAGGTCTGTACGTTCGCTAAATTAGAGAGAAAATGCCAACATATAGATTAAATGCCCTGTCTTCATCAGTTCTACAACTCGGCATGGACATTCGTTCTGAAAGAAGACATTCTACTTTACAACTTAGATATTACTTAGTTTATAAAGCATGATAATTAATTTATTTCTGTATTGCAGTACGACTTCCAGCGTATGTCAATATATCTCAGTATGAACTCCTTCAACCTGATGTTACGGAAGACTTTCCAACCATTGATGGTTCTGTTCCTAAAATACCACATATAATACATCAGACTGATAAAGGTACACGTATTGAACATGACAATGTGAAATATATCAAATCCTTCATAGACAATAACCCGACCTGGAAGTATTATTTCTGGACTGACGAGTCTGCTAGAAGATTGATAAAAAGAAAATATCCCAATTTGTTGGAAACATGGGATAGAATCGATATAGGAATTCAAAGATCAGATTTCCTGAGAATTCTAGTTTTATACGAGTATGGAGGAATATATGCGGACACTGATGTTGAAAACATGCGTTCACTGGATAGAGTCACGTGGAAATATACTTGTATTATACCAGCCGAGCCATTAGAGCATAGTTCATTCTTATATCGGATACCGTTTGTCATAAATAATGCCATAATACTGTGTCAACCTGGACATCCATTCTTGGAACAAGTATTGAACAATTTACAGTATTTGCGCAATAACGAAGATACAATGTCGGCCACGGGACCTCTTTTCATCACGGAACAGTACATCACGTACAATAAATATATGTATTTGAATAATTTAGAGTCGGCACATGAATTCACTTTAGTTTTAGGGACTGGAATATACAAGGATTCGGATGATAAAGCCGTTTTTGTTCCCAATACTCACTTTTTCACTGATAATGTTGATGCATGGGCCTCGGGTGGAAAATTTAGCGTAACATGTAGCAAATTTTGGTTCCAAAACAAACTACAGCAGAGGGCGTGTATTGACGTAGCATTTAAGGGCTTATACAGGAAGAACACGAAATTTGTGTATACGACCCATCACTGGCAACACTCCTGGTGTTCGAAGTATAGATTTCTAACACCATATTGGACGCGTGCTTTTGGCAAGGAATATGTTGATATTAGAAATATTGTACCTAGTGAACAATTCAACTTTTTGGAAGATTGATGACTCAGTGAAAAGTGTTAAGAAAAGTGACAAGACGTCAAATATAAATGTCAACAACGCTGAAGAAGCGTCATTTATTTCAAACATTTCTCATTACTGATATAATATTTAATACATACAAATTTTAGTTCAATATGAGCTGGAATACAAAATTTCATACAGAAAAAATGAAAAGTTAGTATGCTATAACAAACAAAGAACACCATGTCTGCAGATCTGCGGCCATTGTCAATAACGTCACGTCATTTACGGTGGCGCTTTATTCCATGAGAGAAAACTCCACCAAAGCAATCTTTCTCAATGGTGTACAAGTATGTCTGAGATGTTTTACGTATCTCATCAAAACTGTTGAAACATCCGATCACTATTTCATATGTAATTTTATGCGGCGGTCGCTGTTCACAACGTCGTGAACGAGTTCAACGTCAGTTTTCCGGCTTTTGGGGTCATCCAGTGGTTGTGTTATCCCTAACCGTCTCACGTCCTTCGCTAAACCTTTTATGCCACTAGTGCACGAATGAGCAAGCCACCTGAGGCTTTCCGGAAGCTTCTGACATCAATTCCATATCCTGCGTTGGTGTTTTACCGAAATTGAAACAGAATTGTATGATCGCTTGTTGTTTTATCTTGTCTTCCGACGTCATTTTGGCATAGTATGACGCTAGGATTAAGGCATGTTATTCACTGCTGACACACCCAAACATTGGTTTGAAATGACGTGATTAATGGACAATAACGTCAAAATAACATGGTTATATTTTAGCGCGTTTTTTGATATTGCAAATGCTTGTTATTAGGTGTTAACAACAGGAAATAGTGAAGAATTTTGAGCTGCCGCACTAAACGGACACCAGTGTTGCCAAAGTTACTACAACAAGCACAATTTTATTCGGGTTGCTAAAAGAAATATGCAACTTGCAAACATTGAAATATAGTTTATCTGTTACAAGTATTGGACTATTTAAACGTCAAATTTAGAAATTATTGAGGATGCCCACGAACTTTTGGATAGCCCCTCGTACATGTACCATGGTTGTATAAACTTCGAACGCAATTCGCTGTTTGCAAATCAAAGCCCTGAAGGTTCTGCTGTTGTTCGAAACTACAAAGCAGTCAAAAGTTGAAATTCTTTGGGGGTGGGGGGGGTAAGGTATTGGGCTGAGTTTCGGAAATGCGCATGAATTTTTATGTATACCTAAGTACTACGCTTAACTACACCCGCCATACAATTGTTAAAGTTGTTCCCGTTCCATGGGCTTTCAGTACTTTGATTTATGTTTCCCTATCTGATCACCAAAAGTACATGTAGTTCAGCAATTAGCATATTTTTTATATAGTCTTTGACCTGGCCCTTTGTATGCTCAACCTATGCAGAATGTAAATTAATATCTCATACATGAAGACATACTCTAAGAAACGTTACACGTTACAAGCAGTAAATTAATCGATTAAAATTTCCCTATGAATATCTGATTGACTCACTGTTATCATCACATCGTCCATGAATTCAATGATGACTTCTATATGTTTACAATATAAGCTATGAACCAGAATTAAGCATATACAGCATGTGAATATGATGTCATTCTTCCTTGAAATGTGTGTACTGAAAGTAAATATTATAGTAATCCGAGGAAGAGGATTGTTTAGATTTTTTACGGTCGTTTTGTATTGCTCGTTTACGATTTTCCACAGCCATGTGATTTTGACTTGAATGCGCGTAATATTTGAATTGTTTTTATGCCATTGAATTGAAAAAATGTAACGATGTTCAAAGGCGGAAGATTAATGGAAGCTCTTCGGTATGCAGGAAAATTAAAATCGACCGACTATTGAGTCATGGTCTTAACTTTGTGTTCATACCGGAAAATAAAAATACTACGTACACTTAAAGATAGATGATGTAATGATATCTTGTCATTGTGACCTAAAGAAATAGTGTATGTTTGAACATACAAATGATGTTCTCTAGAAAGTTAAACGTGTACCTCCCGGCAAATGAATATTTGTTATCATTTGATATTACCGTTGTATCAATGTGCGTAATGATTCCAATCAATGGTATTAATATATCCTTAGATAAGACTACTACGTTGTTTCATCTAAAAACTCTGCCTTCTTTTCTGCAGTCAATTGTTTTATCTAAATGAAAAAAATAAAAGCGAAATGATATATAAATAATATATAAAGGTAAATTGCGAACTGCGTTTACAGTTTATACAACCATGTATCCTACACTGTTTTAGCAAGTAAGTGTGTGAACCCATTATCATATTCTGTTGTTTCAGAATTAGTCATGGCTTCGTTTTGTATATCTAACTGATGCCCTGAATACCCTTCCGAAATAAGTGTGTTAAACACGGTTTAAACGCGGTTTTAAACCGTGTTTAACCAAGCGGTATTGGCAGTTGGTTTAAGTGCGTCTTTTTAGCTTACCGCAAGAGCTAAGAAAAAAAACACAGAATAAACACAGAAAAACTTACTTTTACTAACAAAAAACCCACTTGGTACGTTTTTACCAGTGTTTTGTGGGTTTAACTGTGTTTTTGGTAAGTTGGTTTTTAAGGGTTTAAGTTAGTTTTTTCTAATAAGTTTTTTTTTTGGGGGTTTTACTGTGTTTTTCCACAGTAAGTAGGTTTTTTCTGTGTTTAACTGGGTTTCTAAAGTGAGTTTTTCTGCGTTTTTTTGTAGGAAGTTGGTTTAACTGCGTTTTAATGTGTCTTTTTCAGAAGTGAGTTTTTCTGGGGTTTTCTGCACTATTTTGTATTAAGTTGGTTTAACTGCGTTTTTAGGTGTCTTTCATAAGTGAGTTTTTGTGGGTTTTTCTGCGTTTTTTGTAGTAAGTTGGTTTAAGTGCGTTTTAATGTGTCTTTTTCAGAAGTGAGTTTTTGTGTTTTTCTGCGCTTTTGAAAAGTGAGTTTTTGTGGGTTTTTCTGTGTTAAAGTGGGTTTTTATGCGTTTTTTTTTTAAGAAAGTCAGTTTATGTTGGTTTTTGTGAGTCTTTTGTTAAAGAGGCAAGATGGCTTCAGTAAAACTGACCACCTCTTTTCTAGCTTGTTTGAATCAAATTAAAATGCATTTTGATTTTAAAAAAGAAGTGCTATATACCATACCAATCCTCAACTGAATTAGTCACTTTTTTGTTGCATGCACTTTCGCTCAATTGCACCTTTCAACACTTTTCTAGAAAACAACCCAATGATCTCATCAGCTTGACCTTTTTTCGATTAAAGACAAGCTTACGTCCTTCTGCTAAATAATGGATTACAGAAACAGAACAATCAAAAATATTAACAGTAATCACTTATAATGCTTATACAAATAAATATGACAAACAAACAGGGAAAATATGAAAATATCTTTATCATATGAAAGACATTATTATTAACAATATCAATAATTTATGTGAACCAAACATAATGTTATTATCACTACAAGCATATAACAAGAAACGTGGCAGTGCCACAAAACCAGATTTTCCAAGGCTTTAATACCACAATACTCAAGAATCAGTGGTTCAGTTTCCAGTGCGACTAATAAGTTAACATTGACCTTTACCCTACTGGCATAGAATGCAATTCCAAGCTTGGTTTCTATATGACCAAACTGACCCCAAATACAATTTCAAGCTAAGCTTTCATGCAAGGTTGTTAAATACCCAGTGAAGTCAAGATTAGTCATTCCAAACTTAAGTAATTGAAGTTACTGATTTCTGTATTTAGTAACAGTGACCTTGACCCTACAGGCCCTTGATTCAATACAAAAGCATGGACTGGATGTAAGCTACCAACACAAAAGTTCATTGCAATATCTCAATCCTTACTCAAGTTATTGACCAGAAACTGATTTTCTATTTTTAGTGACCTTGACACTACTGGACCTTAGTGCAATTCAAAAGCATGGACTGCATGCAAGGTTTTGATTCAAGGAGGCTAAATACCAAGTTTAATCAACATTGGTCATTCCAAACTTAAGTTATTGACCAGACACTGATTTTCTATTTTTTAGTAACAGTGACCTTGACCCTGACCCCACAGACACCAAATACAATCACAAGCGAGGTTTTGATTTAAGGATGCTACATACCAAATTAAATCAACATTGGTCATTCCAAACTTAAGTTATTGACCGGACACTGATTTTCTATTTTTAGTAACAGTGACCTTGACCTAACAGACCACAAATACAATCCCGGGCTAGTTTTTCATTCAAGGATCCTACATACCAAGTTTGGTCAAGATTGGTCAATCCAAACTTAAGTTATTGATCGGACACTGCCTGTTTGACGCAGCCATCCCATCCGTCCGCCATTTTCGGCATTCTAATAACCAGGTTTCACCTTATGAAAACCTGGTTAAAAATATATAAAATGGTAATAAATGACAAATTAAGTTTGTTAAAGTTTGTACAAGATATGCTCATTAAGGGTCTTACTGTAGACGCATTCTTAGGCAAACATGACCATGAGTCGTCTGAGGGCTCCTATCATTATTTCTTCAACATAACAGCTTCCATATGGTTGAAATTTCTTAGAGATCACTCCTGTAAATTAAGAAACATTTAGATAACTATGGTGTTCTATAAAGATGAAATAACAAATTATATTCCATTGATAAGTGATGAAAGAATATATTTCTTCAGATTTAATGCCATTTTCAGTATGTTAGTCATATTGTGGAGGGCAGTTAATCCTAACCAGCTTCCCTAAAAAGAGTCCATAACTCATATGAAAATGTTTTATTTTAATGGGTATAAAAACTTGACCTGTTACTTATTATGATACACTATTGTGTAATATATTAAATCAATCAATGAAATAATCCTTGAGTTATTGATCGGAAACCTACATTAGGCTAAGATTTAAGTAAACAAGCTAACAGTCAGTAATGCATGCCATACAAACTCCCTCCCAGTACCTATCATTGGAATATTAGCTGTTTATTCAGCAGCATCTGTCTAGATTTTTTAATGATGATAAAGTTTGTCTAAATGAACAAGTTATCATCCGGAAACCAAATTTCTATTTATAGTAACACTGACCTAGAAATTTGACCTATTGACCCCTAATGCAATCCCACTTTAGATTATCCCCTATGCTATCCATACACAAACTTTCATTGAAATCCATCACCCCTAACTGAAGTTATTAACTGGAAACCAAATTTCTATTTTTATTAACAGTGACCTAGATATTTGACCTGTTGACCCCAAATGCAATCCCACTCTAGGTTATCCCCTAAGCTATCCATACACCAACTTTCATTGAAAACCATCACCCCTAACTGAAGTTATTATCTGGAAACCAAATTTCTATTTCTAGTAACAGTGACCTAGATATTTGACCTTTTGACCCCAAATGCGTCCCCACAATAGGTAATCCCCTAAGCTATCCATATACCAGCTTTCATTGAAACCCATCACCCCAAACTGAAGTTATTATCTGGAAACCAAATTTCTATTTTTCATAACAGTGACCTGTATATTTGACCCCAAATGCATTCTCACTCTAGATTATACCCATAGCTATCCAAATGTAAATTTTCATTAAAATCTGTCATCCGTACTGAAGTAATCATCTAAAAACTATTTTGGACAAATGACAAAAAATCCCCTCCGGTTTGGCAGGGGACTAAAAAGGGGCCACCATAACATAACTCCTGTAAAAAGGTTCAGATCTTACTGGGTTTCAAATTAGATCAGAATTTTATTAAGATACACATTCATGTAAAGTATGAAATCAATTCATGCAATATTTCATGGGTTATTAATTAATCGAAACCTACATTAGGCTAAATCTTAAGTCAAGAAGAAGGTCGTCATGGCTCACCAGAAAAAGACCCTGAGAGGAAAACATCATGAGCCTATGTAAAATCAAATGACCTGGGGACAGGGCCAATTTTTTACAGTACCCAATTCAAAAAACATGACAGGTGGCCACTAAATAATGTCACATACAAAATATCTAATCTCCAGGCCTTGCAGTTTCAGACAAGATTTATCAAAATTTTTCCTATATAACTTTATAAGCCAACAACAGAGTAACCCCCGGGACAGAGCAAATTTTGACCAGTCTGATTGAGCAATATTTTGAACAAACTCAGTCGAGGATATGCTACATCCGATTATATATCTAAGCTTGATAACGAGAATAATTTTTTAATTATCCTTTACGAAATAAACTCCTGGGCAGGGGCCATAATATGAGCAAACTTGTTAGTGGTCCACTAGACAATGCTACATACAAAATATCTCAAGTAGCTCTAGGCCCTGTGATTTCGAACAAGAAGATTTTTTAATGTTTCTATATAAAATTAACTCTGGGGTCTGACCAATGTTCACCCCAGGGCCATAATTTGAACTAACTTGTTAGAGGTAATAAAAATAAAATCTAGCACACAAATACAACAACTCAACACTTTTTTCATTTGAATTGATGCAGGCACAAATTATGAGGCTTACTACTTATCACTTTTGTGCACATGTAGTTTCATTGAGTTTCTTTATGTAGGTGCAGAGAAAATGTCCAGACAAATTTTGCCCTCAGATGCACATTCTGACTGACTGTCAAGCATAAATCCAATATAGCCCCCATATATTCCATATCTTGGTTATAATAATAAAATACACATACCAAGTGGGGTGGTCTGCTTCTAAAGGTTGCAGCACATCAGAATAGTGTCATTTCATTGTTGAGCTGGGTCTTCCTAAAATTTAGCATAGTTTACTACATAAAGTGTACACAGAAAAAATAATTTCTTCAAAGATTATAAAATACCAATTAACCATTATCATGCTATCCTATAATACATACTTCAATACCAGTTAAATATTACTTGAAAAATAAACCTAAAGCTATATTACCATTTCTTTATTCAAGTTTCAACTAATTCAATCTGCAACTAGCTGAAATAAGCCCAAATTTTAGCTAATTTTCTCCACATACTTGTGATTTTGTATGCGGACGGACTGACCAACAGCAGACCAGCTAACAGAGTGACTCCAATACACTGTTGGTCGAGTGGTTAGGGTGTCCGCCTTCGGAGCGGGAGATTGAAGGTTCGAACCCCAGTGGTGACTGGGTTAGAACTGATGCGGTCGGTTGGTGAGCCGCCAGCTAGTTAAAAAATGGTTACCATAGGCCCATCTCAGCCAGGCATCCAGCAAAAGGAGAAGGGATTCGGGACATAAGATAGGTGTCTCATTTACTATAAGCCAACTTGGCTGGCCCATTCAATAGGTGACACTGTAATTAATAAACAAAACCATAAGCCAACTTGGATGGCCCTTTGAACAGGGGTGACAAAATAATAAAGCAAACCTTAACCTTTTTATACCACCTCTCAAATGTCATTTGTGTGGGGTATAAGTAAACTCACATACCAAGTGGGGTGGTCTGTTTAGGCCGCAGCACATCAGAATGGTCTTTTATATTGTTGTCGTCTTGCTTTGCCGTGCTGCTGGGGTTTGCTTGTGTCCTCTACTCATCTGAGTCTGACTCGGAGCTGGGTATACTAAAATTTAGTACATTTTACGACATTAGGAACGATAAAAACAGGGGTCTGCCGAGTGGGCGAAATAATCGCCCTCAGCATTCAGACTTCGCTCCTAAATAACGGTCTGGCAAAATTGACTTCGCCCTAAAATCTTGCCTGTTTTTTCTCAGTATACAATATACAAGCTGACTTTTAAAAGCTAATTCCTTCAAAAATTATAAGACACTATTTAGAGGTTTTAAATTTTAGTTTCTGCTATCCTTGTTTAACCCAATAAATGCTCTGTTGTGCTATAATTTACCAATGGACAAGATTGTAATAGGAGGAGGAAAATAATGCACCTGGTGCGGGACTCGAACCCGCGACCTCCTGCTTGCAAGCCAGACGTTAATAGGTGAATCATAGCCCAGCCAATTTATGAGTACAATATACCACACTGCTACATGATGATAAGTTGACTTATAAATTCACTATTGTGTATACTATGCATAATGCCCTTGCAAATAATCACACTACATACATTATTACATAAAATGATAAATTTGAAACCGAGCAGTGAGAGCACAAATATTGACTTACTTGAAAGATCCACTTTGAAACTACCATCGACTCGATTGATTCAGTTTGTCTTGTTCAGGGCCCCTCGATCAGCTTTGAAAATAAATAATTTGGAAATGTCGGGATAAACTGATAAATGTATCATTAAATTCATGACTTTTCAGCGAAAGAAAAAACATACACGTATCAGTTTAAGTTGCAATGTAATGCAAGCATCATCGTCAAAAACCTTTCTACTAGCAAAAGATATAAACTTGGTCATTAATTTCAACGTTAAAAGGAACAGCAGTATGACTGAATGTTCAAATTCATGCATTTTCGCGAATTCGTGGACAAAATATTAACTTACCGCCTATTTCTTATTTGGTGGCGTAGGTTTTGCCCAGGAACTTCGACTTGACGTGATCCCCGATAGCGTAGTCATCTACTTCCTTGGCGAAAGGTGGCCCTTAGAGTGTATACTACAGAAACCCAACACAAAATCGCATTCATTTTCTTGTTTGTCAACAACAGAGTTCAAAAGTCGACCTGCGCGCCCTTTGTTTGGGGTTAAAATCAACCAATGAAATCACGTCCTATTGATTCGTATGATATCGTCGTCTCCCGGAAGCACACGAATTTCTTATATTATTTTTGATAGGAATATAGAATGAATGTAGAATTAAATTTATACATTGTTATATTGTAGGAGTTAATTATCTGCTTTTATACTTAAAATAAAACAAATACAGAAAATAGATCAGTTAGGTGCTCGTGATGCATTATGGGAGCGTCTTGAATAAACGCCGATATTATACGGTCCGATTCCGGTATTTGATAGTCACACGGCGACGTTTCTTACGGAAAAACGTATAAATAAAACAAAAAATATTTCATGCTTTTGTATGTATAATTTCTGAATTTGGTTAGAAATGAAATGAAATTTAAACATAAGATGTGTTGCTTTTGAAGTTGATAGACTTTTTGTGTTGTTTTTTTTAGTGTCAAAGACTTATTATATGCTTGCGTAACACACACCAGTCCTTGTTAATGTTAACGTTAAACTATGTGTACTGAGTGTGTGTATCTTTGTATATAGAATTAGGAAAATACTTTTTCTTGTTCACTGTTACATGAACTGATACATATTTTAATCAGAATAGTTAAAATATGTAAAATTAAGTGTTATAAAAATATTACATTGGCTTGGTCTTCGAAGATCTACAAACCAATATCGCACGTAATTAAAAAAATCGATAACTACTCTGTATACTAGAATATATTACAACAAATAGCCTTAAAATGACTATAAATGTATAATTCAGGAATCAGTGCCTCAGATTTTTAAAAACCCCGCTGTTTATTACGTAATACGCCTTTGATAAAAAAAAATAAAAACAAGTATCAAATTTCTGAGACAGGGATCCCTAGATTAAGATTTCCGCTACAAAATAAAGAAAACTGCTTTGAAATCCGTCATCAGATAAGACGGCAATGTTAATTAAAAAATGACACGGTGTTTTTTAAGCTGGGTAATTACCAATAACTGTGTCGGATCATTATCGTCTCATGAAATCAACAAATTTGGCGCATCCCATTTAATTTTGATAGCCAATCAAAATCGCAAATGTTTATGGTTCAGTAATTTAAACCACGCCCAGGTTTGATATCTTGTAAGATATTTTATAAAAAATTATTGTATCATATCGTACCAATGCAATGCACAAGAGATGGTTACCGCTGATAAGGAAAAGTCGATAAAGGGTTGCAGTATTTATCGCTATAAATCATAATTTTGCGCGTTCGGTTAGATTTTTTGTTGCTTGGTATTAAAGTATGATATTTAATCTCGAAATATTAACTTTAAAATATTTTACTTTTTTAACTATTATAGCTAAACCCGGTCGTTATATGTATATGAGATTATGGATATTTATTTATTCTGTGAATACCATAAGTATACACATGTAAAATAAAGCATCTATAGTGTCACTATTTAACATTAAAAGGTAGGCATTGATTTTATTTTTTTACATATCTGTTAGTTTGGTACTTGTTGGTTCCACAACAGTGCCGGGCAGCTCATTTGGCCTAAGTTTTAAGAATTTGGACCAACCTATTTTATTTAGCCCATTACTTGTTAGGCCTATCAATGATTCAAATATATTACAGAATAAGTATGAAATCCTTGTTTACAATGAGCACTCAAAGTTTGAGTTATAACACAATATAGACTCAATTTTTTTGTCAAAACTACGAAAGAACATATACTTAAACATTTTCTCAGTTAGTGTTATAGCTCAAACTTGTGTTTGATGTATACTCTATTGTTCTTATATGGTAACTTTTGTTAAAAAATACTTAATAATTATATGTTCTGATAATAAAAGATATCGCACAATATCTTAGTCCTACAGAAAAACATAGCTAGATGCAACACTAAAACAAAAGACACACTTCTCAAAAAAGTGTGTTAAAGTGAGTCTTTATGTTGTATTGCATCCTTCAAAACTGTTTACATAAGACCCACTTTAACACACTTAAACACACTTTCAATTTACAAAAGACCAACTTCTTTGATAAAAGACTAACATATGAAACAAAAGATGCACTTTCTGCCAAATAAAACCAACTACATACAGAAAAGACGCACTTTTGACACACAAAACACACTTATACAAGAAAAAAACTCAGAAAAACCCACTTCATAGAGGAAAGACACACTAAAAGCACAGTTTCACCAAGAAAAAACCAACTTAAACTCACTTAGACCCACAAAAACCAACTTTAACTCAGAAAAACACACAAAAATCACAATAAAACACAATTTTGGTAAATAAGTGAGCGTTTTTTCGAGAAGGGTAGTTGACTGGGTAAATCACGACTAAAATATGAGGATGAGTATGTTCTTGATTAGAAAACAATTGATGTTAAAAGAAACAAACATGGATGAATGTTTATTGGTTTATGAAGGGCCTCGTATAACCAAATCAAATAGTAATACATGTATGTACTTACATAATCTCCAGAGGAGCTTCTGGCATGTAGGATTTTTTAGTGTTACTGATAAGTTATTTTACTGTCAACTCCAAAAATGAATTGAGTGAAATTGCTTGTTAGATTTTACATAGTACTGAGAGTCAATGATTACCTGGGTAGAATGTGTTTATTGATTTGCCTCTGTGTGAACGGTCTGGCTTTCGTTTTATATTCAAGTTTATACCACAGGTAACTGTATCATGAATAGATTATAAAAATATGAAAAAAAAAAAATTAAAAAAAAAATATGTATTAATATGTTAACAAGGTATATTTCAACAAAAATTCTCTAGACGATCACTGAGGTGACTTTTGTTTTTCAATTTCATCAAGGATTCCCAGCGTATTTTGTAACGTTCGTTTTCATTGGCCGGGAACCAAATTCTTCTACATACGTCATTTCACTTGGGAAAACCCCTTTGAAATCGGCCAATGAAAATCGTTGTCACAAACTGGATAGCACGCGCGTCATATGAACCAAAATGGAGTCTATCGGGGATAAAAATTAAAGCCGAAAATTTGTTTATTGCTTTAACATTCACATGTAACGAATTTACAAATTGTCATGGGGGTAAATGTGTTCCAACAGTTGTGTTTTCTAAGTGTAGCTGTTCATTATGTTTGTACACAACGGTTAAGACTAAATATCGTCTATTTTATGTAAATTTAGTGGATGTCAAAATCACCTCAGTGATCGTCCCGAAGCATTGGTTTACATTTTGTGGCATAACTCGTGAACTAGGCGACGGATTTCTCTGGGATTTTGCATGAATGTTGTTTTATGAATATAATCGATCACTGGAAATATCTTTAGCCAAACATTTATTTTGATGCTTTAAAAATCTTGGGATTTTTGTTGAAATATACCTTGTTAACATATTAATAAATATTTTTTTTTTTTTCATATTTTTATAATCTGTTCATGATACAGTTACCTGTGGTTTATACCACCATTCTGTAAGAATGTAGAGAACCAGACTAATGCAGCATTTCGAAGAGAACATTTGTTTTAAGTATGGATACTATTTGAGATATTTATCATGAAAAACAGTTGATTGTAGATCTATCCTAGTTTTTAAATCCTAAACAAAAGAAAAGAGTTTTTGTTTCAACTCGTTTATGTTTAGACTTTCATCTCGTCTATTTTTTTAACTTTATCTACTCTGCAGCAAGCGATACGCGGAAAAGCAAAAACACCGAAGAATACTACTGTAAATAAACTGTTACATACAGGTTTCAAGTAGAGTAGGTCAGGTTAAATTAACCGCAAGTAAACCCGATTTATATGCAATATACATCAATTGGAGCAGATAATTGATGGTTTTCGCACCATATATTGTTTTAGCAAGCACCAGTTTTGCACCAGTCGGCATTCAAACTACATCAAAATACATCCTTTACATCTGTGCGGCCGTATGTTTTTCAAGGATTAACGGGCTCTGCAACCTCTACGATTTGATTATGTTCAGTGAAAGGTTACACACATTTTGAAAGCTCGTAGCCCGATGACATGACGTAGGTGACATTGTCCAATCCCTGCACGGTCAGTGTTAGGAGGTCACACGCCGTTCGTGCAGTTAACGCACATTTTGCCGTAAACATATTGCCCATAACACATTATGCGGATATCTTCCACGTGTCATCCGATTCAGAAAGCAATGAAAATGCATGAAAATACAGTAACACACGTTTCATAAAATATAGATTGTACTTTTCTAGACGAATTATACTTATGAGTATTAGTTTATAGTGTCTATTACTAGTTTGGCTAATCCGGGCCATTTGATTGGCTAATGGTGATGACTGAATCTATTTTTAGTTGATAGGTAAGTAAATCATGCAGGCATTTCTCTGTGATGTTTAACCCAGATAAGCTGTTATGTGGCATAATATCTGAAATGCTATTTGAAGTTCAATGTGGTTGTATTATAGCAGTTTATGGTGAATTTGTTACTATTTAGGGTTTATTCGATTTGATTGGTGAAGGGTATGATATTACCATGTGCTTGTGAACTATATACAATGAATTTATTCATTTGTCAAATACTCATGATTGTCATATATGTGTATTACTCATATCATGTATCTATGTTATACTCTCCATAATGGAGGATTGAATAAAATATACAGTCAATATCCTTTATGAAAAAAGCAACTTCATACAAACACATACTAGTAAACCAATATGCTTCTTGTAATTCGTCTACCTGTAACGTTTTGTTATAGTTTTTCTTGTTAGCCATTCAGATAGTACTGGTGATATCCTTGGATGACTAATTGATAATATGGCGACTAGTAAAACACTGCAACTAGGAATTAAATACTTTCCTAACTATAGAGCTAACATTTCTTCTGCTGAAGTTGTGATATATTGTTGCATTGTACGATCATGTATATCCTATCTGTAACCACTATCTAATTTCAAAGAAATAAAATGTCCATGCTGTGTATCATTTTAACATATCATGACAAATTTGAACCCATGCAAAAACACTATACTCGAGGCAAACTCAGCGAACTGTTTCATGGTGTCATGTACATACTAGTATACATGTACATTGTATATATACACTCAAATAACAGTCAGAGTCATTTGCATAAATACGTATGAGTGAATTTCAAAATTCACAGGCTTAAAACCAACCATTTTTAATCTCGATTTGTTAATTCGTGATGTTATATCTGCAATATACACTTGCAAAAGATTTTGAAGGTACATTGTATTTACCACCCATTATGGCGATTTTATTTGTAGATTTTAAACTTTTGTGACATTATAGAGAAAATAGCTTGATAACGTTTTCCTTGGTGCAACAGTCACATTCAAATAGTTTTTTGTTTTAAATAATGATTTAATGAGGGTTAAGGAGCTATAGTTATCATTTTGAATACATTTTTAAAAAATTCAGTTCCAAAAACAATTGCTGTACGTTAACATGTCGTTAATTTTTCGTTTGTGTAACATACGTTTATATATGGTTTAATTAACATTAATTAGTCGTTGCAACACAGAACATTTCATCTAATTCATATTTAAGTTTTACTGCAGATGGTTTCACAATGGTGAGCTCTATTTAGATAGTTTCTTGGTAAATGAAAACTTCAGGCCTAAAATCGTCTGGTTTCTGTGACATGCTTGAAAAAATGATAGTTACTCTAGGTAGGCATTTTTCTTTTAATGCGTCAAGTACATTCCTGTTTTTACTCAGGAGAACAGGCGAGTTCCGCTTTAAGTGCAATTTCCTAGCATGTCTAAAACACTGTCTGAGAGTTTTTTGCTTTTTATTTACCTTTTGACTTTCAGTCACCCTATGTATGATGCTGCTAGCTAAGAAACCACCGCGGCATAGTGATGGGTATATGCAAGATACACCACATAGGTCATTAGCGTGACACCCATAGTGCAACTGACTTAGAGCTTCTGTGCTGGAGGGGCTCTTGGGTTTTCCCAATTTCAATTCCAACTGATCCTATCTGCACGAAGCTGCCCAAACGACTGCTGGCATCCATTTATTTTAATATCGTAAAAAGGCTCCTCTCCGTTGACTTTGAACTTAACAAACACCGAATTAAGATTCCGCTTTATGCCAGACATGGTAAAGTGTGGCTGATTCACACATAGTAAATGACACATCTCTGCAGAAGGTTTGTGCATGTTTTCTTTACTTTCACTAAGAAGCATTGAGTACACAAATGTACTGCAGAATTCGTCAAATAACGGCACTGAACTATATTCTTTGTAGTGTGAATTTGATAAAAATTGTGGGTTTTTTTTCATGTTTTTTTACGTCAAATTAGAGTGAAAAAGTAGATGAAGCAATTAAACTTCAGATATGATCATGAAGGACTAACACTGTCAAAAGTTGGAAATAATACCACCCTTGGCCTAATTTTATGCGTCTGTATAGTGTTTACTTTTCTGTTTCCATATCATTATTATGTAAAGCTTCAGCAATGTTCTTAATGAGAGAAAAACTTACACATTGTTGTGTCAAAACCTTGCATGGTTATCATTCAACACAGTGTCCCCGGAGTTATCCCCCGTGTCGAATCGTTTTCAGTCGCAGATTGAGCTGACTTTACTAGTTCAATGACACTCCGATCGAAAAGGAACGCTTCTAATTTCTGAACAGGCGCTTCCACATGTGATCATATAGCCTACGGAAGACATTTGTATTCTGTGACCGTCGCATTGACAGTTTCTGGATACAACGAAAAACACCGAGCATATTCGCATGGTCTCTGCTCGCCATGGCAATTCAGCGTACAAGGGAAACAACCGAGGCTATCCATAAATAATTGTCATCGTACCATCCCAATTAGCTCCTGAAATCGTTTCGTTCCTAACAAAATAGACTTCAATATCATAATGTTATTAATCAAGTGATTTCACATTGGGCCAAGAATCGTCGTATTAGCCCGTGAGCCGAAGGTCAATGCGACTGTCCGAGGCCCAATAACAACGCTGATATGAAATCGCGTGATTAATGAGAATTTTATTAATTAACTATATAATATTGTATGCTTTACAACTATGATAGGAAACCTTATAAAGACATTACATTACGTTTCCAATCGTCTGCTGACTCCGGATGTGCATCAGTGAATTTACACGTCGTGAAAATCTCTCAAAGGTTGCAGTACACCAATAAATAACACAGGTCAGAGGCAGCAAGCTGCTTTCAGACGTTAGACTACTTTTTGAGGGTATGTCAGGGTTGCCATCCTCCGTGACCTATGGCGTAATTAAACGATACGGAGTTGAATGGCGGCACACGTTAACAAACTTGGTGGAAGGTAATAATATTATTTATTGAGCTGGTTCCCTTTTTAAGCAGTAAAACGCATTGCAATGTGCACAATTTTCTCTCTCCGGTACCATAAGTTCAACCCAGTAGAGGCTTATTTTGTTGATGCACGCAAACCGCGGGTTTCAAGTGTTGCAGAATAAGTGCATAAAGCGGAGACGAAACCACTAGTTTTCTGTGTATGGTGATGTCACGTGATCATTGAGATTATTTCGGTTTGTTTATTTGTGGATATATTCGGGCACTATCAGTACTTTCTGCTTTGCTATTCAAAGAAGTCGCGATTTTGCATTAGACGTACGATAAATGCATATACATATATCTACATGTCTACAAAAAGTGCTACATTAGGTAACTCATTCTTGACTTCCTATCAACTGTCGGACTCGTATGCTTCCTTTTTTACTGTGTTTCTATTTTCGGTCTCCTAATTGTCACATGATTTAACATGATATTGTGTACTATTATAAATAAAACTTAACGATAAATAACGATAAATAGCAAATGTTCCAATATTATTTATTATGTTTATGCACATGTTTTTGTAAATGTAAATTGGATTGTGTTTTTGTAATATGTGAAATGTTGGACATGTTGGATTATCAGTTTCAAATAAGCACAGAACTAAGTAAAACGGCCGACGTTTAAATTCAACCATTTCCAAAACATAAAGAATCTGAAGTAATGTTATCGAACGAAAAGAAAAATTGTTTGACTCGCCTCTATACTGAAAACTTATTCGATATTATATTTCCCAATTAGGCTTTTTTTGAAATCTGATTATCAAACACACGATTCAGAAACCTTATTAAATGAACATACATGTTGAGGGTTCAACGCAACACTGTCGTAACTCATATTGAAATAACAAGAAGTTACGACAATGTTGCGCTGAGTCCTCGATTTCTTGATATCATAAAAATCATAACAATGTAATAACAGCAGATACAATATGACATAGGAATTAAACTACATATATACATATACAGTACAACCTCTCCAGAGCGACCCTCTCTCGAGCAATAACCTCCCTTTAACAAAAGTATAACTTTTTCCAACTGCATTATTTAACTATTAATTTAACCGCTCTAGGACAACAACCTCTCAACAACAACATAATTTTGCTACTTCGAAAAGGTGTGGCTTTGGGGAGGTTGCACCGTATTTAGTAAAAATATTAACGCATACAGATACGTTGAAACAATAACTTGACATGTGGCAACGGTTCAACAACAATTAAATGCAATTACATGTACTTAGAAGTCCTGCAGGATGTTCTACTTTGAAGCGGACCCTAAAATACAAGGACTGTACCAGAACGGATATTTGGCTGTAAATCTTTCAATGTGGATATATTTCAGTCCACTGTCCATGATAACCTTTTCGGTCTCTCTATTGACGTTGCATCCATCAAACACAGCTCTTTGAATAGGATTCATAATGGCCTGCGCAACTCGTGTCCAAGAGTTCCTCTCAGCCGCTACGTGTTCTATGAACACAAACAGTCCACCCTGTAATGATATAATCATAATACGATTATATGGACATACGGCGTAACTTTCTCGTTATTGATATGTCAAGATGACGTCTTTGTAATTCTATGTTTTATATGACGTATGTTAACACATTGTGCTAGAGAAATATAATAATTTCATCTTTAGTTTGTTAGTGTTTATTTTTTACCACCCGAACATTACTCCACTTATCACTTTTCGTCGTAATGTGTTTTTCTAACAACCCCGAATCTCAATATTGGGTTTTTGAAGTGCCATTTTCTTACATGAATAGTTTGCTAAAATTTGGAATATAAGTAGATTGCATGATTTTACTTATGTACATAAAAATTCATTCATGTGTCACCAACCATAAAAAGTTATTGCAGTTCAAAATTTCAAATCTGAAATGTTGATAAAGTACATCTGAGATCATTTTTTAACTGCGGCTTGTATTTGTAACAGGAATATTGATCAATGAAAAATGTAGTTTAATAATTATGTCATATTATTACTCAGCAATAGAATTGTACTAAAAGAGAAAAAATATCACAGATTAAAATCCCATTAGGCTTTAGTTTGGATAGTGAATATTTTACCTAGAAAGATGTCTTAACGGTGAAATAGGCCTTTATTTGTGTAAGAAACATTTCGACCTGTTTTTAAATCACAAAGTACATGTAGAGGTATGAGGTATAGCCCTTTTTAGCTCACCTGGTACAGAATGTCAGAGTGAGCTATTAGGATCGGGCTAAGTCCGTCGTCAACAATTCATTTATACATCATCTCTGTTATAATCAGACAGTTTGTATATGACAAGTACATGTTCCCAGGTTCATATGAAAATTACAGTAATAACACTGTATATGTAATACATACTAGTTTAAAATTGATAAATATGTATTCATTGAAAGGTATGACCTGCAGCAACCGGGAATCGAACCCGGATTGCTGGGTTATAAATCTAGTGCCCTAGCCACTGGACCACGGTCGTGGCTGTCAATGTGGCACTGTATGGCTGATGATACAACTGTCTAACCTCAGGATCCAACCCTGTTCTTATCAGCGCTTTGATTACATTTTAAATAGGATTGTATCATCCTGACGGGACAAGCTATTAATTCATTTATTTTGGACTACTTTGAATATAGAGAATACATAGTTGGTGCCATGATGGAGAAGAAGGTTTATCCGGTGAGGTTTGGAAAGCTGAAATGGAGCTTCTGGCGTGCCTATCATTTAAGCTTTCGTGTCGAACCGGATAAACTTACTCCATCTCGACACCAACCATGTATTCGATATGTTTTTACAACGAAAAAAAGTCGCAAAACTCTTTTTACTTGGATTTAAAAACACACACAGAGTTGTCGTTCCTTTTCAATCAACATGGTGTCCAGTTTTGATGCCAAAATCAATTTTCAGTTTTGGACAGTATTTTGTGTAAAATGTAAAATTCGAAGCATTGGCGTCTTGATAAGTACATCATTAAATTCTTTATCAAATAGAATTTTGAATATTATTTCGTTGTAGAAATATATCTTTTGTTGTTGAAGCTTTTTGCATTACCGATAACTGTCTTCTATTATTAGATTCTATAAAATGTATTCAATCAAAAACACAAAGTAACAATTTAGGTTTTGATATCAAATTATTTCGACCAAAACGAAGTTACAATACAGATCTTAGACAAGTAAGTAAATGTAATAAAAATATTGCACAGAAGAAACAAATTTCACCAAAAGTTATGGTTCTGTAAATTGCAAATAAATGCTTTAATATAAGAATTATACTGCATGTATACTGTGATTACATTTAATAAAATATGCTGAATGAAAAAAAAACATATAAAATGGGGTGGTTGTTGATCGAGTGGTTACGCGCTGGACTACTATTAAAAAAGGTCGAATTTCTCAGGGAAACTTTTTTAATGTACCCATCGCAAACTACCGAGACGAGCCAAGTACTAGGTCTAGAAAATAAAAAAAAGTGGGCGAGACGTGTATCGGGTACGAGAAAAGAGTAGGATATAAATGTCAGGTTCTTCTGCATCTTCTCTCCCCTCTCTCTAGCGCAGCTCTGAAATGACTTTACCTGTCGAATGGGCCGTTAAACAACAGATAAACCAGAGGAAGTTTACATGTTTGTGTAGTAATGCTGTTTAAGGAAGTGCTCATGAGTTTGTGTCAGTTTCGTTCCAACGAATCCGAGGTAGAACGATTTTCCGCCTAGGTTATCAGCAGGATGGTGCTGATAGAATTTATTGGCCCGCGTGATCGCTATGGAAAAGCCTCGCATTTCAAAATCGAAAATATAAAGTAAGAAAAAGAATACATACCGGTTTCAGGACTCGTTGGATTTCATGAAGGCACTTGGTTGTGTCTGCGACAATACAGAAAACAAGTGTTTCTATGACAACGTCGAATTTGTCTGATTCAAAAGGCTACTGATGCCATTTTATGACCTTCTATATTTTTACCGATATGTTTGTCGAGATATGGGTTCGCATCCAAGCACACTATATGGGAGTCAGCAGGGAGGTACTGCAAATTCGATGCTAAACCCGATCCAACCTCTAGAATCTTAAGATCACTTTTGATTTTGGTCTTAAAATCATTCACGATTTGAAAAATACGCTTTTTCTCATTTCTAATTCCCAGGTCGACACCTGGTTCTATTTTACTATATATCCAAGCTGCATACCTCAGATACACGCTGTTATATAAAATACCTCTGAAACGCCATACTACGATAGCAACAATGACAACAAGAAATATATTATACATTGTGAATGAAGTCTCTTCTTTTCCACAGATCGAGACGTAAAGATACAATTCCGTTCCTTTCCGCACCAGTTATCTCAATTAGATGCACGCACAATACGAGGGGTGTTCAATAAATAATGATACTGAATGAATATCTTAAGATTCACACATTTCTCAGGTGCCAAAATGCATGTGTGTTACATGTCACCTTTTATACATACATGCTGTAATATGTTGTAATTAGACGATTGGTTTGATTTAATTGTGGACTATATATCCCTACTGTTCAGCCATTTTGCGAAAATATGGTTGGAAAGCGTACACCTAAATCGATTGAAATACGGGCGTATATTAAAGGCAGGTGTTTTCTTGAAGTACGTCCAAAGGATACTGTTTTGGAATTATGTAACATATCTGGACATAACGAAGTATATTTTCTGACAGTTGCGCGGCGGTTTTAAAGATTTCAAGGTGACAGGATTTGGGTTCATGACACCAAAAGAATTGGAAGGCCACGAAGTGCTGTGGCCAAAAGAAACATTAAAAATGTGCTAGACCTTTTGCAAGAAAATTTGTAATTGACTAGCAGACAGTTATCTAAAGGTTCACAGATGAGTTTGGGAAGCTTTCATCTCATTCTTAAGGAACATTTTCAAGTTAACACAGGATACCGCATATGTTGGAAGATGGGCAAAAACGCAACCATGTTTTAAAGGCTAAAAACTTGCTGAAAATGTTTCCCGCATACACTAGTAGGAATTTTTCGAATTTAAAAACCATACAAACGAATCCCGACCGAGGGTTAGGGCAAGTAAAAACACACAAAGGCCCGTAATCACAAAAAAGAATACAATCTGTGAAGAAGATTATGTACGTATTGTCTTTACTTATAAAGGTCTGGCGCTTTAGATACCCGTTCTAAAGGGTAAATCCGTGACAGCCAAGTTCTGCTAAAACGCTGTGCTAAAAGAACTTGATCAATACTTTTTAAAACGAAGACAAATCACTGGAATGAAATATACATACCTGCTACATGACAATGCCTCACCATACATGGCGAATAATGTAACGTCATTCCAGGATGACAAAAAGGTCACGGTTCTTGAACATCCTGCATATTCTCCAGACCTAGCCCCGTGTGATTATTTTTTATTTCAGAAATTAAAAATCTTACCAGGCAGGGCGAAGATATAGGTCACTCAATGCCATTGAAACCGCAGTGTTTAGTGCCTTACGGGTACACCTCTTTCGGACATGCTTTCATTTATGAATTCAACGTTTAAAAACAGTGTGAATCGGGTAAAGGGTACTACAGGGCTGAAATGAACTTTTGTACATTGCTTCAAGAAATTATGATAATATAATTCTGGTTTCATTATTTATTGAACATCCCTCGTAGTTCAAACCATTCACATTGCCGATTATATTATCATCTTGTTTGTATTGATATAGAGACCTTGAGAACTCATTAAGATACAAGTAGCACACGCTTGTTTTCTGTGTTCTAGTTTTTCAGTACATGTGTCGTATTTTCAGCGTGCAAACATCAACGCAGCGGTTATATGTTACAACAAATATAAAACCTTGCTTCTGAAGTTTGCATAGCATCCAACAGAAAAACGTATCTTTAAAAAATTAATCCACAGATTAGATTTAACCAACGTTTGTGCAATTTGGTGCATGTGTGCATTTCAGTGCGTACTTGATTTTTTGCGAGATGTAGATACAGACATAGAAAAGATATTCAGCGGACGTTCACATCATTTTGCTGCAAAAGTCGGTGAAATGAATGTTTAAATGGATACGAAATTAAAGTTAATGTGGACCTCGGACCTAATGATATTTGTCTGGAGTCTGAGGTGGGGGGTAGGTCGAATAAACAGAAAGACATAAATTTCTACTCCTAAATATCAATTTGATACTCGTTTATTCTCCTGTATCACGACACGTGTTATTGATAATTGGAAGGGGCTACTGAGTGTGCTATTGACACAAAATTTTACATCTACTTATCAGAATGAGACTGAAATAAAGCACATATCTTAAACAATAAAACCAAATTAATGATAAATAAATGCACAAAATGATAATAACACGTGACAATAATTTTGGCTAACTGTTGCTCTAGAACAAATCATTTTGGCTTGTCTCCCATGTGACCTTTGACGTCAAAAAAGTGGTATTGCGGAAAGCACTTTTTACATGAAGTCAGAAGAATTAAAGAAGTTGTAAGTATTTTATTCCAATGAAAATACACTGGTTTTCCACTATACCCCAAACATTTGGCGCGAATGTCATAAATACAGGAAACAGTACAGAATACATGTACAAAGAAATGACAGCTACATATAAGTGGAACATACATATTTTGCCGCTTACCACACGCTAAGTGTCGTGCAAATTGAAATCGGAATAAAATAATTGCCTTTTCGTGTGAGTTCGTGTAAATAAGTGCTTCCCACAATACCCATTTGTGACGTCGAAAGTCACATGGGTTATCCACACTGGCTATATATTAATTTATAATTATACATGTATATGATGCAAACTGTCATCGACAATAAAATGTCTAAATTATCATTAATGGATCGATCATAATTATTGTGGTTACTGATTTTGACGTATTTTTTATCATTTCTTTCGTCAACTTGGTACGTCTATAGGTAACTAGGTAACATTATTCTGATATAAACATTGAGTTCATATCAGTCATAGTTTTATAATACCTCCTGATATTTAACACATACGTGACAATTCAAGGCTGTGCAAAACCGTGTGTGTGTTTTTGCATCATATAATAAATCATCATACATAAAACAAAAGGCATCATATGCCTTTTGATCATGTACATAACGTTTGGTAACGAACAAGTTTACCTGCTACAAACGCTCAAATATGTTCTTTTGGGTATCCTCGTCAAAGAGATTTGGCTCCAAGCAAACAAACATCGAACTTATTAAACAAAAATATCCTCCAAATTAAGTGTTGCGCCAGATCCTATTTCTAGATTTCTTAAATTCTTCCTGTTATCATTCATTAGTAGTAATATATATACGTTTCTTTTTTGTATTTTCAAAACTCGGCCAAGATCGAATATCATTTATTAATCAACAACACAACAAACATCTGGTATAGTAAACCAAGACATAAAGCAGCCATAAAGACATTGAACAGTTCCTATTATATATATTATAATTATATAAGTGAACCATAAAAGCCACGAAAGATCTAATCATTCAATGGTTTTATTTTCCCTCATCAGTCTAATCCAATCTGGTCACTGCCAGCTAAGACTTAGTGTCTAGTAAAAGAAATAGGAGAATGAATTTTAATGATTTCTCGTATAGTGAGTATTAGTTTATGATTTGGCATTTATTATGATATACTGTATATTTCATATATATACGATTCGATATTACTGCAAATAAGATACATGTACTGACATGCTTGCAGGTAAATTGTTACGTATTTGGTTATCAATTGAGGTAAAAAAGTGGTGACTAGAAATTCTGTTTACAGAAATATATCATAGTTAGTACAGGTGATATCACATTTTTATGTGGTCAACTATACATGTATATAAAAACAAATTCTGTAACATTATATAGCATTATTATTGAACAGTTTAACCATAAGAACTTAAACGGTCGCTACAACAATGTAACTCTTTGCGACACTAAAACATGAACAGTAGTTTTATTAGAAATCTGATCCTTTTGAAAAGAACCAACGGTTTCTTTGTGTTAAAAGAACCAACGGTTTCTTTGTGTTTGACTCAGCAGTAAGTCTTACAAAAATACTGTTCGACGTTACTTGTTGTGTAGATTCAGTTTGAGGAGGCGTCCTTTATGTTCCTGGTATAATTTCAAAAGTTCATCAATATAGTTCCTATCAACTATACCAACTCAATATCTTGATTTAACAACTCTGTCATCTCGCTTCGTATGTCTGTATTTTGAGCAGTCCAAGTTGTTCATTTCACGTTTTCTCGTTAGTTTAAACGGTATCATTTTGCAGATCATTTCTGTACTTCTTCTGATGTACGCTCTTTCATTTTCTCGAATTCATTTTCTCTTGTTTTTCTGCCTTTCCCTAAAGGCATTGGCATTTTGGCCCTTGCATTAGATTTTGTCTATATAAGACATATTTACCGATATTAAGTTAACTTAGGGTGCAACATTACCTGTGATAAAAACCTACGAAAAGGAGTTTTTTTGTGAAGCAGGATACGTTACCGAACCCACCATGATACGTTACCTGTGATTAAACATCCTTTACTTCTTCTTAATGAATTAAATATGCAAATTAACCCTACCTTACGTCATAGTAGTAATATGTTGAGCACAATTAATAAAAAAGTTGTTTAATAAAAATGACTAAAACACTGTTGTCTAACACAAAATTGACTTACCCTATGTGCATATTATTTCAATGTAAACTCAAAGCTTAAAATGGTTTCTCGTCACAGATAAAACACAAATATAGAGTCTTTAACATAAATTGATACATAATCCTAGAACTCAAATACCATGTGACATATAAAAGACAATGACTTCATATATTTAGAAAGTTTCAAACCATTATCAACCACGCGGTAACGTATCTGGTTTGTAACGTATCCGGTTGCGATACATATCTTCTTCATAAAACATATTTTAACAGTGTCATGCCCAAATGTTTGCATAGAAATACAAACCTTATCTAATCATTTATATTTACAAATCGTAATTTCTACAATGAACATCAATTAAGATAAGATATTGGCATTCATTTTGGCAACGTATCTGGTTTTGTTAATTGTAACACTATAGACGAGGCTGAACGTACGCTTAAATTGCTATCATAAGTTTTTTTTATCTAAACCGAAATATGTTTATGTTTATTGAATAAATATATAAGTAAGATGTTTTCATTTTCATTCTAAGTAAAATTAACTGTTATATTGAAGGTAAACAAAATAACACTTAATACCTGGTAACGTATCTTGACACGATTTTACGACAATGTTAATATTTTTTTTAATTTTCTTTTGAATGCGGATAGTTACGACATTAGGTGTTTTTAATCGCTTGGTGTATAAATAAACAACAAACAGAACAAAAATTACATTTGCAATCTTATTTTATACAATAATAAACATAGCAAGAATAACTATAATAAAACGTTATAGTTAGACGAATTACAAGAAGCATTGGTTTAAGTTTTTTGTATGAAGTTGCTTTTATTCATTCCTCCATTATGGAGAGTATAACATATTTACAAGTTATAGATAATACACATATTTTGACAATCATGAGTATTTGACAAATGAATACATTTATGTATATAGTTCACATGTACATGGTATTACCATACCATACATCAATGGAATAAAGTACACCATAAATACTACCTAATCCACCATAGTCTGATATGATACAATCACATTAAACTTGCATCTAATGATGTTCCCGATATTATGCCACGTTAACATCATAGAACGATACTTACTTGCGTTTCAACAACAGAGCAGACGAACAGATTCAGCCAAACATGACAGGTAACGCGACGAATAGCCGGTCCAATGATTGACCAATCAAAAATGACCGAAATTACCATTAACCAATCAAATGGCCAGGGTTAGCCAAACTAGTAATAGACAATACAGTAAGTACTCGCAAACAGCTATAATAAACAAATACTCGTAGGTATAATTCGTCCAGAAAATAGAAAACAACACATTATCACCGACAGCATAAATAGTACAATTTACGACATTTTATTGCGATGTTAACCATACTTACTGTTATCTTACTAGTCAATGTTTTGTTTTATGTATAAGCAATATGTTAACGATCTCAGAAAAGTCATAATCTGTTGTTATGAGACCACAAGCATGAAACTACTTGCAGACGACATACGTTTTGCCTAACTGACAACTTTTACGTAGAATCAGTGATTTTAGCATGTCTGTTACGATGTTGGTATTGCGATATCTGTTAGTGATAAAGCGAGCCGCTCTACGCTGCACAATTTCTACATGGCGAATTTGATCTTACTGATATGAACTCCATACAGAACAACAGTAGTCCTGATTTGAACGTACCAAATGTTGCACTATAGGCATTTGTCTTAGTTTCTTCTGATGTTATATTCAGGTTAGCCCAGCATGTTATTAAGACTCTTTGTTGT
This sequence comes from Lutraria lutraria, assembly GCA_964023205.1. Lineage (NCBI taxonomy): Eukaryota > Metazoa > Mollusca > Bivalvia > Venerida > Mactridae > Lutraria > Lutraria lutraria. The sequence continues at coordinate 14,207,865 of OZ026840.1, forward strand.
TTTATTTATGTGGTGTTTCCAAGCAAGGTTGGATTGAAGATCTACACCTAGGTACTTTGTTGTACATAGAGTCTTCTTTAAGACGGATACCTTTCAGGTGGTAGTCAAAGGTCGTCGGAGTCTTGGACTCTTCACTTCTACGGGAGACATTCCATGTCCCGGTTGTGTTCCCATACAATTAAAACAACAGATAAAAGAATGGAATGGTTAATAGTTGTTGCCACGAGTTGTTTAATTAGTTTTGAGGGCAAGTAAGGTCGCTATTAGGATTTCATAAAACTACTGTAATTTTACCCATAGGCACAGTACAAACGCTGCACTGGTTATATCGTCCTCGTGATTATTGTGACAGGTGACGCAAGTTAGATCAAACACAGCATCCGAGTAGTTAGAGTGTCAGTCTTCCGAGCTGGAGATCGAAGGTTTGAACTCCAGTGGAGACTGGGTAAGAACTGATACGGTCGGTTAGTGAGCCACCAGCTAGTTAAATAATGGTTATCGTAGGCCCATCTCATCCGGGTGCCCGGCAAAAAGAGAAGGGAATCGGATGGTGCTGTACGAACAAAAGATAAGTGTCTCATAAGCCAACCCTTTACCTTATTATACTTAGAAGTGTGTAGTTTTAAAAAAGTTGAAAAGCAATTTGTGACAGCTTAAATAGAATAAGGTTCTTTAATATACGTCCACCTTAAGATAGAAGTGTACCTGATATAAACTGGTAACAACATCAAACAAAGATAATTTCAAATCGAATGTCGGTATATTTTATTTATAGTACCATTAACATGTGATGTTGACAAAGTCAAGAGATTATGTTTTTACAACCACCTGTCAGACAAAGGGAATATTTGTAATTAAAATATCAAAGTGTTCACTACAAATGTGACGTCCTATTACATTCTCATAGGACAGAATTGTTAAATGAACGACATTTAAATTCAAAACTTTTCTGACATAAACATGGAAACCTGAAGTATAGCTGTCGAGCGAAAAACTCTAAGTTCGACTCTCCTCCATGCTAAAATCTTACACAATCTAATCCTACCCAGTCAGGTTTTTTTTGAAAATCTGATTACCACAAACATGACTCGAAAAACCTGAATGAACATAATTTATATTTGTAACTGATATCATAAAACATCATATGATAAAATGACAACAGGTCTTATACGGAATGGGAATTAAACTATACTAGTAAAAAGTAATGCAGATGGATATGTTAAACCAATTATAATTTGACAAATAGCGTAGGTTCAATGGTCAGCAAATACAACAAATTAGAAGTCTAGGTTGTAAAACTGTGCGTAAGTTCATTTTGAAGCGGTACCTAAAATACAAAGACTGAACCAAAACGGATATTTGGCTGTAAATCTTTCAATGTGAATATCTCTCAGTCCACTGTCCATGATAATCTTTTCGGTCTCCCTATTGACGTTGCATCCATTAAGCACAACTCTATGAACAGGATTCATAAAAGCCTGCATAACTCGTGTCCAAGAGTTCTTCTCAGCCGCTACATGTTCTAAGAACACAAACAGTCCACCCTGTAATGATATAATTACAATACAATCATATGGATCTACAGTGTATCCTTCATGAACGGTCACCTCCGAGCAACAACCATCTCCCTGTTACAGCCAGTAAACTAACAACACAAATTGACGTTTTACACTACAGCCACCTCTTTCCAACAGCCACTTTTGTCCTTTCCATTGTTGACTGTTGTATGAAGTTTGTACTGTATACAAGTATCTACCAATACATTGTTGAAGTAAAAAAACGTATTTTTAAAGAACTTGTGCTAAACAATAGTATGTCCCATGTCACAGCTTATATATTAGAACAAACACTACAAGAAAGAGAAACCCTTGAATTATTATATTTCTAGACTTGTAAACAAAAAAATGTTTTGTTATGAGGAAGTCAGCATTGCATTTGTAGAATCATCGTTGATTTGGTCAGCATCCTTAGTTGTATATTTCCCTCTAACCAATTGTTTCCCTTTTTACATTTAAATAGGATTGTATTATCCAGACGGGACAAGTTATTAATTCATTTATTTTGGACTACTTTGTATATAGAGAATACATGGTTGGTGTCGAGATGGAGAAGAATGTGTACCCGGTGAGGCTTAGAAAGCTGAAATGGGCGAGCTTAAGGCGTGCCCATCATTTTAGCTTTCGTGCCGAACCGGATAAACTTTCTCCATGTCCACACCAACCGTGTATTCGATTTATCCTGCTTCTGCAAAAAAATTATGTTTCCACAACGAAATAAGCCACAGAACTCTATTTACTTGGATTTAAAAACACACGCAGAGTTGTCGTTCCTTTCCAATCCACATACAGTTCAGTTACGTGCCTAAAGTCAATTGCATTTGTATTTTTTAATAGTATTACATTTTTGTATTTCGTTGTAGAAACATATATTTTGTGGTAGAAGCTTTTTGCATTACAGATTACTGTTTTCTATTATTAGAGAGTATGAAATGTATTCAATCAAAAATAAAATTTTTATATTAAATTATTTCGAACAAAACGAAGTTACAATACAGATCTTAGACAGGTAAGTAAATATAATAAATACATTGCACATAAAACACAAATTTCAGATTGCAAAGAAATGCTTAAATAATTATATACTATACTGTGATTATATCTAATAAATATGCTGAATGAAAACAAAACATATAAAAATGGGCTTGATCGCTATGGAAAAGCCATACTCTCCAGAATCGAAAATATAAGTAAGAAAAAGAATACATACCGGTTTCAGGACTCGCTGGATTTCATTAAGGCACCTGGTTGTGTCTGCGACAATACAGAAAACAAGTGATCCTATGACAACGTCGAACGTGTCTGATTTAAAAGGCAAATCTTCAGCAAAACCATGTGTAAATTCTACTGATGCCATTTTATGACCTCCATCTATTTTTTTACCGATATGTTTGTCGAGATATGGGTTCGCATCCAAGCATACTACATGGGAGTCAGCAGGGAGGTACTGCAAATTCGGCGCTACACCCGATCCAACATCTAGAATCTTAAGGTCACTTTTGACTTTGGTCTTATAATCATTCACGAATTGAAAAATACGCTTTTTCTCATTTCTAATTCCCAGGTCGACAGTGGTATCAATTTTGCTTAATATCCAAGCTGAATACTTCAGATACACAGTGTCATACAAAATACTCCTGCAACACCATACCACGATGACAACAATAACAACAAGAAGTATATAAAACATTGTGAATGAAGTCTCTTCTATCCATAGAGCGAGAAGTAATGATACTAGTTCCGTTCCCATTCGCACCACATGTGCATGCAGTTATCTCAATTAGATGCGCGCACAGCATTTCAAACCATTCACATTGCCGATTCTATCCTTTTCTTGTTTGTATGGATATATAAACCTCGAGAATACATTATGAGAACAAATAGTTCACGCTTGTTGTCTGTGTATTTGCAGCGTGCAAGCATCAACGCAGCGGTTATATGTTACATGTTAAATTTAACCAAAGTTTATACAATTTGAGGTATGTGTGCATTTCTGCGAGATATACATAAAGACATAGAAAAGGGTATTCAGCTGATTTTCACACCATTTTGCTTGCAATCCGTAGTACAATGGATGTTGAAATAGATAAGAAAAAAGTAATAACGTGGATGCACCATTCCTGGGACCTAATAATTAATAAGATTAGAGTCTCGGGGGTCGAATAAACGTAAATATATACTTTTTAGTCCTAAGTACTAATTAAGTACACGCGTTCATGATAATTGGGAGTGTGCTATTGACACAAATACCTACTTATCGAGATGAGACTGATATAAAGCACATATCTAAGCCAATAAAACCAGATTAATGCTGAATAAATGCACAAAATAATAGTATCACGTAACAATAAATTCGGCTACTAATTATACTTTGACTTGTCTCCCACGTGACTTTTCACGTCACAAATGGGTATTGCGGAAAGTACTTTTTTACATAAAGTAGAAGAAAAGAAGCTGTAAGTATTTTCTTCCGATACGATCTGTTATCAAGTAATATAAGACAATCATAATGTATACACGTATGCATTGTTTTGTATAAATGTACGTAATTATTTGCCTTTCGCTTATACTTATAAACTAAAATCAAAGTACTGAAAGTACTGTCGGACTTGATTTTTACCATACGAGACAAAAGAGAGAAATGTGTACCCACATCGTTCGAGCCCATACAAATATTTTAACATTTAAAATTACGGACCGATTTTTCATTCATATTGTAATGCAGGTCATATGCATATAGGTAAATGACATAAGCTAGGGCTTTACTATAGTCCCTTTGCTAAAATTTTAAAATGAAAAAGCCTGATATTGGAAAGTTTAATGATTAGCACATTAATTGAGGACAATTTAATTGCATTAAAAACTCTTTATTGTACAAAACTAGTAAACAACACTTCAGTAACAGTAAATACAAACATTGATTCTTCTGGTTTTAACACAAGAGAACATCGTCGCATTGAACACATTCAGGGTCACTCAAATCAAAAAGGTCCTGACACAGAAGAGTAAGACCTATATGACCTATAGTTAACCCGATGTGGCATGAAATTCAGACGTGATTATGTAATTCTAAATAATCTGGCGTAAAAGGAACTCTTAAACAGTAAATTTTAAAAGCACGTATCCAGTAATTTACGTTCGTATTTAGCGACTCGAATTATTATTCTTAAGCCGCAGTTTTAACATTCAACCTTCGATAAATCAAACTCCCCACATCGGTTACGCTTTGCTTCTAGCCACTGCGGGGAGTGAGTCTATAAATAGCGATTCCGTCATCAAAATAACACTAGTTGGTGTGAATATCACGGAATACGATTAAATGAGAATTCGCTTTGTAATATTAAGAAATGTTAGAAAGGCACAAAACACACACATCGATGGTAGATTGTTGCAAATGCATGAATATGTCCGTGGAGATTTTTCTGAACTATCGAAAGCAGACCGAAAGTAGAACTACTTTTACGGCAAGATATTTTATTGGACAGTGAATACGCGGTTTCAATTCTACGCATTTGAATATCTCATGTATCTACCGATAAGCACTTATTTAGATACATGCCTCTTTCCATGTAGTTACAATAAAATGATTTGAAATGTACTTAGATCTGACACACTTAATTGGGGAAAGATTCCAGATACTTCTATATAAATGTAACGTGTTTCAAGTCGTATACCGAGCGACTATGGCCTAAAATATGAAGAACGGCTTTATAAACAACAGATTGAATTAAACAATTGAACAAATACAATGTTCATGTACATAATATTATATCAATTTTCCTCAGGGACTACTTTGTCCGTATGATTGTCTAACTAAACATAAATAAGCACTATATATTAACATGCACAAATTCAATTTATGAATCAATGGTAAGTACGACACTCGTATGTTCAATAGACACAAAGACGTTTGTAAAATGTTAAAATGTAGTTTGAAGTAAAACATTAGTTGGAGTTGCCCACGACCCGGTACTGGTATTAGGGAATAGAAATCTCTATCATGGTACATATGCCGCAATCAAGAGGATCTAACCCTTACGTACACTGCCCAAAGTCCCGGACACGCACCAAATGCAATGCACAATGAAAAAACAAGAGATAACTACGACCCGGTACTGGTACTAGGAAGTAGAGACATCCGTCATGGTACATATGCCGCAATCGAGATGCTCTAGTCCATATTCACACTGACCAAAGTCCCAGGTATGCACTCGTACAAAAATTGATAATACCATAACTATATAAAAGGACAAAGAAACGTCGTTGTATCTATGCAATGGGAATAGATCGAAACCTCGTTCATGGTGCATACGCCGCAATCCGGAGGCTCTAGTCCTTAATCTCTTAAGACTAAATTCAGCAACTGGGAGAAAACCTCCATCATGGTACATTCGCCGCAATCAAGAGTATTAAGCTCCACAAATTACTGATCAGTCTCAGAAATTAATACATACCTTCCTTCCATCTAATGATACTACCACTCCAGATGTTACCCAGCAGACTGACTAATGTTCCGAGAGCGCATGCTTTTTATAAGTAGCGAGCCAGTGAGATTTGATTTGATTGGCTAATTAGAGGGCTGGTATAAAAACAAACGAATAATTGAAATGTTGCAGTCGTCTCCATAAAATGAATTAATGCATTGAACACAAACTAAAGCATTTTTTTTAAATTATTTCATATATCTATTTTTTTCTTTACGAAGGCTGATTTCTTTACATAAACATACCATTTAGTTGCGCACTATTTCCTTTATGTGGCATTCTTATAACCAAGCTGTTATGGAGTCTAGCGACAAATATAAGTCAACGATTACAAAGGACTTGATTTTGATAAAAATCAAGTCCAAAAACTAGAAAATGTAATAATTGCTTTACAGGTGTGATGTTCATATTTCATGTCCTGTTCGATGTATGTATTTTAAGTTCCTCTTTTCTTGTGGTTCAAAACCCAGATCATAATTTTACTGGTCTATTCTGTAATTATATCATTTGTGTATGTGAGCTTTTATGCATTTGATGCCTGATCAAGCCTATTAAATATTTCGACATAAACATTGCAGTTAATAAGGTATAGAAAGGTGGCTGTTTATCATACCATTTTCATATGGGGTAAATCTGCCTACTCTAACCATTTAAGGAGTTTTATAGGCCTACATTTGTTTATATACTTAATTAAGCTTGGCTGGAATTGTTTTACATACATGTCTCTTGTTAAGATTTATATAGCATGAAGAAACGAGAATGGTAAAAGTTGGCGTCGATGATGTTCCAATAAAAATATTATTGCTGAAGATAACTCTAAAGAATGAGAACTAAATTCTAGTTATGGAACTAGATTTATTGATATATTGCTTAATTTAACTATTTAAATGTCTTGTTGTGTTGGATACGCTTTGATAATGCTGCTGACGTTTGAGATCAGTTTTAAGCTATGTCAAATCATAAGCAAATGATTATAGATAATGACTTACAAAGAGTAGTAAGTTTTTCTTGAAGGCCATGGTATTAAGTTTGCAGAAATGGTATTTGTTTTTTCATCAATGATTGTACTTGTATAAAATCATTCATGTATGGGAGTTTAACAAATTGATATTTTCTAGTTACCAGGTAAATTTTTATTTGATATTATTACAGTAACTTTATAATTATATATATTGTAACTATATTTGTGGTAATATTTGGTTTTAAGTTTGGTCTTATAAGGTAACGCTGTAAAGTGAAGCTTGGATAAAATGAAAACAGCTCGACAGATTTTCTTAGAATTTATGAGGACAGATGACACACCAAACTTTATTCCAGATAAAAATAAAAAAAACCTTGTGCAGATTTTTAATAAAAACAATTTTAAAGTTTGAAAGTGAGAAGAAAAAACACTAAACTTACAAATCAATCGTAACACTTGCATCAATAGTTAAATCATGAACATCAAATGTATACCCACTTGTAGGTAATTTCATTCTCCGCTATTAAATCTTCATTTCATTAAATATCTACATAAACTGATAGAGCGATAGGCATAGATATGAGTTGTTTAATTAGTTTTGATGGTAAATAATGCTGCTATTAGGATTTCATAGAACTCGTGTAATTTTACTTATAGGCACAGTACAAACGCAGCACTCGTTGTATTGTCCTCGTGATTATTGTGACAGGTGACGCAAGTCTGATCAAATACAGCAACCGTGGCCGAGTGGTTAGAGTGTCCGTCTTCCGAGCTGGAGATCGAAGGTTTGAACTCTAGTGGAGACTGGGTAAGAACTGATACGGTCGGTTGGTGAGCCACCAGCTAGTTAAATAATGGTTATCGTAGGCCCATTTCACCGGGTGCCTGGCAAAAAAGAAGGGACTCGGATGGTTCTGTGTGAACAAGGAATACCTGTCTCGTAAGCCAACTTCGCTGGCCCTCTCAATATGGGTGACACTATAATAAACAAACCCTTTGCCGCTTTCATACTTAATAGTGAGAAGCAATTTGTGACAGCTTAAATAGAATAAGGTTCTGTAATATACGTCCATCTTCAGATAGAAGTGTATCTGATATAAACTGGCAACAACATCAAACAAAGATAATTTCAAATCGAATGTTTCGGTATATTTTATTAGTACCATTAACATGTGATGTTGACAAAGTCTAGAGATTATATATGTATTTACAACCACCTGTCAGACAAATAGGAATGTTTGTAATAGAAACATCAAAGTGTCCACTACTAATGTGACGTCCTATTACATGCATATATGTATAAGTACAGAATTGTTAAAGAAACGACATTTAAATTCAAAACTTTTTCGACATTAACATGGAAACCTGAAGTAAAGATAAAGTTTGACTCGCCTCCATTCTGAAATCTTACAAATCTAATCTTACCCAATCAGGCTTTTTTGAAAATCTGATTACCAAACACATGATTCGGAAAACCTGTATGTACATAATTTATGCATGTATTTGTAATTCAATTGATATCACAAAACATCATAAATTATTATAAAATAACAACATGTCTTATACGAAATAGGAATAAACTATATTAGTAAATCGTAATGCAGATAGATATATTGAACCAATTATAATTTGCTTTAAGTTCACTTTGAAGCGGACCCTAAAATACAAGGACTGAACCAGAACGGATATTTAGCTGTAAATCTTTCAACGTGGATATCTTTCAGTCCACTATCCATGATAACCTTTTCGGTCTCCCTATTGACGTTGCATCCATCAAACACAGCTCTATGAACAGGATTCATAAAGGCCTGCACAAGTCGTGTCCATGAGTTCCTCTCTGCCGCTACGTGTTCTATGAACACAAACAGTCCACCCTGTAATGACATAATCATAATATATAATTTTATATAATGAAAAATAACTAACATTCCATATGTTTTATTATATAATTCAATTGCCGACCGGTTTCGTCTATATATGATGAAAAATAATTAACATTCCATAGGTTTTATATATAATTGAATAGCCGACCTGTTTCCTCATTGACGAAACCGGTCGGCTATATTATATATAATACATGTCCAACTTTGGCGGACATGGCCTTATCGAGTATCTGATCAATTTTCAAGTGAAACAACTACAATTCAGGGGTTTATATAAACTGGTTCCCGTTCCATGATGCAGTACACACAAGTCAACGGGAACCAGTTTAGGGTTTATATACAGTCTACCTATTGTTACCCTCCTTGCTTGCGTTATGCTGACTTTATTAGGGGTCATAAAGTAATAAAGTCAGTCACGCGTAACAGATAAAATATGTTATCTTAATTGATATATCACTGTATAACTATTGGATTTCTGATAAGACTTGAGCATGTCCCAACTATTACCCAGCAAACGCACAACGTTATGACAACGTTGTGTTTTAGTTATGTATTGGTTGTATTTTTTTACAACGTTGTCACAACGTTGTTGCAACGTTGACAACTATTTAACACAGTGTTTTGGAATGTGTAGGAGAAAGTATCATAAAAGCAATGCATTTATGTATTGAACAGACACTGTAAAAATGCATACAGCATTGTTATCTGAAACTGGAAATATTTACAACGTTGGTACAACGTTGTGTAAACGTTGGGCTGCAACGTTGTGTAACAACCGTGCTGTAACGTTGTGAAAACGTTAGTAAGCAACGTTATCACAACGTTGTACTAATGTTTTAGTCGCAACGTTGTTAGAGTAACGTTATATCAACGTTTTGACAACGTTGCCAATTTCAGTGCAAACTAGTGTAGAACATAATGAAAGTACATGTATATATAAATGGTTATGAATTTACTCTGTATCGTTTTTATTGCTGCAAAAACAAGATCCCATCCCTTTTGCTTAAGTGCTGCCAAATTTCAATCACAATGACATTTTTTTCATGTGTAATTCACTAATTGTAGACAGTAAACAGCACATTCAACTGTTTGTTGCTCTATATTTAATGGATAAAGTAGACCTGTGTTCTGTACATACATCAGGAACATAAAGTACATGTTGTATTCGTTTTTTCATATATGCATGTTATACATATAATGATATTCATACATGTATGCCATATCTTCAGACTGTCAATAAAGTTGAGATTTGCTTCAGAAGCGTCATTCTTAAGTGAGATTTAGGTTAAAATAAGTTTTTTTTTGCATGCGAGATGGCACTTTATGCATGAAAAAATGCCTCTATTTACACCCATGAATAAATGCATCCTATGATGTATATCAAATAAAATAAAGTCAAAGTAGGTTAAATAGAATTTATTTATCAATGCACATCGTACTCTTTAGCAGCAAATAACATGTTATATTCAAAGTATCCTCACAATCACATTGAAAAACGCAGCATCAAGTCATCTGCAGCACATTATAATTCATATATGCTTAGATATCATGATATTGTCTACATAATATTAATTATGATATATAACACTCATTGAATATTCTTACTAGTCCTACTAATTACTGGCACTTCAAGCTGCTTTCAAAATTGCATTGTTTTGCAGATACATGAAACGGTCAAACTCCTTCAATCCTTGATAATATCATAGCATCATTTTCCTTTGGTGTCATAACACAGATTTACCCAGTGATCAGTTTGTATTTTCCTTAATGGACGAAAGCTCTCTCTATCAGTCTACGGCAAAATTTGGGATATAGTTATTGCCGTAAGAGCAACTTTATTGATATGTTCATGTTGTAGTTAACCACTGGACTGGGCAGAGTTTGTTCTAAATCGGATGTATCAACCCAGAAACAGGCTCGGTTTCTCTGAAAAATTCGAAGCTCTTCATTGGTCACAATTTGGTGAAAGAAAGTTTTCTTCTGCTTCTTCATAATTTCCTTGTTGTTGACCTCTGGTGCCAACTTCTACGCCAGGTTAAAAACTGAAACAAGATATACAATATTTAAATTTCAGCATGACAATGAAGTAAACATCTATAAGATGCTGAAACCGGTCTTTGAATTAGTAATTTGTGACAGGTTGCCCTCCAATATACTTTATGAAGAAAACTTATCTTAACCTGTCCAGGACAACCAATTTTTTATTCGGACAACCAAAATTTTGGTTTCATTAATAAATCAAAACAAAAGCAGCTAAAATTTTTGTTTGAGACAACCACATTTCAAACCTTAATTTCATCGACTGCTCAATGTAACTGTTAATAAATAATATTATTTTACGGTTTACCCCACCCACTGCACTGGTCATCTAAATTTAATCTGACCATTCAGAAATCATTCAACAAACAGATTATATCACCCAATCAATAAATATGATTATTAAAGAGAACTTACCGTGGTTACAAACAATAATATCTTCATGTATTTATGTATAGATCACTGAAAAGTGGATGATAATTTCTGTAGTCAATCTCCTAGCAGAGTTGTCGTTCGTTATCTCTCAAAAGCTATTTTCATTGCGATAGGTTCGAATGATATTTTTCCGTAATTATTTCGTTGATTTCAAATTAAGTTGTTTAACGTACTATACCATCATTAGAATTTAATATTTTAGTATGTTTAGGTACAATGTATCTTCTTTTTACTTTAAAAGAAACGTTAATTCGAATATACCGATCCTGATTCTTGAAATTAACCGTTGGAAATTAACGGGTACGCGCGCGCGCCGAATTGGTCAAACATTGGAAACAACATTAGTTTTAAAGCTTTTGGTGGATTTCGAGTGATAAATGGAATCATATCTGCCAGTGTCTGGTGTTTTACATTAAAATCGTGGCCATTACGCACAAGGTAAGTATTTTTTTATTGTTTTGGCAACAAAATCTTGGTTTTAAAGAATGTCGGACGAAGCGTACCACTACCGGAACGTAACAGGGTTAAGCGTACCAGTTCATTAGTTTTGATAGGCAAAGCATACCACATATGTATTATAGAAATATGAAACATGTAATTAAAAATGTATTAAATCAAGATGCGTTTTATATAATGTCTGTCATTGTCTGACGAATAAACAATATAAATATTTTTTATAAAATCATAATAAGGCCTAAATTAAAAGATTGTTTGTTTGCCGCTGCCGGCCGACCCGACAAAAATCCGCCGGTCCAAAGAATTTTTTAACTAAAAAAATAATGCATTTTTTTCATTACTTATGCGTAATATTTCTTTCGTGAAGTCAAATGCCATATGGTTTCTTCGACACACGTGCTTACAGTTGTATATTTGACATCCTTTATTCCGTCGACAACCCATAAGCACGTGATTGGCGATGTCGCGAGAATTAAGTAAATCTTAACATGATACTAATTTCTCGCCAATAACAGCGTTATTCACACATCATTTAATTGCGCTGTTGTGAAAAAATTATTACCTGATAAGTGTGAAAAATTAGCGTTGACACAAATTATAATCAACAAGTGTTGAGAAGTTAATAGTGCGGAGTTGATGAGCTTTAATTAATCTGTCAGCTTTCGTATATTATTGCGCGAAATAATATTACATGTAAACAGTGGACTGGTTTTATTGACAGAGCACCGAACTACATAGGTAAAATGAGAAACTGCGACTCGGTCTAAATTCTGGCCCCGGTACTCGATATATAAAACACTAAAAATAGACATATTAATCTCGCCCTGTACGTAACGCTGCATATGTAAAACATGGCTACACAGTTTACAAAATCGCTTAGCAATTCACCGGTTTTCTACATATTTACTTCAAGAATGGGATTTCCTACTTCACAAAATACAATCAAATGCCTGGATTTCTGTCCGTCTTGGCCGACGGATATTGTAAGTGTTAACTTATCATGTGACTGTTTTCGGAAAATGAACGGTCAACAAAAAGCGAAAGTAAAAGAAACATTCTCAATAAATATCATTTTAGCTATTCGAGTCGGCTTCAGACGTTCGCGAATCACCATGACCCTTAGCGAAGTCCTAAAACGCGATGAATAGCGACATTGCCAATTAGAATTACCAAGGACTTATATACATACAAACGTATGTGTATAAGTCCTTGCAATTACGAACGCGGTTTTTGGACACATCACCCTATGTGGGGATCGTCTTGTAGGCGATTATATAGTATAGTATAGTATATATATAAAAAAGAAAAGATTTTACCTACCTACCGACCCAACCCAAAAAGTATGGGTCGGAAGTGGCAAACAAACAATTAATTAAGGGTGGCCTAAGTGAGTGTTTAACAGTTTAAATAAGATAATCATAGACACAAACAAATGTTGTTGTAACTAATAATATCATTCTCTATTTATTATTACAGTACAACATATGTGGTATGCTTTCACTTATTTTCAATAAGTCGATCCCATTAGACAGTAGACTAATAAAAAATGCATTAATTGTAATAAATTTTAATCAGACAGCTGATAACTTATGTTAAATTTGCCAAGGGCAAGGGGGGGTTTCAATACGGAAACAAAATCCTTGGGTAAGGTCAGTTCTGGAAGAAAACCGTATTTTATATGAAAAAAAATGTTAGTGAGAGAATGGCGCTTTGTAACAGCGCCGACTATAGGACTAGCAGGTTAAAAAAGCCTTGCCACAAAGACTTTTAAGTTATAAGTTGCCATTTCTATGACAGGTTTTCTAATCGAATCGGCTTTTTTTCACAGGTAGGGGAAGGGGCTTTTTTCCTTAAATTTGGGGAAAATAACTCATAATTTTTGCAAAAGGGGAAGAGAACACTTTGATTTTAAAGAATTTAATGGCCCCTGCTATAGAAGGAAAAAAAGCCCTGAGAATAGTCAAAATATTCTTTTTGTAATGGATCTATGCTGATAAAACTAGAATATTTTTCATTATAGACAAGAAAATCGGAATATCGGAAACAATGAAGGAAACTATCCACTTTGGAAAAAAAAGTAAAAAGGCAGAAAAAAGCAACATGCTGCTGTGTCGCTCTTCGTGTCGTGATCAGTCAAGCACATCTTCAGAGTCGCCAACATCAAATAGAAAAATATCCCAAGTAAACAGTAAGTGATGGTGCTTCAGATTGACTAATATAATGAAGATACACTTATTACATCATTTTTAATAACATACATATACATGTATAGTAAGCGACATGTAATTCAAGTCTGAAAGCTGTTTCTTGATTTTTATTTCTATTTATCAATCATCCGACCTATTTCCATTGAGAGGTGGCTTATACCTTCATATATCCTCGTACCAAGTAGGACAGGAGAGGTGGTACAAATGCATATGGATAATAGATGCCTAGACTTGCATGACAAAACTTAGTTTGTCAAACAGTGTTAACTGATTTAACTAACCAAGTCAGAAAGCTATTGAATCATGCTTTTTTGTCAATCTTCTCTCGTGTATTAATCATAATGAAACCAACTTATGTGGAATATGATTGCTTTAGAACATGTTAGACCTACATTTTTACCATTGTTTTAACAATCATTTTGTTTCCCTTTTACAAATTACAGCATGAATAATATAGTACATTAGATGTCAAAGATGTTGACACCACATGTCGTTTAGTGATGAGCTTCACAGGGTTTGGTCAGTAAAGGAAAGAAAGGGATTCTCAGGGAAGAAGAGGTTGGAAGAACTGGCTATATGCAAATCAATATTAAGTAAGTTGTCCTTTATACTGTTTAAGTATGAAGTAAGTTTCTTGTTTGTTTGTTGTTGATAAGAAAAAATGGTAGGTAATTTGGTAATTGAAAAAAAAAACATTTTCAAAATTAATATTGATTATTTAAATCAGCATGACTGATTTAAGTATTTTTTAAAGAAAATTAAGATAAGAAAAATTGGCCGTATATTCTCGATCCATTTTTTCATTCTCATAATTTGTAGTTTTATCTAAAACATTATCAAGCTAAAATTCAGATTCAGAATCTATTTCAAATAGCTGTTTCGGATAGTTCTTAATCCTGTTTGTGGTTTAATTAGTAGAATTTAAAGTTTTGAAGAAACAAGTGTACGAATCAGGAACATCCACACATGTGCACAAAGCATACCTAAACTAAAACTAACATGGGGACAAATTTTTGCACATTCAAATTTTCTTTTTAAATACAAACATACCATCAATTCTTTTTTGCAGATGCACTCATGAAAACTCACAAGACAGTCAAAAGGAAGCTTTTTGAAACATGTGACCTTCAACAAAGGTGGATTGAAATTTAAGGTATATTTACTATTCTTTTGCTTTTCTTTTCTGGGCTAAAGTCAGGAAAAATGGTTAGTGTTACTGCTTATGGAAAAATAAAATCTTATTTACAACATTAAACAGTTCTTGTTTGAAGATCAAACTGACTGTGGTTACTAGTTCATTTAAAAATATCAATTTTCTTTAAGCTTTTATAATCTTTTGCTTTACCTCTTTGTTCTTTGTAGTGCACTAAAAAGTTCAGCATAATTTGATTCTATTCAGATTTGCAGCGGGATTCAGGATGGTTCAAGTGTTGTAAAAATAATCAATTAGTGCTAGTCTTAGAATCATTGTATCATTGAAATACTTAAAATGAATTATATTAAAATAATTTCAGAAGAGTTTGACAGAATCTGTAGTCCAGGAGGATTTGGAGGTCCGGGAGGAATTGAAGACATAAAGGAATCTTAAACTGAATTTACAAAAGGCGAATTGTGCCACAAATGTTTGGATTGTTTAAAATAATTAATCAAAGTACTGAAAGTACTGTCGGACTTGATTTTTACCATACGAGACAAAAGAGAGAAATGTGTACCCACATCGTTCGAGCCCATACAAATATTTTAACATTTAAAATTACGGACCGATTTTTCATTCATATTGTAATGCAGGTCATATGCATATAGGTAAATGACATAAGCTAGGGCTTTACTATAGTCCCTTTGCTAAAATTTTAAAATGAAAAAAGCCTGATATTGGAAAGTTTAATGATTAGCACATTAATTGAGGACAATTTAATTGCATTAAAAACTCTTTATTGTACAAAACTAGTAAACAACACTTCAGTAACAGTAAATACAAACATTGATTTTTCTGGTTTTAACACAACAGAACATCGTCGCATTGAATACATTCAGGGTCACTCAAATCAAAAAGGTCCTGACACAGTAGAGTAAGACCTATATGACCTATAGTTAACCCGATGTTGCATGAAATTCAGACGTGATTATGTAATTCTAAATAATCTGGCGTAAAAGGAACTCTTAAACAGTAAATTTTAAAAGCACGTATCCAGTAATTTACGTTCGTATTTAGCGACTCGAATTATTATTCTTAAGCCGCAGTTTTAACATTTAACCTTCGATAAATGAAACTCCCCACATCGGTTACGCTTTGCTACTAGCCACTGCGGGGAGTGAGTCTATAAATAGCGATTCCGTCATCAAAATAACACTAGTTGGTGTGAATATCCCGGAATACGATTAAATGAGAATTCGCTTTGTAATATTAAGAAATGTTAGAAAGGCACAAAACACACACATCGATGGTAGATTGTTGCAAATGCATGAGTACGTCCGTGGAGATTTTTCTGAAAGTTCTATCGAACGAAAACCGAAAGTAGAACTACTTTTACGGCAAGATATTTTATTGGACAGTGAAAACGCGGTTTTAATTCTACGCTTTGAATATCTCATGTATCTACCGACAAGCACTTGTTTAGATACATGACTCTTTCCATGTAGTTACAATAGAATGATTTGAAATATATTTAGATCTGACACACTTAATTGGGGAAAGATTCCAGATACTTCTATATAAACATACCATTTAGTTGCGTACTATTTCCTTTATGTGGCATTCTTTTAACCGAGCTGTTATGGAGTCCAGCGACCAATATAAGTCTACGATTACAAAGGACTTGATTTTGATAAAAATCAAGTCCAAAAACTGTCACTTGTGTATAATTTGTTATATACTTACTGCATACTAAAATAAGTCACTTAAAAAAGACAAAAAGTGAAAAAAAGTCAAGGTCGGTGTCATTCGTTTCTGGAGGAGGGATAATATAGAATATATTGTCTATGTGAATACATGTAATTTTTGACATTGTATTATATTTTTTAGCTCACATGTCACAAAGTGACAGGGTGAGCTTTTAGGATCAGTCTCTGTCCGGCGTCATGCATCGTCAAACTTTGTGTTGTGAACACACTAGAGGTCATATTTTTAGCAAAAATGGGTCAGAACGTTAATATGGACAAAATCTCGGATGAGATCGATATTGGGCCATTTGGGGTCCAAAACTAGGTAACTAGGGCAAATTGCTGGAAAACCTTGTGATCACTCTAGAAGTCACTGGTTTGATTGGATCATCATGAAACCTTGTCAGAATGTTTGTCTTCATAATATCTTAAACTTGTTTGAACATGGGTCATCTTGGGTCAAAAACTATATCGCTAGGTCAAATCATGTGAAAAACCATGTTAACACTATAGATTTCACAGTTATAATTGGATCTTCGCAAAACTGTCAAATTGTTTGTTTTAATGATATAACGGTCAAGTACAAATATGGGTCATCTCGGGTCAATAACTAGGTTACCAGGTTAGGCAAACTTTGTTAACACTGTAGATGTCACAGTTTTGATTGGGTCTTCACCAAACCTTGTCGGAATGTTTACCTCAATGATTTGTGGGTCAAGGTGGAACATGGGTCAGCCGGGGTCAATAACTGGGTCATCAGGTCAAATCTTAAGGTAAAAATCTTATAAAAGCTCTAAATGTCATGGCTATAATTGGATCTTGGCCAAACCTTGTCAGATTGTTTGTCTTAATGATATTAAGGACAAGTTCAAATATGGGTCACCTAGGGTAAAAAAACTAGGTCAAATCTTAGGAAAACCTTATTAACACTGCAGATGTCAAGTTTTGATTGTATCTTCACCAAACCTTGTCAGAATGTTTGTCTTAATGATATGCAAGACAAATTCGAACAAAGGGCATCTTGGGTCAAAAACGAGGCCACAAGGTCAAATCTTAGGAAAACCTTGTATATGCTGTAGTTTTCATGGTTTTGATTGGATCTTCACTAAATTTTGTCAGAATGTTTGTCTTATTCACATGTAAGACAAGTTCTAACATGGGTCATCTGGGGTCAAAAACTAGGTCACCGGTTCAAAACAATGTTTTAAAGAGTGAGCAGTGATTGACATGTGAGCGATATAGGGCCATCTTGGCCCTCTTGTTTATCTTTTTCTGAAAATTTACTTCAAAATTGATTTAGACCTGAAGAAAATCTTTAAATGAACGAAAGAAATGGCAGCACTTATTGCCCTTAACAAACAAGAGTTGGTACTGCTTGTGGTGCTATTGTTTTCTTAAAGTATCGATTATAAACTATTGTTTTGAAACATGGATTACTGGTTTACCATATTAAGATGACTCAGTAGGGAAAGTAGGGTACATAACTATTGTTTTGCTTGAAATATTAATCAAGTTTTTGTTTGAAACTCGGAACACTTGCCATCATAAAATTCAGTTCAATGTTCTATTGTTTGCCTTGCATTTTGTCTCAATTATGGCTTTTTTGTAAAATGCATATTTCTTGGTTTAGGTAACTATATGATTTGACATTGAATTAAATATTTGTATTAGTAATATTACTTTGATTTGCTTAAATTTTTAAACCAAGTGTTTTCAAAGGTAAATGTTTATTTGTTTAGATACTGTAAATTGACAAATATACCTGTGGGTTCTATTTTCGTGAATGGCTAATGTCTCGAATAAAAAATTTGGTAAAATATAAACAGCATTACTTATTAAAGTTTAAATAAGCTTCATTGCAAATTCAAGATCTCGCGAAAGTTGTGATAAAAATTCACGAAAATAAGATCTCACAGATATTAAGTAATTTACAGTAATCTAAAAAAGCCGATAACTGGAGTGGATGGAAAGATTTCCAACTGAGCATATGGCAGGGTTCATTAGCTCCAATGCACCCAGTCGAAGCTAATACTGCTGTGAACAAAAGCAAGTTAGGATATCACCCAGCACTGAATGTCAGCAACTGTGACGACTGTGAATCGAACTCGCATTGCTGGCACCGAAGTGCAACCAACTTACCACTGAGCTTTTAACAGAAGGTTTTGTTTTGGTTGTGGTTTGGTTGTTTCACAACGTTGTGCCACAACGTTGTCGCAACGTTTACACGACTCCACACTTTAACGTTGTCGCAACGTTATTCCAAACGTTGTCACAACGTTATGCAAAACGTTGTCGCAACGTTGTCACAACGTTACTGTGTTTGCTGGGTATGTACGTCGTTAAAATGGACAGAAACGTATGATATTGACATTAATTTGTTTCATCAGTAAATTCATTTTGCAAATGCGAATATTATGAAAAGACACAATTCAAGAATACTAGTAATAATTTTGTAATTTGTAATTTGATTCTATTCTGCATATAAACACATTAACGTACAATACATTTATTTTCACTACTGAAAATTAACATTATATCATATCATGATTAGACTTAAGCGTGAACAAATGTTTTTCTTTTCTCATTAAAAGTCGGTTAGTAGGTATGGACTTTGTTTGGCTTTTGAAAGCATATGGGAAGGTAAAAAGGAGAAAGAGGATTTTCCATTCCTCGGATAAAATCATGAAAATGTCTAGGGTCGCGGGATAAAATTAATTAGGGTCGATCGAGTAACCAGACATTTTGCACTATGTCGCACGTCTTGTAGGTAAATAATTATAAATGAAATAATTTCCAAATCCATTACAACCTTCAATAACTGTTGCAGATATTTATTTCCATCACAAAATAGAAAAAAATACGAATGATATTAAGCTATAGATCAGGGCCCGTATTCACAAACGTTCTTAGTTTTCCGGGTTGAGAATTTTCTTTATCTTAAATTTTGACTAAGACATAAGAAATGTCTTAGTCTTCATCTTAGATTTATTCTAAGCGTAAACTAAGACGGAATTATTTTTAGTTTGAAAAGAAATCTTAGTTTTGAAAATTTACCGTTGTCTGTCTGGTATATTTCTGCGTGTCACATCATTACTCACAGCTATGAGATTTAATGACAACATGCAGAGGCTCAACATTGCTGTAGAATGTTTCATCCATAACTGAACATTAATGGTTAATAACAAAAACATCTTTCAGTTGTGCAGCATTTATTTCAAATTCATACAAATGCATTTTATTTTAAAGTTTAATGATATCATTTACTTCACTGAATTCATATTGCCAAGGCCTGATACAATTGCATGTTTACTGGTAGTTTTAAAATAGCTTATACCTGTATTATACTCTATTCAACACACTGCACAAAAGAATAATTAAGTTATAATTGATGCTATACTAAATTCACAAAGAAGTACTTGCATGCATGTGCTTTCAGCTGGAACAAACATCACAATATGGGCATTCACAACAAAATTTATACAAGGTAATAAAGATTTAAGATTATACAGTTGTCCTTGGATTTCATGTTCATATCAAACATTAATACAGCAAAACAGTGGCTGAATATATTTACACCCAAAAGTGTTCATGTAAAGCAATGCTTATCTATCTGAATGTTCATCACACCAAAATCACATTAATCACTGGTATCTGTCTTTACTAATGTCACCATAAATTGTTTAACGACAGAAAAGTGTTTAAAAGTTCATAATCCAAGAAATTAATCGATTAGAATCCGGAATCTTCATAGATATAGAAAAATAATGAGTTCGACGAAGCATCCATTTTCGTTTTGTTTTTATCTAAGAAAATTTCTTAAAGTTAAGACACCTCGTACCTTGACTAAACTTTTAAGATAAAAATCGTCGATCTAAGATTTTTTTTTCACTCTAAGACGAAAGTTAAGACAAATCTAACAAAGTTAGCAAAACTTGGCGAAAGCTAAGGGAATTTCGGGATTTTTAGATAATTTTTCATCTTAGTTGGTTTGTGAATACGGGCCCTGATGTATAAACAGTACAATCAATTTCTGCAATTTTATGGCAATTTCCATCCGTCTTGATTGAAATGATATCTAACAAATATAACTCGACGTGCCCAATTGTTTATGAGTCAATGTGAGATGCGTATGAAAAATCAATAATCAGGTAAAGTTAGCAACCATATAAAGGGATCTCAAAAATATGATTTTATTATCCATCCTTTGTTTACACATCATTGAAAAAAATAAATATACAAAGTAGGTAATGTATATTATTTTATGACATGTTTTTATAAGTGACATGTGAACGTATGCCAAAATGATGTATTTAGCATATAGTTATATTATCAAAAATGAATTAATAATAAATTTCATTTAATGAAATAGTATCGTCTATTTAAGGCCCATTAGAACAATAGATGAAAACACTAGAACAATCGTAAAATATAAGAAATATACATTATTTGATCTGTAACAATATTTACATAATGCCTTCCATTAGGTATATCTCATAAAATAGTTGTCAGATGCCTTTTCTTATTTTTTGCAACATGATTAAAAAATACTGTGCTGTATTTCTATATGTTCTTTGTGATAAAAAAATTGGAACGTTTTTATTGCAAGTAAAAGTCAGTTTCACATCTGTCTAGGTAAAATAAGACCTACTTCAATTTTAACATCCAAAAAGCTAATGGGGCGTTAACAATAGTGAAAACCATTTTTTTATTTATGTTATTTTTTATAATATCAACAAATTTGGTTATAAATATCGATTTGCTTTTATACGGAAGTAAAGTAAAAAAATTCACATATTGTAATATTTTCATCCATGTTGTAATATGTTTTAGTCTTCAACCTCAATTATCCTAAAACTTGATTCAACACGTCCAATTTTTATTACCCTGTATAATGCATCATGCTGTGACTGTATATACATGGATACCTAATCAGCAGATATGATCATCGCCAAATGCACGTTGTTTCCGTAAACGTACGTAAATATCCGAGATTTGCCGAACGATTGACGAATTGAACTTAAACAAATCTAAGGGGTAGTTTTAAAAATCATCAAAAGGGTCGAAGAAGATATTATTTGATTGTTTTCATATTTTACATGGTGAAAGAAATTAAATTTTCAAAACGAATGCATTGAGTACAAATTTGATCATATTTCCCCAAAAAGAGTTATGATGCTGAAAACATAAAATTTTCATTGAAAAATCTACCAATTTTACGCTTTTTACATTGAATATAGAGGGAATCGATAGGTGTCTTTTTCAAACGCAAAAGGGTCGAAGAAAGCATTAATTTAAAATAATAAAAAATACACCATTAGAAAGATAAAAGATTAATTAAACTTTTGTGATGAGTACAAATTTCGTATTTTGAATAGAATAAAGGTTATGACGATTATAGTGAAAATCCCCTTCTTTGTTTAATGTAATTTTTTTTATCGATTTTCCAAATCAGCATGTCCGCGAAAGTTGGGTATGCCTATGGAATGTTTATTATTTTTCATTGTTAATTTGCTTGACTATGATATTTTTTAACATTATATATATATATATATATAATTATGGATATGCTGCGTAAATTTCTTGAACGGTCACCTGCGAACAACAGTATACTGACAACCCAAAATGACGTTTTACTGTATTTTGACTATCTCAACATCCGCCACCACCTTCCAACAGCCACTTTTGTCCTTCCCATTGGTGACTGTTGTAGGAAGGTTGCACTGTATATCCATAAGTACATTGTTGAAGTCACAGCTGTCTCTGTTTAAAGTCCCATAAGCTTATAAATTTATCGGTCGTAATAGTTTCTGTTTGTTCTATAACAGAGGAATCCGATGTGTTTCCTTCCGTGCATATACTTTATAGCAAGAAAAAATGTTTCCAAAATCACTATCGTATTTTTTTCAATATCATTGGAATAAATACTATTTATAAAACAACTGTGTTTTCCCGCAGTATTATTATGTACACGGCATGAAGGGGCGTCACGCGCTCTGTATAATTCATGTTTACAAATTAAAGCAAAATTCACATTGAAATGAGTGTTTTTAGAAGAAAAAGGCCTTGTTACGTCGGTAATAATTATTCTTGGATAATATCAGCAATTGTTTGTTTTTGCATATATTTTTTATAGCAAAAAGCTAATGGGACTTTAATATCGACAGGGTTCTGTATAGAGTTCGTGTACATTATATATTAGAACAAACATTACAAGAATGGGAAACCTTTGAATTATTCTATTTCTATTTTTCTACACTTGTTAACAAAGAATTGTTTTGTTATTAGGTATGTCAGCATTGCATTAATTGTGTAAAATCATCGCTGATTTGTCAGCATCCTTAGTTGCATAATTCCCTCGGACGAATAGTTTCCCTTTTTACATTTAAATAGGATTGTATCATCCTGACGGGGGACGTTATTAATTCATTTATTTAGGACTACTTTGTATATAGAGAATACATAGTTGGTGCCATGATGGAGAAGGTTTATCCGGTGATGCCGAAGATAAATAAACAACATTATAGTATATAAACATTGTACATTCATAATGAAGCTGGATCATATTATGTTAATATAAGTGATACTGGACTATAGGTTATACATTGAATTTATTACGTGTATGTGGTAAGAGTCTGTAAAACCTTGTTACCCTTTTTCATCTAGTTGTAATGAAATGTAATTAGTTATTTTCATTTTTAACAGCTGATACTAAGACTCACTCTTCTAATTTAGTGTAACGCTTTTTTGTGTGGTTTTTTGTTTTGTTTTTTTAATTTATTAAAACACATGGGGAATTATAGTACAAATGTTTTGTATTGTATGTATCTGGTTACATATTTCTGTTTGTAATGTACAAATTATGCTACACATTTTTGTCATGTTTCTGTTTGCAATATGCAAATGATGTTACATTTTTCTATCATGTTTCTGTTTGTAATATGCAAATCATGTTACACTTCTCTATCACGTTTCTGTTTGTAATATGCAAATCATGTTACTTTTTCTAGCATGTTTCTGTTTGGTTAAATGCAAATCATGCTACATTTTTCTATCAGGTTTCTATTTGTAATATGCAAATCATGTTACTTTTTATATCATGTTTCTGTTTGGTTAAATGCAAATCATGTTACGTTATTCTATAATGTTTCTGTTTGTAATATGCAAATCATGTTGCATTTTTCTATCATGTTTTTGTTTATAATATACAAATCATGTTACATTTGCTATCATGCTTCTGTTTGTTAAATACAATCATGTTTACATTTTTCTATCATGTTTCTGTTTGTAAAACACAAATCAGGTTAATATTTCTGTCATTTTCTGTTTATAAGGTACAAATTATGTTACATAGGTTTGTCATTTTTCAGGGTTTATAAAGTAAAAATCATGTTTCATATTTCTGTTTATAAGGTATAAATAATGTTACATAATTTCTGTCATATTTCTGGGATTGTAAGATACAAATCATGTTACATATTTCTGTCATGTTACTGTTTGTAAGGTACAATTCATGTTACAATTTTTGTCATTCAACTTCTGTTTGTGAAGGACATATTTAGTTGTGAGATTGTATTGTATCTATACGTATTTGGTTAAATATCTTTGTCATGAATGTTTTGGACTATATAATGCAGGCATATTTGTGATTTTGTATTGTATTTTATAGGTACCTGGTTAAATACCTTTGTCATGCATGTTTTTTGACTGTATAATACTGGTATATTTGTGATTTTATATTGCATTTGTAAACATCGGGTAATATATTTTGTCAGGATTCTATGGCTTTCACACTGTACACCAGTACCGACAAGTATGTTTTGCACATCTGTAAAAAAGATTCACATTTATACAGGTAAAATGATGACACTGTAACTGTTCTATAAACAAATAAAAAATGCTGAATAGGTAATTATATAGCTTACAGATGTTTTGGCATGTATAATTATTGGATAAGATGGTATTGTTTGATGTGTTTGTTTTGTGTAAAAACTTTAGCATTCTGTTTATTTATTACAATGTTGTTCTTGTCTCTTTTGTTTATGTGTTACTATATGCTATTGAGGTCAAAATCAAGTTATGAGCTGATTAACTGGGATTATACATTTACCATAATCAAGTGTAGTTATTTGATGTACAATAAAAATAATGATGTTTGTACTAATATATCTGTTTATGATGAGTAACCTTAAAATCTTCTCTTACAATTGTCGCGGTTTAAATAATAGCAAAAAGAGAGGTGATATTTTTTACTTATTCCAGACCAAAAAAGCTGATATACTTTGTTTACAAGAAACACATTTTATAAAGGATCGTGAAAAAAGTATTTATTCTCAGTGGAATGGCCAGTGTTATTTTAGGCATGGAAAATCAAACGCCAAGGGTGTAGCTATCTTGTTCCGGGAAAATTTAAATATCAAAGTCAATTCAATTAAAACTGATACTTCTGAAAACTTTATAATTTTACAATTATTGTTTGATGATGTCAAGTACACTTTAGTGAATATTTATGCGCCAAATGTAGATAACCCTGATTTCTTTTAAAAAATATTTGATATTATAGACACTCTAAGTGACAATGACTCATTAATTGTATGCGATGATTTTAATCTTGTGCAGAATCCAGACTTAGATTATGACAATTATAAGTCAAAGAATAATAACTTAAAGGCTAGAAATGTTTTATTAAGTATTATTAAAGAACAAAAACTGGTTGACCCATTCAGAGAAATAAATGGTAATGTAAGAACGTATACATGGAGGCGTACAAATCCAATTCAACAGGGTAGGTTAGATTTTTTCTTTTATCAGATCATTTGTATCAATATGTGAGAAATTGTGACATTGATATTAGTTATAGATCTGATCATTCAATAATATATCTAGATGTTTGTTTTTCACCAATTAGTCATGGAATAGGTTTATGGAAATTCAATAATGCTCTTTTATATGATAAAGATTTTCTAGATGTTATCAACAAGAAAATTGATGATGTAAAACTACAATACTGCCCACCAGTATATAATATAGATTATGTTTTAGATATGAAAAACAATGATATAGAATTTGTTATAAACGATGAATTGTTTTTAGAGACTCTTTTAATGGAAATTATGGGTAAAACAATTTCTTATAGTTCTTATAAGGTTAAAGAAAGGACTATTCATGAAAATCATATATTAGAAGAAATTATCCAGATCGAACATAATTTTACAGATGAAAATAAAGATAGATTATTAAGTTTACAAAATGAACTGAGTGAATTAAGATATAACAAAGTAAAAGGTGCTATGATTAGGTCAAGGTCACAGTGGATTAAAACAGGAGAAAAAACAACCAGTTATTTTTCAAATTTAGAAAAAAACACTGTACAAAATGATTCCTTTTATTGAAAAAATGATGGAACACGTATTTATGATCAGAAAGATATACGTACAAAAACTTGCTGTTTTTATGAAAATTTATATAAGGCTGTTGATTTAACTGATACACAGAACTAAGTGATTGTGATGTTACTATGTTGTCTAATGATGAAGCGATTAATCTTGAAGGTCTCCTAACATATGAAGAAATTTCTTATACGTTGAAAACTATGAAAAATGACAAAAGCCCAGGATGTGATGGTTTTACAAGCAACTTTTATAAAGTATTTTGAAATAAAATAGGACATTTTATAGTAAAACCTATCAATCATGCTTTCAATATTAATACCTTTTCTAGACATTCCAAAAGATAATTAAAAATAGTTTTTAAAAAATTGGAGACCAATAACTTTATTAAATGTAGTATATAAACTAGCCTCAGAGAGTATAGCGAACCGACTTAAAGGTGCATTTAATTTAGATATTTTAATTTCAGAAGATCAAACTGGATTCGTTAAGGGTAGATATATTTGTGAAAACACAAGATTACAATATGATATTATGAAATTAACTGAAGATAATCAGATACCAGGTTAATTGATTTTGAGAAAGCTTTTGACACTTTATCATTTACATTTATAGAAAAATGTCTTTCAATATTTCAATTTGGACCTATGTTAAAGAAATGGATACATTTGTTTTATATAATACTGAAACTTGTGTTAATCTTTTTATCTCATTTTTTTTAAAATTAAGAGAGGTTGCAGGCAAGGTGATCCAATATCACCATATATATTCACTTTATGTGCTGAAATCTTGGCTATAAAAATAAGACAATGCCAAGATATAAAAGGTATTATAATTGACGATGAAGAACATAAAATATCTCAATTTGCAGACGATACATCACTTTAGTTGGATGGATCAGAAAAATCACTAAATTTTCAATGATTTCTGTTTTAAAAGTCAATTTTGATAAAACTAAAGTCATTTGGATAGGCTCCCTTCAATATAGCACCAGATTGATTAAGACTAAATGGAAACTTACACGAGGTGATACACAATTTAAATTGTTAGGATTGATCTTTGATGTTAATTTAGATAAAATGATTGATACAAATTTGAAAGAAAAACTTCAGAAAGTAAAGAATTGCATTGCTCACTGGAAGAAAAGACTCCCATTGGAAAAATTACTGTCATAAAATCGACGTTACTTCCTTTATTTATTTATTGCTTTACTAGTTTACCTACACCTAATACATTATTTTTTAAAACACTTAATGATATATTTTATGAATTTGTATGGGAAGGCAAAGCAAAAATTAAAAAAAGAACAGTTATTATCAAAACATACAGAGAAGGTGGACTGAAAATGGTTGATATTAGCAGCTTTATACATTGTTTAAAGATAAAATGGTTAAAAAAAATGTAAGTAATAACAAAGGAAAATGTTATACACTAGTAAATTCATGATTCTATATTGACACAATTTTTAATACAGGAAAACAATTTTGTGAACTGATTACTAATAAGATAAAAAATGCTTTTTGGATTGATGTTTTGAAGGCTTATTCTTTGTTTATAGATAAACTTTGTATAGATAATGTAGAACAAGTACTTCATACGCCATTGTTTTATAATCACAACTTGCTTACGGGAAGCAGATATTTCTTCATGAAAACTTTATATAAGAAATGATTTAGTTTTGTTAAGGACATTTTTAATTAATATGGAGAATTTGTAGACTTAAAATACTTAGATTTAATTACCAAGAAGACAATTAACGTTTTACAATATCATAGCTTAAAACAGGTACATACAGAACCTTAATATTTTAATTCCTAACGGCCTGCTCAATGTTCAATATCCTTTTATAAATTGTTATATAAAACCTATTCTACTTGATAAAAACATCAATAATAATATCTATTTGACTTTTGTTAAAACAATGATGTGCCAACAAGTCAAGAAAAATGGAACAAATATTTTAATAACAATGACATTAATTGGCATTTCATTTATAATGCTGTATTTAGATGTTCAAAAGACTCATATATTCAATGGTTTCAGACAAGAATTATTCATAGGATATTGGCTACAAACTCACCTTTGTTTAGAATAGTAAAATGTGTACTTTTTGTAACTGTCATGAAGAAACTCTTGTACATTTATTTTGGGAGTGTAGCAAAATTCAACATTTATTTCAATATATCAAAGACAACACACATAATTTTGATAAGATAATATGCTGTAAATCATTTATTCTAGGTTCAGAAAAAAGTTATTTTAAATATGATATTTTGTTTTCGGAAATGAAAAGATATATACATTTGGCAAAAAGAAAAAATATTTTACCTTTAAAGGTAGTCTAAAACTAGACTGGGACATTTATAAAAAATCAAAAATGAGTGAACTTGAAAAAGAAAGATGTTCAATTGTAAGACACCTGATTGAATGACTACACAATATTGTTACTAATATCCCATTATAAGATAATCCATTTATTTTTGCTTTATTTCACTTTATATTAGTAAATATTTATCATGAAATTAAATGTAAGATATGAAGGTGGGATGACCCCGACCCCCTCATACCTATAACGGGGTGAAATAAAAGGGGTTACCCTGTTGGGGCCTTAAAAAAGGTTTATCCGGTGATGCTTAGAAAGCTGAAATTGGCGTGCTTCAGGCGTGTCCATCATTTTAGCTTTAGTGCCGAACCGGATTAACTTTCTCCATCTCGACACCAACCATGTATTTCATTTATCCTGCTTTTACAAAAAGATACATGAAATAAGTCGCAAAACCTTATTTACTTGGATTTAAAAGCACACGCAGAGTTGTCGTTCCTTTCCAATCAACATTCAGTTCAGTTTGGTGCCGAAGTCAAGTTTCAGTTTTGGACAGTATTTTGTGTAAAATTTGGAATTCGAAGTATTTTATTAAATTCCTTATTAAACAGAATTTTGAGTATAATTTCGTTGTAGAAACTTAAATTTTGTTGAAGAAGCCTTCTGCATTACAGATTGCTGTTTTCTATTATTAGAGTCTATGACATGTATTCAATCAAAAACACAAAGTAACAATTTAGGTTTTGATATCAAATTATTTCGACCAAAACGAAGTTATAATACAGATCTTGGACAGGTAAAAAAATACATTGCACAGAAAACACAAAATTCACAAAAAAGTAATGGTTCTGTAGATTGCAAATAAATTCTTTGATATAAACTATACTGTGATTTTATTTAATGAATATGCTGAATGGAAAAAAACATATAGAAATGGCTGACCGGTGTGATCGCTATGGAAAAGCCCCGCTTTCTAGAATCGAAAATATAAAGTAAGAAAAAGAATAGATACCGGTTTCAAGACTCGTTGGATTTCATTAAGGCTCTTGGTTGCGTCTCCGACAGTACAGAAAACAAGTGTTTCTATGACAACGTCGAATGTGTCTGATTCAAAAGGCAAATCTTCAGCAAAACCATGTGTGAATTCTACTGATGCCATTTTATGACCTCCTGTTATTTTTTTACCGGTATGTTTGTCCAGATATGGGTTCGCATCCAAGCATACTATGTGGGAGTCAGCTGGGAGGTACTGCAAATTCGGCGCTACACCCGATCCAACGTCTAGAATCTTAAGATCACTTTTGAATTTGGTCTTATAATCATTCACGAATTGAAAAATAAGTTTTTTCTCATTTCTAATTCCCAGGTCGACAGCGGTTTCTATTTTACCTAAAATCCAAGCAGAATATCTCAGATAAACACTGTCATACAAAATACTCCTGCAACACCATACCACGATAACAACAATAACAACAAGAAGTATATAATACATCGTGAATGAAGTCGACTCTTCTGCAGTAATGATACAGTTCCGTTCCGTTTCGCACCACAGTTATCTCAACTAGCTGCGCGTATAATACGAGGGGTGTTCAATAAATAATGAAACTGAATGAATATCTCAAGATCCACACATTTATTGTGCGTGTAACATTTCACCTTTAGTACATTCATGCTGTAATTTTGTAATTGGAAGATTGGTTTGATTTAAATGTGGACTATATAACCCTACTGTTCAGCCATTTTGCGAAAATATGGTTGGAAAACGTGCACCTAAATCGATTGAAATACGGGCGTATATTAAAGGCGGGTGTTTTCTTGGAGTACGTCCAAATCATAGGCACTCGATTCCGTGATTTTTATACGTTTACAGACGTTATTTGTCAATTTCAAAAGTTTTAAACTGCTATGTAATTGTTAAAGTTGTTCCCGTTCCATGTGTTTTCAGTACTTTGGTTAATGATTCCCATCTGATCACCAAAAGTAGTTCAGCAATTAGCATAATTATACAGCTTACATTACCTGCCTCTTTGTATACTCAACATCTTCCATGAATTCAATGATAACTAATATAAGCTAGGAACCAGACTAAATTAGCATATACAGCACGAGGATTATGACGTCATCCTTCCTTGAAAAGTAAATATTGTAGTAATCCGAGGGAAACGTTGATGATGATCATCATCCATTCGATTGACACTGGTAGTATGCTCTTAATGTTTTTTTTGAATATTATTTATATGCGCATAGCCTGCTAGAAATGCTTTCTTTTATTCTTCGTGTCTGAAGTATCCATTTACTATTAGTCAATTCTTTTATGCCTAAAATGCCCTATACATGTATTATCAACCTAAATGTGATGTTTAATTAGTTTATCTGTGATCATTTATATAATTGTTATAACATGTGTAGTCGGGTTTAAAATCTCATTAATTAGACATTGTGTTATATGTTTGTTAATTGACTCTGTAAAATAAAATTAACTTGACTGGACTTGTATGTCACTCCTTCTCTTCTTTCAGATTACCCGACCCATTTTCGAGTAATATACATAAGTCAATAATTTGGACAAAATGCAACCAAGTTATTAAAGTTTTGGTAAAACGTGAAAAAGGCAAAAGTGCCGGCAAACTTCAAGCTCCTATGATATAACCCAGGTTTTATTATTTATTGAACACCCCTCGTAGTTTAAACCATTATCTATTATTATCTTGTTTGTATGGATATAGAGACATTGAGAATGCATTAAGAGTACAAACTTGGCACACGCTTGTTTTTTCTTTATTCTACTTCTTCAGTGCATGACTTTGTATCATATTTTCAGCGTGCAAATATCAACACAGCGGTTATATGTTACAAAATATGAAATCATGCTTCTGAAGTTTGCATAGCATCCAGCAGAAAATGAATCTTTAAACAATTAACCCACAGATTAAATTTAATAAATGTTTATGCAATCTGGGGCATGTGTGCATTTCAGTGCGTACTTGGATTTTTGCGAGATGTAGATAAAGACATAGAAAAGATATTCAGCGGAAGTTCACATCATTTTGCTGCAAAAGTCGGTGAAATAAATGTTAAAATGGATACGAAAAACAAGAGGGCCATAATGGCCCTATATCGCTCACTTTGTAAAAGTAAGTGACCTGGGGGCGAGGCAAATTTTGCCCCTACGGCAATAATTTGAACAAACTTGGTAGATGTCCACCAGACAATGCTACATACAAGATAATATGTCAGCTATAGACCTTGAGGTTTTGGACAAGAAGATTTTTTTGTTTTCCTATATAAGCCTATATAAATCATAAGAACACCGGGGCGGGTCTAATCTTCACCCTGTGCCATACCTTTAAGGTGACTGAACACGTATATAAATTTTTGACGTCAAGAAGGCGGTTCCCTTAGACAAACAACCATTTTATCCTCGGCTTCGCCTCGGACAAATTGGTTGTTTATCGAAGCGAACCGTCTTCTTACGTCTGTAAGAAGACACTTTTGAAGAAAAACTCGTAATGTATCTATTACTTGGTACGTCTATGTATGTGTATGTCACCATCTTCATAATGGTAGTTGAACTAGTTAAAATATAGGACAAACACACGCTAACTTTCAAGGACGAATATGTAACATTATACTGATATAAACATTGAGTGCATGCATGTCAGTCATCGGCGTAGTTTTTATCTACATTATGTAATAGATACAGTACGAGTTTTTCTTCAAAAATGTCTTCTTACAGACGTAAGAAGATGGTTCGCTTAGATAAACAACCAATTTGTCCGAGGCGAAGCCGAGGATAAAATGGTTGTTTGTCTAAGGAAAATACGAGTACGTGTATCTGACTTTTACGACGATAAAGGATAATGTCCACGTTATTGAAGTGGTCTAAATGACTATACCCCCAGCAGAAGTATTCAAAAAGTGTCTTCTAACGTTTGTAAGAAGACACTTCAATAACTCAACTTTCACGTGGACATTATCCTTTATCGTCGTAAAAGTCAGATACACGTACTCGTATTTTCTTCAAAAATGTCTTCTTACAGATGCTAAGAAGTTAAGAGGTTCCCTTAGACAAACAACCATCTTATCCTCGGCTTCGCCTCGGACAAATTGGTTGTTTATCTAAGCGAACCGTCTTCTTACGTCTGTAAGAAGACACGTTTGAAGAAAAACTCGTACTGTATCTATTACTTGTATTATACCAATAGTTTTTATAATACCACCTGATATTTAACACACATCGATGCATACGTTGAAACAACGTGACAATTCAAGGCTATGCAAAGTAGTGTGTGTATATCATATATCTAGCTATCTAATAACCTTGAAAATATATTTTTGAATACGGTCAATGTAAACAATTTTTTCTTAATACTTTACGCCTAACAAAAGAATACGACAGTCATAGCTAGTGTTACTAGACAACTGGCAAGAAGAAAATCGTTCAATAAATAGCCATAAACAGTCCCCAACATTATAAGTTAACATTTGATACATAATTTATGGAACACCTTAGCTGCCTTTTGTTCATGTACAGCGTTTGGAAGCGGACGAGTTTACATTTCGCGATGTTATGTGAAGATAAAGATATGATTTAATTACATGCAAATGGTAAACTCTTCCGCCAACCGCCAACCTTGGTGTTTTCCTTATGAGTATTAGTTTATAGTGTCTTTTATCCTGGCAATTTGATTGGCTAATGGTGATGACTGAATCTATTTATAGTTGATAGGTAAGTAAATCTAGCAGGCATTTCTCCTAGATAAGCCGTTGTGTGGCACAATGCTATTGCGAAATGCTATTTGAAGCTCAATGTGGTTGTATCATAGCAGATTATGGTGAATTTGTTAACGTTTAGGGTTCATTCTATTTGATTGATGTAGGGTATGATAATATCATGTGCTTGTGAACTATATACATTAATTTATTCATTTGTCAAATACTCATGATTGTCAATATATGTGTATTACTCATATCATGTAAATATGTTATACTATCCATAATGGAGTATTGAATAAAATATACAGTCAATATCCTTTATGAAACAAGAGGGCCAACATGGCCCTTGATCGCTCACCTGAGAACCAAGGCACTATAATTAATGACCAGATAATATAGTTTCCATCTCGTATAACCCTGTTTTACATAGATTTTGAGATCAAAACCAACAACGAAGGTATAATATACTGTTAAACAAGCTAAAACGTAGCACATTTTCCAATCCAAGGGCCCATATCTCTTGAAGTTCTGGTCCGATTCCGCCCATAACTGAACTCGTCAAAGAACTTAAGGTCATACACAGTCATTCTAAATATGATTACGATCGGTGAATAAATGAAGGCGATAGAGTGTAAACAAGCTAAATATAGCAAATTTTCTAAGTCAAGGGCCCATAACTCTTGAAGTTCTGATCCGATTCCGCCCATAATCGAACTTGTCCAAGATATTTTGGTTATACACATTTACTGAGAATATGATTAGGATTGGTGAAAAATGAAGGCGATAGAGTGTAAACAAGCTAAATATAGCAAATTTTGTAATTCAAGGGCCCATAACTCTTGAAGTTTTTGTCCGATTCCGCCCCATAATCGAACTTGTCCAAGATCATTTGGTTATACACATTTACCTAACATATTATTAGGATTGGTGAATAAATGAAGACGATAGAGTGTAAACAAGCTAAATACAGCAAATTTTGTAATTCAAGGGCCCATAACTCTAGAAGTTACTGTCCGATTTTGCCCATAATCGAACTTAGCCGAGACATTGTGGCCATATACATTGTACACGCAAGTTAATCACGATTCGTTAAGAGCTGTGGATGATTGAGTGCAAACAAACTAATTGTGGACGGACTTCATAGAGGTCGACTAGACAATGCCACATTCAAAATATTGAAACGCTGGGCCTTGTGGTTTTGAACAAGAAGATTTTTTCAATTTTCCTATATAAGTCAAGTGACCCCCGGGGCAGGGCCAATTTTGACACTAGGGCAATAATTAGAACAATCTTGTTAGAGGTCCACTAGGCAATGCTACACACCAAATCGAGGGTTCAACGCAACAGTGTTGTAACTCATATTGAAATGAGAACAAGTTACTACAGTGTTGCGCTGAGCCCTCGAAATATCAAAGCTCTAGGTCCTCTAGTTTGGTAGAGCTTCAAGCAAGGTACACACCTGTGAGGTTTTCTTGAAATTGACCCAGTGGTTTATTTAAAGAAATTGTTGACGACTGACGACAGACGATGGACATAGCTCGATCCTAAAAACTCACCTTGGCACTCTGTGCCAGGTGAGCTAAAAATGCTCAAACAACAAAGACAATTAAATTATTACAACTGACCACTATATTCACACAACAATAGGACTAACTTCTGAGTGCAAACTCTCAAAAGCAACACCCTTTGGGAGTAGCAAAATTATGTTGTTGAAGAGAGGCTGTAACCAAAAACATTGTTATCTATGTCTCTGCTGTAACACATAAGTAGTTAAACACAGCAGTCATGAAGGATTCATGCGGTTGTGGCAAGAGTTGTTGCTCAAGAGATGGCTGCTCTGGAGAAGTTGTACTGTACATGTTTTCAATAAAGTTCAATTAGGTCTAAGCAAAAGCCTTTGTTCACAAATTAAACAGATAAATCAACGTTTGGTCTTACAAATCGTGAGATTAATCTCTTACCTCAAATCTCAAATTTTTTGTTTATTTTTTTCTAAACTAATTATGCCCAAACAATGATAACATTATCAAGGAAATATATACATGGATTTGCAACTGCTAAATATAGCTTGAAAGAAAATGGGAGCAATCCCATAATCTATTGTGATAATTGACAATTTCCGACAGCTGTAATTGGGTGGTTACAAACCTAAAATACTCAAAAACTCTTGCAGTTGGGCATGATGAATTGGTTGAGAAGCAACAAGCTTCATAAATACAGACTGAAAATACACACACCTATGCATATGCATTGACAAAAAGGCACCAATCAAGCATTTCAAATAAGGAAATCAGTCGCTTCAACTTATATTAACATTCGGATAAATCACGGATACTGTCTCTGCTGAAAACATTAGAATGTTGTGAATCCATGTATGTATATAAGTCCTTTAAATTGATATTAGTGAACCATTATTCTAACATTACAATCAAGTTCAGTACATGTATGTATATTAAGATTAAACAATTGTATCTATCAAAACAACCACTCTGAGAAAGAATTTGGATTTGAGCACAAGTTTATTAACTAGGAGCCATTAAATTTAAAGACATTCTGTCTGATAAAGAGTAAAAAATCTCATATTACACATATATGGCATAAAAAACTTCACAAGTTCTTCATAGAATATCATAGTTAGTTAACATGTCTGATAAACTATAATGCTAAGAAAGGTTACATGGAATATTACATTGAAGCTGTTACTAAGTTATAAATATAGAAATAATACAACCATTTAAATTACTGAATATTCCAAATAAACATCCTTTTCCTGTTTTAAAATTAATGCCTCATTCCTCTTAAGGCTCTTTTAAGAAAAAATTATTGAAAAGCAAAATATGATTAAATATCCCACAAAATTATGTACAATGCACTTAAAATTGTTCAGACAACATATGAAACAAAAATTATAATATCACTACACAATATTTACAAAAATGGCTATTAATTAAGAACAAGGAGAATGATACAGTTAAACCTGTGAACAAAGGCCACCCTTGGGAAAGACAAAATGTGGCCTTTATTGACAGGTGGACTTTATTTTGAGGTCATTTTGGTCTAAATTATCAATGACGTTTCCTAAATGAAGGCCTTATTTAATTCACAGGTTGGTTTTTACTTGGAGGTGACCACTAACACAGATTGATCTTTATTCAGAGGTGGCATCTAACACAGACTGGTCTTTATTCAGAGGTGGCCTCTATCACAGGTTTGACAGAATACACAATGAGGTTTCTTTAATTTTACACAAAACAGCACTTAATGACTATTTTTTTACTAATAACAGGCCCCATGATTAATTATTACAAAAAATAAGCATGGGCAGGAATAAGATTGAGTAAATTTGATCACATGTGTGCACACATGTTTTAAATGATCTACCATATAACAATTGTAAAATAAATAATAATGACTAACAAATCAAAACAGATAATTAAATATACGACCATACATGAAATATTTACATGAAACAATTACATTCATGAAACAATTACAAGAAAAAATTACATTCAAGAATCAATTACATGAACTATTTACATGAACTATTTACATGAAAAAACATGTAGCAGAAACAATTACATAAATTAATTATCACATCAATGGAATAAAACACTAGATGCCCAAGGGCAACATGTTGGGCCAGGGTGTTGCCCAGGACACATCGATCCTCTTGATGTGTGACCTTGACCTTGGCATATGAACCTCATGGTGTTTAACAATCATGCCAAGTTATTTTTTAAATATGTCAATGCATAAAGGAGATACAACCCTGACAAGGTATATGACACTCTTACTATGTTTGAGCTCCAAGTGTGACCTTGACCTTGCAGCTACGGACATAGGTCTTGTGCACTGCACACCGGCTCATGGTGTTTAACAATCAGGCTAGGTTATTTTCAGATAATTATGTCAATGTATAACTGTATAAATGAGATACAGCCCAGACAAGGAAAATCCAGACAGACTAACTCACTAACTAACATACAAGTAACTGCCATATTATGTCTAATTTATCAAGCTGACAGTAAGCGGGCTTGTCAAATAACAGACAAATCAATTCAACAACTTGAAAACAATACAAATATCAGAACAGAACAGAACAGAACAGCAAGTGATTTACAAGTAACAGAAGATATATTAACAAAACATGTATGTATTAACTACACAGTAGCACAAATTTTGTTTAAAAATGAGATAATTATCACATACAGGAAAAAAACAAAGCACTGTATAAAACATATATCAGTCATCATAACAAAGCTGTGGAAGAAATAATGTATGACACATTCCATGAATGCATTTAAACAAGCACTAAATTGTATCAACACACATAGCACATTAAATTTCAGCAACCTAAAAGTAACCTTCATATTATGATATCAGGATTTATGGCGATCCATCATTACACTGTTAGTATGGTAACCAAATTGTCTAAGCAATGAAACTTGTAAACAAACAAGCGTACATCTAATTGTATTCACAATGGAGTATTTTAAACATGTGCCAGTCAGCAGAAACAATATATACAGGGTGCAAATTAATGTATGTTTTCATTATTTCTGTCGAAGAGATGTATGATGAAAAATTAAAGTCAAACAGATCCGTAACCAAATGATGATCCACTGGAAGTGTTGTCATTTGTTAATAAACTGGAACCGGATGACAGAGCTTGATCAAACATACCAATATCAATGGTTCCACTGTTCACTTCCCCGGCCTCAGCTATCTCACAATTACTGAAATTAAAGAAAAGCAAATACAGACAAACCTATGTTAGTGGCCACCTGAAGGCCATCCTGTGAATAAAGACTATTCCTTTATAAACCATCATGGAGTATTTAGAATAAAATGACCTCCAAATAAAGGCCACTTGTCAATAAAGGCCACATTATGTCTTTCAAACGGCTGGTTTTTGTTCACAGATTTTCTCTGTGGTTTAACTATAACATCAACAGTCAGGGTCATTTAGCAGCAGCAATTCTAGCTTCTACAAAGGAGAAAGGCCCAAGGTACATTGTAGAATAATGAATTTTCTGTAAGCTAGCTGGATGGCTAGATAGGTTCCTCACATGTGAAGTTACACTGCTCTCAAGTTGGATTAGAACTCTTAGTTGGTGCTTGTGATTAATAGTCAAAGACCAGATACCCAGTAAGAAAAAGTTCCCAGTAATTTAACTGGTAATTTAATGCATCAAACAGCATCATAATTATGAGACGCTTCCTCTAGCCAAGTATACTGAGCATAAAATAAGATATATGAGCCTTGAGACTATATATATGTTTCTAAACACATATCCTACAACACTAACATTCTAGTCAAGATTACATTCTAGAAGAAAATGTTACTTTATATAACTTGATTGTCACATGGCATCGTAAAAAATGACGGCATAAGTACAGTAACTAATATCAGGCCAGACATCACACATCAAAACTAGGTGACAAAATAGGAACATATGTGCTTGTTTTTGAAAACAGACATTAACTAGAGCTTTGTCACAGAAGTGACTAAAACCCCCGTTGCTGCTTTGACACAAAGAATGCAATAGTACAGACATGGCTAATTTCAAGGGCATATTACTCTGCAATGTGTGGATTACTGGACATTGAAATTGTGTCTTGCACATCTACACTTCATGGTGATGATATATTTCAAATTTCATAGCAATCACTTAAGGAATATTGAAGTAGTTCACTCCAACTGACAGAATGTTTCCAATATACCCCCTCTCAAACTTTGTTTAAGGGGTATAACAAAATACATGTAGTATACATTACCTGAAATTGAAAGCTTCACTCATACTTCCAGCAGACGTCAATGTTGGCGTTTGTAATGTACTTGAGGGACAACTCATCATGATGTCTGATGATGAGCTGATTATGTTACTAAATGTTGATATCGTAGGTTGTGTTGTTATTTTCAAATCAGGGAAAGATTCCAATGCAGGATTGAAATCTACTGTCTGTTGCAAAGTCTTTTGTACATCAGGAAGTTTGATGTTTAATAACGCCCTTGCCAACAGTAACTTCTGATCCGAAATTGAGGATACTTCAATCTGATTGGCCGTTTCAATGTTCTTCTGCAACAATCCATCTTCCGTCATTTGACTGGCTATTGCTATTTGTGATTGATTCTGTAAAATAGTTCCGATAGTGGCTTGATCTTGTACAATTTTATACTCACCACCATCTTCCTGCACCACATAAATAACACTACCTCCATTTTGAAGAGGTGCACTGTCGTCATTGGAGATAGTGACTTCCATGCTTTGCTCCTCTGGTGTGAGGGAGCCACTCCCATCACTAAGTGATGGACATCCGTGTCCAGACTCACATCCATCCAAAGAACTGCATGCTCTACCGTTTGTTCCTTGTACTAGACAACTTCTCTTGACCGAATTCAAGGTACCAGTCTTGTTACAATTACGGGCAGACAGACCAGTCGGGCCATCAACAACATCATTAATAACTGTTGGCAATGACGAGCACATAGCATCTTGACTTTGACCAAACTCATTATGCACAGGTGACATAAGTGCTTGCTGATGTAGCATAGAATTGGGTGGACTGTTGTTCACCATAGCTGGACTCCCAGGCTGAAAATTTGGACTGAATGGCGCACTGAAAGGACTTGCACTTGGGCAGGAGCTTGAGTGAGAGTACGCTGGGCTAGACGATGGACTGAACATGCCATTGTTCAACATTTTAGCAATAGTTGGATGCTGTTGTTCCATACTTGCTCTTGGTCTTTTCACAGGGGCAGCTGAAAGAAAACATAAATGTGTCAAGACTAATGAAAAAGGTAAAACTAAGGTGAACTTCAATCCATTAAATGCAATGCTCAGCTGACAGTAATATTATCCATTTTGTATAAGGTTTGGCAATGAAACTTTATTTCAAACCAATACATTTTTATACAGCAGCTAAATCTTCTAACCGCTATATCTATACTCTATACTAACATTATAAACTTAATCAGGTAACCAAATATTTTATTTAAGGAGCCAAAAATGGAAGGAAGGTGAACCAAATCCGTGACTTTGAGCAGCCAACAATGGTAGAAATGAAAAACAAACAATAGCGTCACAAGTGGTGCCAACACTTGCCTGTTAACTGCCTCAGTGAGATCTATCCACCTATAAAGTTTCATGTTGCTACTTCTAATAGTTTCTGAGTTATGAGCTATATTAAAGTTTTTGCAAGGACGCAGACGCCACAGAAGCAGACGCTGTACGTGATCATAATAGCTTGATTTTTCTTCCGAAACAGCTGAACAAAAAATGTAATACATGTACCAAACACAAAACTTTCAGTAAACACATAAGAACCGCCTCTGTGGTCAATGTTGCTGATCTAAAATCACTAACCTCTCACAGAAAGTGTCCCGAGTTCGAGCCCTGCTACTGACCCTCTTTATGCGGGAAACTTGGCAGTTGCTTACGAAGGATGGGAGTCTAGTACTGGTTCTTCCCAGAAATAATGATTAGGTGAATTGTCTGCCTCATATGACTTGGACTGTTGAAAAGGGATGTAAAACTGGATCAAACAAACACAATATATACCTAAACATTCACCAGCTTGTGGTGATGGTGCAAAACCAGAGTCAATAGAAGATGATCTGTAATGTTTGCCTGTGTCAATCTCCATTGCACTAAAAAAGAACAATAAAATGATATGAAGTTGTTTATCTAATCATAAAACATAAGCATGTACTTATAGTCCAGTCCCACGTAACCAAACTTTGTAGGGAATTGATAGCAAAAATCCAGACAGATGGAGGTACTTTTTGACAGACAACAGCAGGCTATACATGTTTCCCATGGTAGCGCTCCACATGTGTATCATTTAATATTGACACTAATACAAAAGATCCGAAGGTCAAACATATTCCTTCAAATTCCTTTGCCAACTTGAACCAAACATTATGATGCCAAACTTCAAGGTCACTGCATTTGTTGTGCATGTCGAATTGCAGAGGGGCATAAAAATTATTTCCACAATTTAGTATTTTCTTATGATCACTGACTAATACTACCAACTTAGATTCAAGTGCTGAACTGAATCAAGAAGTAAATTAGATAATGAGATTTTAAGACAAAAGACTTGACATGAGAACACTTACCACATGGCCTGTTCTAGATCTACAATGAATGCATCCTTTGTGCCAGTGTAACCAGCAACCACTGTCTCTACAAAACAACATGAATAACTATGTAAAAGTCTGAGTGGCCCAAAACGGATCTCTCATACAAGATTTTACAGTGCAGGTAAGTAAATAACGAAATACATTTTGTCAAAACTTACACAGTGACTTCCCTTACTTAAATAATGGTAAGTATGCATTTGGACATTTTTTGGGGCCCTGGGTAGAAATTTTGGCACATTTGATGTAAATCCCCAATCATAGCTTAACCATTATTACATATCAAAATAGAATTACAGTCAAACCTACTAAAATAGGTCACCCCAGACAAAATGTGGCCTTTAATGACAGGTGGATTTTTTATTTGGGGGTCATTTTGTTCCAAATAATCAATATTATTTGGAAGAATGGCTTTGATTCACAGAGTATGCATCATGCAGAAGTGGCAGCTAACACAAGTTTCACTGTATCTACCTTATGTGCATACTATATTGTTCATAACAACAAAAATCAAACAGTTAATCATTTTAAAGTAGCATATGCATAGTTGTAAAACTAAATGTTTGAAGAAAGATTAACTTAATCTAAAACAGAGCTAAATCTTCAATGGACAAAATAAATACTCAAACTGTTTCAATTAATTTAAGTCAGTTCCCGAAGCCAGTGCAAATAAGAAAGCAACTGAGAAATTCGCCTGGTTAAATCATCAGAGAATGACCTTGAAAACATGTGCCCGACCTTGAACGAACAACATTTCAATTATTAAACTTAACAACCTATCAACTGAGTGAGTATTAGAGCTTGACTTATCAACAGAGCTACATAATCCCCTGCAAATACAATTCCTGAATTAATGATTTTTTCTTGAACCATTCTTGCATATTTTATGAATAGTTTGTGAACAGTTCAAGAAGTATGAATGACTTTTTGACAGGGGAATTGTCATAAATTTATCATACCTTCATTACAGTGTTTATCAAAGGTGTCCTCTCTTCTTTTCTTGCCTGGATACACAAACTGATACACTTTACAAGACGACTCCTTCAATTGTGTTTCCATTAAAACATTGGCTAGATTCTTAGATTTCAGCTTACTGTGACCGGCTACATCAAAATCATAAATACACTTCTTCTT
This sequence comes from Lutraria lutraria, assembly GCA_964023205.1. Classification (NCBI taxonomy): domain Eukaryota; kingdom Metazoa; phylum Mollusca; class Bivalvia; order Venerida; family Mactridae; genus Lutraria; species Lutraria lutraria. The sequence goes on from OZ026840.1 coordinate 14,250,466, forward strand.
ACGACCATCTGTAAATGGACGAGAAAATAGGCATGACATTAAATTTAACATCTGCTTCTTGCCGAATATTTTCTCTTTAATTTGGTAATTGTACCACATTCATGACCGACTGAAACATTTCGCAGTTAAATGTGCAAATACAACAAACCTGTCACCCTAATGAAGAGTACTGCTACAGGCAGATACTGTAGTTTCATTTATTTTCTTTGGGCTAAATTTTCATGGTTTTTACTAAAATGGCCATTTCGTGGGGACATAAATTCGTGGATTTTGATTTTTGAAAAAAATGCCTTATTGTTTCTAAAAAAATAAACTTATAAGTAAAGAAGAAAAAAAAGGTAATTTACTCTCACATGTCAAAACTTATACAATATGCGACAGATGATAAACTTGAACATACAAGTTGATGTTGACACTTGGCATTTGCAAATTGACGGATTTTTGTGTGTGTCATACTTGTTCACAACTTTCTATTGACATAGTGTCCATTATGTCAACATTATTTCAGCATGACCCTCATATTTCTGTCTCCATAATGTTAAGTTACTAGCATGTAAGTCAATACGAGAAACTTTATTCACATCAGTATTTCACGACACTTTCTTAACATCACTGCATGCATTAATTTGTCAACACCAAGTTGTATAAACCGCAAGCTGTATTGTAAGTAGCCCAATTTCAGATATTGCCATTTTTCGGATTGGTGACTGAAATATTGGCCTTTATATTCATGGGGATTTAATTTTGTGGATGAGTCGACCCACGAAATCCAATCCCCAACGAAAATTAATGATTCCACAGTATACAAATACAACAAATCTTTCTCTTTTATGAACATTACTGCTACAGGTAAATGTACAAATACAATATACCTTTCTCCTTTATGAAGAGCACTGTTGCAGTTAAATGTGCAAACACACTCTTTACTCCCTGACTATCAGTGATATTCTGGTCAGAGAAACGTAGGAAGAAGGTACCAGACCTGCCAGAACTGCATCTCTTTAGTTTCTCCTTCGCTTCCTCTTTGCTTATAAATCCATAAATCAAACTGAAAATATAAACAAGATATATGCTTTCAGACAGTAGTAAAATGTTTGTTTATAAATAGCTATTCTCCTATGAATGAGCCACTTTACTTTCTCTTGAATCTTCCACAATGAAGTCACATTAACTGGTCCACATGGTACAGTTTGAAATCAATCCAATGGACAAGTTGTCCAAAATGTAAGGTAATCACCTGACACTCAATACATGCAAACAATACATGAACTAACTCCCTAACTAAGTGATTTTACAATATAACAATAAATGAATAAAATAATTACAAATTAGAAATCAAAGTACTAAAAGTACTCATGTAAACTGAACAAGTATAGACTTGCACTGCAAATGAAATAGGAACTTGCTTCACAATTGCATGGCATATGTAGATAAACATAGTACTTAGCCAGGCATTAAAATTCATGCACATCGAGCAATTGACCGTTATGGAAAGCTGAATTTCCGTTCAGTTTCTAAAAAGGGTGACATCATAAAGATGTAACTATTTACCCTTCCTTCCAGAAGTTCAGCAGATATCTATCAATGAGGTTATATACTCCAATAAACCACTTCCAGAACGAGAAATTCAACACATCATCTTCATTTCTGTACGTCATTTTATCCTACAAGAAAGAAGAATTGTAGGTGCTTTCTGGGTAGGTTAAAACCAGTGTGGCGAATCCATGTGACCTAGTGACATCACAATGTTATCGTGACAAGCACGTTTTCTGTCAACTGAACTAGAAAAACTAGAAAACTCCTTACATAAAGGGCTACCTCCGGTTCAGTTTTTTAGTCACTGTAGGCCCTCTACTTTTTTACTTTTCTTGTCCAAACCGTTTGACAGTGTTGTGAAAGTGAACGTTACTTTTACAAGAAAATTTTAGAAATTGACTTAACTACTTATTTAACCCACTCAAACCATGCATAAAGACAATTTGACATACATTTCGATTGTCTGCATGTTTTCACATGTGTAAATATGCTTAGTGTATGAGTTTACACCATTTAGCATGATTCTAAAGAAATGTTATTGCTACAAGCAGAGATAAATCACATTTATGATAAACTGTAAAACATTAAATAATGAACTGTCTAGGAGAACAATATGTATTCATATCGAAACTAGAAATGTGACCATTGGACACAGATATTATTCTGGTCATGGTACACTATGTGTGACAAAAAAGATTTGCATGGTATGAAATACTTGTAAAATACAAATCCAAGGGTAGATAACTTCAGAGTCTTCAGCCTTTAACAGACTGAGGTAAAACCCTTTATGCACAACTTCATATGCTGATTAACATTTCTGTTTAATTTCATAACTAACCCAAATACTTTTGGAGATGTGCATGACACAAGATTTCGGACAGACAAGCTGACAAGGATAAATCAATATGCTCCCTACCATCATTCAGAAAGGTCTCAAAATAAGACAATATGAACAAGAATTTGAGAGATGCACACTAGCAACTATTAAAGACCAATTGTCACTATATCCATAGAAATGGTGAGGATTACTTGACCTATATAACTATAATACGTACTTCAAAAATCTATTCTATTTTTTTTTCATGAAAACATTTTTTTTCAAAAGATGAGGTATGATCTTTAAGATATTTTTTGTGAGGTAAATGCAAGCATGATTTTTTCTAGCTAAAGCGATCTTAATTCCATATCAAATCAAAGACTGTACTGTATAATAAAAGAATTGTTAAAGGGGCATACCCTACAACTTGGTGCATCTAGAATCAAGGCAAAATGATGATAAATTGGAAGCTTGTAAAGAAAAAAGCCGACAAAGCAAGTTTCAGCCAAAAATTCATCCAATTAAAAATAAAATCACAAAATTATTAGTTTCCATAAAAGATCAAAAACTCTTTGGAATTTGTTGTACAATTTTTGGGTGGAAGTGATTTATTATTCATAGCTATGATTTTTGCGGCTAGTATCTAAACTAGTCATTTTATGACCCAAGTTCTTCTTGCAATTATCCATTATATATTGTTTTACATATACATCTAACACATTTTTACACTTTCACAGAATGTTTGTCAGTTGTAGGGTAAGCCCCTTTAAATACTTACAAAGCAGAACATTTTCAATGTAACAATGTCAGAATCCACATCTTTACCTACAAAAAACAAAGTCACACTGAACTGATTTATACAATAATCTAATACATGTACTGGTACCGACCCGCTTCGGTAGTTGAGTGGTTAAGGTCGCTGACTTCAAATCACCGTAACCTCTCACTGATAGACCAGCTACTCATCATCATCTCTTTTATGTGAGAAAGTAGACAGTTCCTTATGGAAGATGGGAGTCTAGTACTGATTCTTCCTAGGAAGGATGGTTGGGTGAACTGTCTGTCTCATATGATTCTGACTGTTGAAAAAGGGCATAAAATCCAAACAAACAAGCAATACTTGTGAGAGGAGTAAGGTTGAATTCAAAAATCGAAAGTTTGACTAGAACAAAATGTGAATGTGATGCTATGTACGGCCAAATTCTATTGTAAAGGTCTAAAAAAGTGTTGTATGTCGTAGCAAAGAAACTGTTGTGTATGTGTATCATAACATTCTTGTTATAGTAGTCTCCAGACTAACTGTATGTGACTTAATCTCTCTCTGTGAATAAAGGTGCGATTAAAAGCTTTAGAATTGTTTCCATATCTTTGATTTAAACGAATAATATATTACAGAAACCATACACACATTAGTTACTCATACCTTGAAAATAAATACTGTGCCTAAAAAATGTAAGGAACCAGGGTGAAGCATGAATCAGTGCTTCACACAAAGCATGATAAACAGCAAGGAAAACTATTAGAAAGGAGTACGGATATAAATGCCCGGTTCTCCTGTATCTTATCTCCCCTCTATCTGGGGCGGCTCTGAAATGACCTTATAGCTGTTATAGATAAATAATGAGTTACATGTGCACTGTAAACCAACAATTTTTAAGGATGACTAAATATGCTTACCAAACAGTCTTCTTCTCAAGTGATTCAAATTATCTTCATTCAGCGTATGGTCAGGACACAATTTTTTCACTTTTGCCTGTAACATTTCTGCCACTTGTCCCCATTTCAACTCATTCGTTTTTATGATCGGCACTTTGTACTGCAAAAGTACAAAACTGCTGTCATACGATACAACCCAAAAATATTTACACTGTTCTTGACACGAAAGATTAATTAATACTTAAGATCAAATTCAATGTAAAAGTACCCAACAACTCAGAACATAAAAGTCATACATCAATTAATTATGATAGGTCACCATACGTTTACTTTCTGATTTGTTCAGCATATTTTTTGTGCTTTTTATGCATGATTTGTACCAAAAGATTTAAATAATACTGTAATCTGGTATTTTTTGTGATGTTTTTATTTTCGCTAATATTCGCGAATGGAAGGCTTCGCGAATTCATAAATCCGCGTAAATTTATTAATATAACGTAATTACTATCCGAAGATCATTGTCCGAAACTTTCATTATTAAATGTGTAGACAGACTGATAAATAAACATACTACTTGTCTGTATGTACACTATACATGTATATTTTGTTTCGTTAACATAATAATTATGGAGTTGTGCTAATTGGTGTGCCTTAAACACATCAAACAAACAAACATTGTGCGTGTTGCCTGGGGGACAATGTTTGGTATAATGATCTGGAGATTTAATTACATTTTTTAAGATAACAATAGAGATTAACGGACAGTTTGTCACTTTTCTATATTCAAGATTGTAACAGGTTTTGACGATTAATTTTTACAGGTAATGCATGATATAAGTTTCACCCGTTTTATTTATCTATTTATTTATTTTATAATTCAAAGCCTTCGCGAAATTTACATTAAGAGCCTTCAGTCGCGAATTCATAAATACGCGAATATATTCAGGGTGGGCAAAAACGCGAAATAAAGATCACGCGAATATAAAGTGATTTACAGTATCATCAATACTTACAACGTCAGAACTGAAACATTGCCACATGATGGAAGCTTGACACAGGCAGCCTTGATTTGCTCCAGTAGTGACCACAAGTGGTAGTGACATAGTCTGTAACATAAGAGCACCTGTTAATTAATTGTTAGGAATAAAAGCTAATTAGTGATTAACTCTATTGTTAAATTATTCTATAGATTTCAGTGTGGGACTTGAACTTTTTGAACATGATAGCCAATAGGGTTATGGTCACTCAAATGTTGATAGCCCAAGCAATTTCAACAACAGATTTACAATTATTATAGCATATCGGGCCACTGACTGGGGATTTGTTATATCCCCAGGCATTTTTAATAGCCTGGCTATCATTAAGGTCACACACTGAGGCTGAGGTTTAAAAAGGTCAGAGGGTAAAACAGATTATCAAAAAAGGTCAAAGGTTATACATCTGTAAATAAAGGCTATCCTTTTAGAAAAGCCATCATTGATAGTCTAGAACAAGCTGACCTCAGAATAGAGACAACCTGTCAGTAATAAACCAGCAAACAAGCATCAAAAGATCACGTGTATTTTGATGTTTTTGTCACAAAGTATTTAACATCTACATGTTTATTGATATAAAGTTTATAATGAAAGGTGAAAACAGAAAAGGTCTAAATGACATTAAGCTGAAAGCACTTAAATCTTTTTCGCATTTTCCCTCAATATGTTCTCAAAATTGTATGCTCATTCGCCAATATCACACTGAATTGAACTGTAAGCAATAATTACCCAAAGTGTCTGCCCATTAATTTTTGTAGTGAAGAGTATCCGGTACTTTTCCTCATGAACTTGCTTGCTGTTTGCATTCTCTGGGCGTACAAATTTACTCTTAAACTGTAGGCTACTGAAAACTCCTTCGGAATATCTTTTGTTCTTTCCTTTTTGGAACAATACTGTTGCCGATTTTTTTTTGTTATCAAATTCAGCACACGCTGGTATGGCTTCCATTGTGTAGATATCAACATTCTCTGTATAACAATGATTGTTTATATCTTCTTCATATAAGAATCTTACATCAATTGGCGACGAATGTGTGGGAAAGTTATCAGCAGCCAGAATTCTGTAACATGAACAAATAACATTTTGGACCACATATCAAAATGAAACTAAACTGATCATTAAACACTCAGAGACTATATCACTTTATCTTTAAAGTCGTATCAACAGCCTGGGTCAATTGGCGTCTTTTCAAACTTTAACATTGTATGAAGATTCCAGACATACACCTGGGTAGAACCATCTTGCTTCCGTTAGCTAACTAGACTACTTCCTTACTTCGAGGGTTCAACGCAACAGTGTCGTAACTCATATTGAAATAAGAACAAGTTACGACAGTTGCGGCGAGCCCTCGACTTGTGAACTTACAACTACTTCCTAATTACTGGTATAACACAGCACATTTTCAAAACTGTTTTTTTAATCATTCTTCGAAACTTCAATTCATTATGAGACCATATCAATGTCCATGCCATTTGTTTCTGGTCCAAAGATTGTCTTAACATTGAAACTATACTGTTTACTAACTTCATTAGGATATCAAGTATTGAAGTATAACATAATTATGAAACCAAGTTTGCTCACCTTACAACAATCTTTGGTAAATGTTTCTTGTCTACTTTGACAATATAATGTTCCTGCTCAGTGACTACAAAGGTTCTACAATATAACAGATTGTTAGTATGTAATGTTATCTTATATAACTCTCAGAGACAGACTGGTTCTACAATATAACAGATTGTTGTGCCAGTATGTTACATTATCTTATATAACTCTCAGAGATAGACTGGTTCTACAATATAACAGATTGTTGTGCCAGTATGTTACATTATCTTATATAACTCTCAGAGACAGACTGGTTCTACAATATAACAGAATGTTAGTGCCAGTATGTTACATTATCTTATATAACTCTCAGATACAGACTGGTTCTACAATATAACAGATTGTTAGTGCCAGTATGTTACATTATCTTATATAACTCTCAGATACAGACTGGTTCTACAATATAACAGATTGTTAGTGCCAGTATGTCATGTTATCATATATAACTCTCAGAGACAGACAGAATGGTTATATGAATCCCTTGTTCATGTTCTACCTGTTTTACAGGTATGACTCCACTGACTAAAGGAAAGTAAATATGACATCTGAGCATGGCTTTAAACTAAATATCAAATGCTTTCTTTTTATATATATATATATGCATCAATTATGTACAACTAGAAAAACTAGAAGCCCAAGGGCAACATGTTGAGCCCCTGTTTAGCCAGCTTGTGATCTTGACCTTTGAACTACAAGTGTGGGTGATATTCATGACACATTATTTCATTGAAGTAAACTTTTATACCAATTTATTTAAAAATCCTTGAATGCAAACAGAAGTTACAGCCCAGACAAGGAAAATATATGACCGAATGTGTAATCTTGACCTTTGACCTATGAAAATCTGGGTGTTGCCCAAGACACATGGTCTCATTGTATTATGGCAAGTCATTTTCAAATAATTCAATGCATAAGGGAGACACAGCCCTGACAAGGTGTATAATGATTATTTTTTATGTTTGACTTCTAAGTGTGACCTTGACCTTTGAGCTAGAGACCTTGATCTTTTGCACCGCACACCGCCTCATTGTGTTTTACAATTATGCCAAGTTATCTTAAAAAGTTTCTATGAATAAGGGAGATACAGCCAAGACAAGGTGTATAATGCTCATTTTTGACGTTTGACCTCTAAGTGTGACCTTGACCTTTGAGCTAGAGAACTGGATCTTGCGCACTGCACACCGTCTCATGGTGTTTAACAATAATGCCAAGTTATCTTAAAAAGTTTCTATGAATAAGGGAGATACAGCCCGGACAAGGTCTATAATGCTCATTTTTGACATTTGACCTTTGAGCTAGAGACCTGGATTTTGCGCACTGCACACCGTCTCATGGTGTTTAAAAATTATGCCAAGTTATTTTAAAAAGTGTCGATGCATAACAGAGATACAGCCCAGACAAGGATGCGGACGGACGGACGGACGGACGTGCGTGCGGACTCACTCACTCACTCACTCACTAACTAACGTACAGACACGCAACCGCCATTGTGGCGACTATGTCGAGCTCACCGCAGGCGGGCTCGACAAAAATTATAGAAATACAAAAGAAAAATCACTAAATGTTTTAAATTTTACTTAAAACAACAAACAACAAATAACATGTACAATTCATGATAGTAAATAATCATTAATATTGTCGTCACCTTAGCTATATAAAAAAATATAAATTATCAATTAATACATTACCATGTAAACTATTCAACAACAAAAAGAGAATTTTGATATAAACTTACTGTTGCATAAATAGATGAAGAAGATCTTTATAATTCTTGACCGCACTGTCAATGTCTACTTCAAACACCTTAAGACTGTTTGAATACTTTGGCATAGTTTCAGTCAGCAAATCATATATTTGTTTTCCAACCTGTGCACACCTGCAATGTGTATTCAATTAACTGGTTACAAATAAGCAAGGAAATGGTGTAGTATAATTGCTAAGAATATGTTATCTTGTCAATAAAGTTCTAATCAAGCTGATCTTGTATTTGTATTTGCACTTCTGTAAATTTGTTTCTTTAATAAATATGTTTAAACTAATCAAGCTGATATAACAGTTTAAGTCCAGCAATTAACCGACCATGTCTCTTTATGTGCGAAAGTAGACAGTTGCTTAAGGAGGATGGGAGCCTAGTACTGGTTCTACCCAGGAATAATGGTAAAGGTGAACTGCCTGCCTCATATGACTCTGACTGTTGAAAAGGGGCATAAAACTCAAACAAACATAATTAAACAACAAGTATGTATGTAATTTGGTATATCAAAATATATATACAAGTATTTCAGCTGTGTGCTGAGGGTAACACTACTGTAAATCTGGTATCATTCGCAATGTTTTTATTTTCGCTAATATTCGCGAATGGAAGGCTTCGCGAATTCATCAATCCGCGTAAATTTATTAATATAACGTAATTACTATCCGAAGATCAGTCCGAAGTTTTCATTATTAAATGTGTAGACAGACTGATAAATAAACAGACCACTTGTCTGTATTAGAGCTGGGACGAGTACTCGAGTACTACCCTGGTACCCTTGAAATAGAACACTCCATATTAAACTCGTTTTGATTTTTTAAGCAAACGAAACATACATTGATTAGACCTGATTATAATTTTTGTCTACCTTACCAAGCAATACTTATGACATCTGTGGCTGATTTATATATAAAATTTAACATACCAACGAATACTCATCCCGATGTTTATGCTTAAATGCTGCTCCGACGAGTATGAATTGTTGTTCTAATGGTCAAAATATTAACACAGATTTGTTTATCCATTTATTTGCAAAACAGTCTAAACTTTTAATTAACTCCATCAGTATGTATATGATGTAACTAGCAGTTTACCGCAAGTAAATTCTCTGCACGTACATGTATATTTACCGTTATTTAACCCAATATCTCATTAGTAACGGTTGGCAAATTTGGGAACATGGGATGGTGAGCAAAGTAAGGTCCTGAATGTTTCCAGTAACGTCAGGCTCCGACTTTACGAACACAGGTGTTGGCACACATACATTGGAAGGCTTGGCGTCGGACACATGTAACTTTGTTCTGCTGTATGTATTTATTCAACTCAAGGTGCAGATATTGCATTTTATCGCTAAGAAGCGTGAAATATTGTCGAACTTGGCTTTTTGTGCAGTTTAGTTGTTTGCCAATTTATTCAAGCACTAGTTAGTGCCAGGATGCAGGAATAATAACTCTTTCGAGATAAATAGCGGTTACTCGGGTACTTGCGGGTAATATGGTCACGGGTACCTGGGTACAAATTTTCTACCCGTCCCAGATCTAGTCTGTATGTACACTTTACATGTATATTGTGTTTTGTTAACATGATAATTATGGTGTTGTGCAAATTGGTGTGCCTTAAACACATCAAACAAACATTGTGCATGTTGCCTGGGGGACAATGTCTGGTATAATGATCTGGAGAATTAATTACATTACGTAAGATAACAATAGGGATTAACGGACAGTTTGTCACTATTCTATATTCAAGATTGTACCAGGTTTTGACGATTAATTTTTACAGGTAATGCATGATATAAGTTTCACCCGTTTTATTTATCTATTTATTTATTTTATAATTCAAAGCTTTCGCGAAATTTAAATTAAGAGCCTTCAGACGCGAATTCATAAATACGCGAATATATTCAGGGTGGGCAAAAACGCAAAATTAAGATCACGCGAATATAAAGTGATTTACAGTACTTGGCAAGCCCAACGATGGAAACCTCAAGGCAAGAGAAAAAACTGAAAAGAGACCAAGGGTCACATGGCACGATATGCCTAGAACAGATGTTAAGGGAGAGCAAAATACAAACATACAGAGATGGTCAGTAATTGTGAGCAGCCTATGCTCCACGCAGGAGTTAACAGACTAAGGAAAAAGAGTGTATTAAGGACATGATTTCTTCAGTTCATTTAGTGGCCAAAGTTGGCTGTACATCCAAATGAGTATAATATACCACCATACTCATTATTATACGGCCTGATAGTGACTTTGCAGAGCAAGCATATGAAAAATCAAATTATATCACATACCAAGGTGCAATTCTGTTAAGATCAGGGACAGCAGCAAGTTCTGCATATTCCAACTGAAATTGTCTCTTCCATATGTTCACATGGTTAATGATATTATTGATCAGCTGAGTAAACTTCTCATAGCTTTGGCTCAACAAAGCATTCAATACCTGGAAGTAACAGTAAATCATATAGTGGTTTCAGGGATTGCGTATGATTTCAGAATTTTTTCTACTATACAGTACAACCTCTCCAGAGCAGCCCTCTCTTGAGTAATAACATTTTTTAAACGGCATGATTTTTCCCTGCTGCACAGTTTACCAATCTCTCTAGAGCAACAACCTCTCAACAACAACATAATTTTGCTACTCACAAAGGGTGTTGCTTTGGAGAGGTTGCATTGTACAATTAAACTTGTGTTAACAGCCATCACCATATAAAGGCCACACTGAGAATAAAGGTCATTCTTTTTAAAAAAAAAATCATCAGTGATTATTTAGAAAAAATAACCTCTGAATAGGGGCTATCTGTCAATAAGAACTGCATTTTACCTTTACGTTTCTATGATGGAACTTTATTTATTGTGGGCTTCATGAAAAAACTATGACAAATATCTGAGTTACTGTCCCTTTCAATAACTATTAAGCATATCATGAAACTGTCATGTCATAGATTAAAGTTTTAACTATGAATTATTCCCCACTTAAAGAAAATCTGCCATTAGACAAAACAAAAAAACAACATACATTTAAGCAGTCTGATATGAAAGCAACTGATTGTTCCAATTGTTCTTGAATCTGTTCTTTTTCTGTCTCCAAATCGGAGAGCTTTTTCTGAGATGCCGCAATTTTTTTTGGATCATTTTTCTTCGACAAGACAAGTTGAAATTCTGAAAAAAAAAGAAGAAAAAAGTGATCGTTTTTTCCTGTGGTGTCACAACAGCTACCAAAACTATTTGGCAACATTTTTTACTGTGCACAGCAAAATAGGAAGACAGCGATTTAAATGCCCACTTGAGGCAAAACACTGTCCTTCCATAGGCAGACTGGACAGCTTCCTCCATGGAAACTTAGTCCAGGGTGGGATTTAAACTCACTGCCACGAGGTGTCAGTGATCACTAGTCACAGACCATAAGACACGGCCCATGTAAGTCCCCTCAAAGTCATATGTAAGTTCAGTACAACATCCTTTATTTCTTTAATTTTTTCTTAGTGCCATTTTATCAAGTAAACTGATATCTAAATAATTCATGTCTGATTATAGATATTACAATGACTTCTATAATTAAAATCATAAATGCTATTGTCACCACAACCTACATGTAGGATCTCAAAGATGGATAAACAGACACAACACTGACTAACATGTTGATACATTTCACAAATGAATTACCGGTAGTAAAATTTTCATAAATTTGCATGTACATATCACTGTTATCATCAAAGCGTAACATGAAACTAAGTATATTTTTAAATCAAGAATTAGCACAAATCTTCCACACAAATACAGTCATACCTGTGAACAAAGGCCAACCTTGGGAAATAATAATGAGGTCTTTCTTGATGAGTGGCCTTTATTCGGAGGTCAGTTTGTTCTAAATAATCAAAGGTACTTTTACAAAAGAATGGCGTTAATCCACAGGAGGACATTTGTTCTAACACAGGTTTGACTGTACACAGAATTCTCATCATAAATTTTACACACAAATTTCCACAAAAGTTTCCACATAAACTTAATACTCAAATTACCCACACAAAATTTTCTATGCAAATTTTCAACAGAAACTTTCCATATTAGGTAATAACTCACCGTTAATTGAATCTTCTATTTCATTTCTCATTTCATCTAATCTCTCATAATTTACAACACCAGTACAGAACTCATTAACTCTTTGTGAAATTTTCTGAAAAACACAACACATCAAAATGGTTTCAATTTTATACAAGATCTATTGATACGGGGGCATAAAAATGGGTACATCCATGTTTTCCTTTTTTTCTTTTTTTTTGAAGAACAATATACCCCAAAATGTATTTATGATACAAAATTTGGTTCCTTTCTCTTTTATTTTGCTATTTAATAGAAACTTCAGAGTTGGCGCAACAAAAACGTGTCAGTAATGTAACCAGAAACTGAACAATTTATTTTCTCTCGCCTGATATGTCAATAACTCGACAATAACTTTTTTAAGAGGTAGACAGCAGGACTACCAGTATAGACAATGTGAAAGTCCTTGCAAGTTATAGGTAGTCCTCATTTTATTACATAAAATATGTGTTTGTCATTTTATTTCAATGCCTATCGAGTGTACCTAACAAGAGTACAAGACAAGTATAAACGTCAGATTTTCATACATGTATTGAACAAAGTTATACAGGTTACAACACATCAGATCTAACAAAAATTTGTAAGCTTTATCACTTAATATACGTAAATTTATAGAATTCAGGTCACCAAATTTCAGATAGTCTGATACCCAGCTTGGAAACCAAGGTAATCCTTGGATAAAAATATGTAGCCTCTGGCTAACAGACCATTATTAGTGTTGAGTCCTGTATGTTAATATGCTGAATGTACGTACCAAACACAGACTTGCCGACTGTTGTATACTCTGTTCCATCTGATGAGTTATCTCTTCATTTTCTGCCTCATACCTCACCTAGTTTGAAACAAAAGCTAAAATTTGTCAACAATTGAAATGTCACATATAATACCAATACCATACATAGGTTTTAAGCAATTACAATACAGGATTGCATTTTTGAAATACTGCTAAAGTTCCAAACATGGTGCTGGCTAGACTTAAAAAACGAGGATCACAAATGACCATTAGCTGATAGAAATTCGAAGAGTCAATAAAATTTCCTTAAAAAATTAGTGTAAAAGTAAATTTGACCTTATGGTTAAAATTCTTAATGAGTCAGAAGCTTTAGTTTACTCATTTGTATAGTCAAAATGACATTTACGGGTCAAATGAAAGCCCTGGAACTTCTGAGGGTTTTGAAAAAAAATACTGCATTTAAAACCATTCTAAGCATTAATTGATTAATGTTTTATTGTACCGTTAATAACATCAAATAAAGTGTTTTCAGATTTTAAGAAAAATCAATTTAGATTCTACTCTCGTCAAATTGTTAAAAAGTCAACTGTGAATAGATGCTTGTTTATACCTTCCTAAAGACCATGGTCATTAAGAGTCCAGTGGTTAGTGGCCATTAAGGGTCCAGTGGTTAGTGGCCATTATGGGTCCAGTGGTTAGTGGTCATTATGGGTCCAGTGGTTAGTGGTCATTAAGGGTCCAGTGGTTAGTGGCCATTATGGGTCCAGTGGTTAGTGGCCATTATGGGTCCAGTGGTTAGTGGCCATTAAGGGTCCAGTGGTTAGTGGTCATTAAGGGTCCAGTGGTTAGTGGCCATTGTGGGTCCAGTGGTTAGTGGCCATTGTGGGTCCAGTGGTTAGTGGTCATTAAGGGTCCAGTGGTTAGTGGTCATTATGGGTCCAGTGGTTAGTGGCCATTAAGGGTCCAGTGGTTAGTGGCCATTAAGGGTCCAGTGGTTAATGCTCTGAATATGTAACCTGGAGATTCAGGTTTGATTCCCATTCACAGCAGGTTATACCCTTTCATGAAAATTGGGAGAAGTTGCTGGTTCCTTGTGGAAGGGTAAGACAGTACTGGTTAGAATACAGTCCAGGAAAACTTGTTAAATGAATCAGCTGCCATATATAACTGAAAAATTGTTGGAAAACCATTTTAAACCCAAATAAATAAATACCTTCCTGAAGTTTGCCATCAGTTCATTCTCTTTCTCAACACATTCAATAGCTCTATTCACCCAACTACCTGGAGGTAAGTTCATCTGTAATATACATAAAAGCAATGACTTTCTGGTTTCTAAATACTGAACATTAATTGCAAAACCATGCTAAATTGATCATCTTACAGTTTGTTATCATTTGATAACCGGTAATTAATTTACGTCATACCTATAAAAGGCTTACCTGGCCCAAAATAAACATACCGTAGCTGTGTGGTACATGTATATTGTATTTATAAATTGGCTGGGATATTCACCAGCCTCAGTTGGTAGTGCATCTCAATTGCAAGCAGGCGGTCGCGGGATTGAGCCCCACATCGGGTACATTATTTTCCTCCTATTACAACACAAAGCCTGGCTCCCACCCTACCCAACTCTCATCTAAGCTCAGGACAATAAGATAACTAGAAACAGAATCTTTGTGAGCATGTATCATAATGTTTGTACAGTACAACCTCTCCAGAGCAGCCCTCTGTAGATTAACAACCTTTCAATAACAACACCTTCAAAATTTCTCCAAGCTGATATTTACTATAAATCTAACCTCTGTAAAGCAACAACCTCTAAACAATAGCCAATATTTGCAGCTCCCACTGGGTGTTGCTTTACAGAGGTTGTACTGTATACTGTGGAATCATTCATTTTCGTTGGGGATTTAATTTCGAGGATTTTGTGGGTCGGCTCATCCACAAAATCAAATCCCCACAAATTGAAATGCAGAGATAAGGCATTTATTTTCAAAAATTAAAATCCACGAATTTATGTCACCACGAAATATCCATTTTAGTAAAAACCACGAAAATTG
The DNA here is from genome assembly GCA_964023205.1 of Lutraria lutraria. Lineage (NCBI taxonomy): Eukaryota > Metazoa > Mollusca > Bivalvia > Venerida > Mactridae > Lutraria > Lutraria lutraria. Next base: position 14,265,758 of record OZ026840.1, read on the forward strand.
AGCCCAACGAAAATAAATGAAACTACAGTATCGGATTTTAATAGATATATCAATTTTTGAAATAACTATATGCTAATTAAAATCAAACTTAATTCATTATAATTAGTATAACAAAGAATACACAGACATCAACTTACAATAGTCTCTAGTTCCCTACGAATACTCATTTTCCTCACAAGGTCATCACAGCTACTGACTGACAAGTTTATATCTTCATTGAACTTCTCAAGCAATTCTTCCCTCCTTCTTTCAGCCATTTCACAAGAAACATACGCATTCAGCTTACGGACATCTTTCCTAAAATAGAGGCAAGTCCAAAACATGTGAAAATTTTGTTTGTTTATTTGTGTGTGTGCATGAGTTCATTGGTTCGATTGTTCAGAAGATTGTGGTACTGTTTGAAACCATGCAGCGAATACATCTAGCTTTTTTTCTGTTAGTTCATTTCTTTGTTCATTCATTCATACACTTTGTTCGTTTGTTTGTTTATTTGTATGTTTGTTCATCCGTCCATCCGTCCTGAGGGAAGTATGTAAAAATTCTGCTTAAACAAGAGGTGTCCGTCAAATAAGGATGTCAGCACCAATTGGATCGTTTCCTGGTATTGATCGGACATGGATTAAACTGACAACTGTTACCTTTGACCTCAAAATCAGTAGGGGTCATGTAAAGGGTGACCTCCCTACCATGTTTGAGGGTTAAATTCCCAATCGATCTCTAGTTATTTGTCGAACAAGGTTTTACAGCAGGTTTTTTTTCCTTCCATAGCAGGGGCCGTTAATAGGCGCCTTTCCCTCAGGAAAATTCTTTAAAATTATGCAGTTTTCCCAGAAATCAATTTACATCAAGTTTTTTCTTCCCCTTTTGCAAACATCATGTGTTATTTTCCCAGAAATTTAACAAAAGGCCCCTTCCCCTACCTATGAATAAAGCCCTGTACAGTTAAAGGTCACTGTGACCTTGATCATTGACTTACTGGCCTCAAAATCAATAAAGGTTATCAAACAGGCCTGAGGGGTCGGACAAGGTCTTGTTACAGACAGAAGGACAAACCGACCAACATATGCAAAGCAATAAACCCCCGCTACCATTGTGGGCTTCTCAGAAGTTTTCTTGACTACTGTCCCTTTGGGCGAACAATCTAACTAGTTCATGGGCTTAATTACCTTGATTGGTAGCATTCTTGAAACCAGGGATCCACTTCATTCCTTACAAAGTCCAAACTGACTTCTAATTCTTCACAGATGCATCTCCATTTTTCATACATTTCATTTATACTGCTTGCATCCAGCTTAAATATGGAAAGACAATCAATTAATCACTGTATCTAAATTAAGTGCAGATCGAGGAGGAACAGTGATGTAGGGGTAGAGCAGCAGACTCCTTCCCTGGAGGTTGCGGGTTCGAATCCCGTCAGTGGTAGAATTTGACCAATTGTAGAATGAGTTTATATAAGAACTTGCTCTACAATCGATGTAAAATAAATAAGTTTAAACAGGTATGTACATGCATTATTGTATATTAACTTTATATGTTTCTGGTTTAAACTTAACTATATCTGAAGTTAATTAATTAAATCATTAAGAGATCTTACAATAAAACTAAAACAGAAAATATATGATTTAAATCATAATTATGAGGATAATGTTGATTTTTAAGATTAAGATACATGTAAAATAAAATTATTTTTTTTTTAATAAATAGAATCTACTGTTTAAATACATGTAATATCAAATGGGGTACTTAACGTTCGTAATAAAATCTAAATAAAATAAAGCAACTAACATCGATCTTTTACTGGATCGAGGCTTTAAAATTCCTCTCTGTTTATTAAAACGAACTCAAAATACATGATGAAATAGTTTATATTTACAAAATCCCGCCGATAAGCGGCCATGTTGAAATTGACATGTCAAGAGTTGTTTCCCCTTCTATCGGTGTAAATCTAAAAATGTGCCAACTATGGAACGCCGGATACATAATGATTTGATTATTATTAAAAACGTTTAACATAGGAATAGTAAACAATTTTAGACAAGTTTCAACAGTAAGTTCAATACAGCAAGTTGGCTGAACTCTTTGGAACTTTGAAATAAGATAAATTTCTATATTTCATTATTTTCAAGTACTGAAACAGGAATCTTACCCCTTGTAAAATCTTTACAAAAGTACAAGATCATACTCAAAAACTGCATTAAGAGCAGTAAAAATAGGTTATAGGTGTGTATATGAATCATATATAAATGATATACACACGTTTAGAATGTTCAAAATCGACAGGTGTCCGCTTGTGTATCATTAAAATCTGTTCATTGTTTTTACTGCAAATTATGACCTTAATGGCTTGCCATATTTTCAGTTCCCAGAAGTGTTACTAAATTTAGAAATTGTTATACTTTCTGTTTGGTGACGTCACAAAATATGTCAGACCACAGGAGCCTGTTATTCAATCCGGAAAAAAAATTATACTCAATAAAAAATTACCTACGTATAGAAAAAAAACAACAGGAGTGCAATGCCTCCCACTCCCCACCCACATCGCCGATACAAGAATCTCTATTAAACAGCGGTCAACGCGTGAAATTCTGGTCTACATAGTTAAAGGCTATAAAAAGGTAACAAATGCAGGTCCTACCCTTGACATTTTCTCAGTTTTGCTTATCCTATTTCAATAAATCTAAGAGTTTCTCCAGCGGAGGGTGGCCATTGCGTGACGTCATCAGCCAGCCAAAGATACTGCTGCGGAGCGAAAGGTTTAAATATTAATTTTACTCTGCTAAAATGTATTTCAACATGCATTGCTTTCAAAATATTTTCTGATATTGGAAAATGAAAGATTCATTTTATTTGTTAATTATAATTTCCATAAAAGAATTGTTATTAGAGATTTGGAAAAACCCAAGGGGAATTAACTCTAAGATTGATTACATCATCCTGTCCATAAAATACAAGCGTTCTGTACGGAATGGTACCGTTGCCCGGAGTTTATACATATAACACTTTACTCCGGATAAGCATCTTTGACCCGCCTTATGACGTCACGCAATGGCCACCCTCTGCTGGAGAAACTCTTAGATTTATTGAAATAGGATAAGCAAAACTGAGAAAATGTCAAGGGTAGGACCTGCATTTGTTACCTTTTTATAGCCTTTAACTATGTAGACTAGAATTTCACGCGTTGACCGCTGTTTAATAGAGATTCTTGTATCGGCGATGTGGGTGGGGAGTGGGAGGCATTGCACTCCTGTTGTTTTTTTCTATATATACGTAGGTAATTTTTTATTGAGTATCATATATATTTTTTTTGTTGATTGAATAACAGGCTCCTGTGGTCAGACAAACTTTTTCAGTAGCGATTTCAAAACTTAAACATTCGTTTACAGAAAATTTAGAGCGTTTTATAAACATAGGGGTAGGCATCATTCGAAGAAAATCGTTTTTCACCTGATTTGTGTAAAATCGTAAGTAAATCACCAGTAATTCAGACATTTTTAGAAAAAAAAGTTTGTTACGGACGAGTGATATCTGTGTTATTGAAGCGGGAACGTAAACAACCCATAGACGGCGCCAGACGGCGCAATGTTGAAACCCCGCGAGAAAAACTGTTTACACCGATAAAATGGAAGCCCCGATAGAATGAGAAACCACTATATGTGTTATATTAGTAACATAGACAGCTGCATTTTTGTATATATAAGATATAACTATTTCAATCCACCTTTTTCAAAAACTCTATGATGCCTTCCTGCTCTGGCGTTGAAGAAGCATCCCCATGTCCAACTTCATCCATGTCTGTTAAGCCTCGATTACTAGCTGTAACTTACTCAATGTCAAATAAAATAGGATATTCACTGCTCAAACTTTAAAAGGCATTTAAATCCTGGCCTTCTGATCTAAAGAAAAGAAAATGATAATTATTAAATAATTATGTATACACTTCTTGACTAGCTAGACAACAAAATAAGTTATATCAAGTAAACAACTTATGAACATTTTCAGAAATTGACATACGGTACATTTCCAGAAATTTATAAAAAAAATGTTCAAGTCATAAAACCAGGTCATTAGCTTAATTAGCGCTGTTGGTTTCTGTGATCAATTAATATATAATGTACAGTATTAATGACCGAGGTTATGCACGGGGGACGTGAGGTCATGAAGTGTAAATGTATCAGCTGCGTCTGCATGTATGAGCATATATCGTATTAATTTTAAAGCCATGACATAGTCTTCCAGTAAAATATCACAGTACTTATATTGTTTACACAACATTGTCGAATGACCTACATTTGCAAAATATCCAAGTTCCAACAAACTCAGAATACAGAAATCAACAAGAATAGTCTACATCCGTATAGATTAATATAATAAAAAAAATATTGACTTATCACAATAAATTAAAGCATCATAAACAACATCAGTAAAAGTACGACAAAAACAAAAATCTACTCACCCGCAACACCACAAGATCATTTTCTGCAAATTCGCCGTCCTCATTTTCAATTTACTGTGTTTAATATTTTCTGAAAATGAAAGTAGGTCACTGGGTCAAGACTGAAATCAAGCGGGTGGCTGACCAATGAAATTCCTTCTTTCATTTCAGCGGACCAATGAACATGTAGTAATTTTGGATTTCCAAGTAATCTATATTTAGCTTCATTCCCCAAAAACTTCGAATCTAGGGATAGGGTAAAGTAATATTTAGATCAAAAGTTGAGTCGTAGCTTAAATTTTTATGAAAGTAAGAATTGTTTAATCAATAATCTGTATCTATATATACATGTTCATTATGAAATTTGAAATACGAATATAACTCTTACACATTTTTCCAACATGGCGAACATCAGTTCGCTTTTGTTCACAATCGGGTTGTATTTTGTAAGTTTATTGTTTACTTCCTTATGATTTTCCTTTTTGTTTATAAATTTTGATTCAGCATCAAATAGAAAATACAACTGATGAAAAAAGCGGTTGTCAGCGCTTGCAAATGGGTATATTAAACCTGATTTCTCAACTAATTGCCACGTCAGTCTTCAGAATTCAGTCGTAGAAGTTCAGTTGAATAACTTGAAAATTTGTAGCAATGCATTATCACTGTATGGTATAACACGGAATCAGAACTTTGTGTCTTAACCAATTTCCCATGCCCATTTATATGAGTTTTCTAGTATCCGGAACATATTTAAGTTTGTGAACACCTGGTTACAGATGTTCGGAAATGGTAGGAAATTGACGAGTATTGTGGAATCATCACTCGATATCGTTTCAGCTATTTTTAGCAGTTGCGAATCCGTGTATGTATATATGGCCTTGGTATTGATATGTTCAAATTTTAATGCCGATTATTCCAGTTTTCTACGATCAGGAATGTAATTGTAACAATATGAATATCGTACCACAAACATCGTCAACACCAGTTTTAGCGATGGTTAGTGCTACTGGCATTTCTACTAAAAGATTAATATGATATATGCTGGATATATGTGATACGGTTATACCTGTAAGAATGATTTAATATTTTGTTTAGTTAAAATTACTTGTTTTATACAATGTACATCTACTTACTTTGACAGATACAACTCGGTTTGGGTAACTGCTCCAATCTATCTGAAGAAGAATGTAGAAAATTGGGCTTCACACCAAATTTGATGTGTACATCATGTAATGAATTAGATCAGTTTGAACTCACCACATTAAAAGATGATTGTAAGAAATGCTGCATGGAAGATGCTGGATCTGGTGAAGCTTTGAAAGTATGCAATCCTCTTTTGTTGGAAGTCTATGCTCGAATAAGATTTTAATTTTTATTTACTTCCATTTGCAACTACCTACTCTTTTATGGAATTTATATGAATTTGGAATTGCAAAATTATTTCCTTAGTTCCGCACTGCAATACTGAAATTATGTTTAAAATTGTTTTTATTAATGATATCATATTATAAACTTCTCTATGAACTAGACATTCAGTCCATTGAAAATGCAAATTTTACTGGACCTGATGGAGGTGATTAAGATATTTCATTGTTCTGAATTAAGATAAATTATCACTGAAAAGTTTACTGGACTATCAGATCACTGACCTTTTCAAATTTATTGGACCAACGGCCATTTTGGGGACTTGGTCCTGGCTATATTCATAGGCTGTTATACACACACACACATATATATATATATATATATATATATATATCAAAGGCTATTTGAATTAGGAATTCCTTACATTACTAGAATAATGAAACCCTAATAAGCTTGAAAACAGTCCTCACTATGTACTCGATGTTGCCTCATACCATGTTAAGCTTGTAACAAAATGTTGATTCATCCGTTATCTATTGTTTCATTTTAGGTATTTCCATATGCAGAATTGCGTGTATGTGGATGAAAATTGGGGAGATATCCTCAGGTGCAGGGTACGTATTGCCTTCATTGTATCTTATCAGGATCAGATATTGTCTGTGGTCTTTCATCCACACTTTAGGAGTTGTGATTGGATCTGAATGAAACTTTTTGTCCGAATTTTTGTCTCAATGATTTCTTGAACAGGTTAACCTTGATAACACTGCAGAGACAATACTTTTTATCAAGTCCTGAAGAATGATGCTCAGAATGTCTGTTTTGATGATTGGTCAGTGTTGGACTGTGCTTGTTAAAATATTATACAACAATACAAGTCATTTATTTTATGTACATTTGCTAGAAATTAGGTTTTAAAGGCAGTTTGGTCTAGTTGAAATTGTAAGTGAGGTTAGTTCATTGACAAAATAAAATATACACTATCTTTGTATGGACTGATAATTTATTTAAGTACATTGTACCTATACATTGCAAAATGCATATATCCAGACAGATGAATAAGGTGCTGTTTCTTCAAAACCTGTAAGTGGAGTTATTGTAGTCAGCTGATCAGATTAGAATTGCTTCACCATGATGTATCCAAATAATTCAAATAATTGAGTCATTTTAATGGTATGATAACAGGACTTCTCTCTAAATAATAGACACACATACAAAATGTTCATTAAAATAGTCTCTCCTTATTCTGAAATGTTAAATCTTTGTTACAAACTAGACATGTTTCAAGAGAACACAAATGCCCCAGATGAAAGCTAAGTTATAAAGGGGCCATAACTCCTGTAGAAATTTTTGGATTTTAACAGAAATAGAACTGTATGTTCTTATTACACCATCATGTAAAATATGAAACTTTTGGATTTTAACAGAAATAGAACTGTATGTTATTATTACACCATCATGTAAAATATGAAACTAAAAATAGAAATATTTCTTGAGATATCACTCAGAAAATTTGAGCGCACAGACAGACAGGGGTCACACTTTATGCCCTTTTATCATTCTTCGAATGACAGGGCATAAAAAGTCTAGATTAAGAGTTAAGTTGTTGATTTTGCCTAAACAAGCTGAATAACCTTCCACATAATGTACCCTATAACATTTGTATATTACAGCTTTCGTGAAGAGCGATAGGCCTAACCAGTTTCCGGGTCTTGAGGTAAAATATGTCCGAGGCGCAGATCCTGAGATACATCTGATGGATGAAAATAAAGAAGTTAAGGAGGCTCTTGGGATAGAGAAGTGGAATACAGATTCTGTTGAAGAATTTTTTCATCAACGTTTGAAGAAATAATTCTGAATGAATGAGTGAATGGTTGAATGAATCGAGGATGGAAGGAAGAAAAGAAGAATGAAGGAATGAAAGTGTTTTGGTATGAATGAAAGAATAAATGTAGGGTCTTATTGGTGCTGAATTTAGGTCAATCATTTTCAAATGTTTAAAGTAATTTTTGTCTTAATTATCTACCACACCTTATTCCCATCTTGTTTTATGGATAATTAACTGAATTATGTTTTCTGTGGTAGTGTAAGATCTTGTGGAATTTTATAATGAAGTAAAAGCTTTATGAAGAAATAATGTGCCATACATATTTAATTGACAGTTGGATAAAAAAAATGTATACTACTTTTAATACAATTGAATTTCCAACTGTGTATTTATGAAGTATGACATTGATTGTCATATGTAGTAAGTGACTTACATACTAGTATACACAAACAGACTTACAACTTGATGTTTATCTATAATTCATTTTAATTGTCTTGAATGTGTGAATTCCAGTAAGTCTACTTTAATTGTACTGTTGTGAATTACATTCTTAGTGTACGTCCAATTTGTTAAAATTCTATCAAATTTTTTAATACAAGGATTATGCAATCATGCTCTTAATGACATTCTTGCTGAAAACCGATTGGCTGGCAAGTTTGGATGGTCGAGTATGATTGGATGATGCAGAAATGCATTATGGGATATGATAGGATATTGACCAATTAGATGACACTTCGAAATGTATCACAATATGTTGCTTTATGTAGACTTAATTTTTAAATTGTTAATTTTTAAGAAATAAACCATGTAAAAAATATTTCAAGTCTTTGTATATTTATCCTGGTTTACATGGAAACCAACATCGTTAAGCATGGAAACTTCTGTAGCTAACATAATGAAAGAGGAAAATTAATATGAAGGAAATTTAATGTAACTTTGATATAATTTCTTTAGCAACCTCAGCTGCATATATACTCAGTAAATAGATTCACTCTGGATAAATAGACACAAACACTAATTCTATTAATTCAGCTACTTGTATCTACAGACAAGGAAACCCAGAAGTGATCTTTTTTACCTATATCAGCCTTCAGGCTTACATGTAGCTCTAAAGTGTACAGCATATCATCTGTGATTTATTGTTGATGATGGGAAAGTTGGCAACTTCTTGCTGGGAATAAGGTAAGTACTGGTACAGAATCCTGAATTATTATACCCTCATTTTTTTTCAGTCAGCAAACAACTGAATATCGTCACTTTAGGATTAACAGGGCATATCTAACAAGACAAGGAGTCCAAGAAAGACCACCCTTCTCTGTGGTTGAGTGATTAAGGTAGCTGGCTTCAAATCACTGTCACCTCTCACTGATAGAGGGTCATTGGTTCAAGCCCCTCTACCAACCATTACTTTTGTATCTTTATGTGAGAAAGTAGGCAGTTGTTTACGAAGGAAGGGCTTCTAGTACTGGTTCTTCCCAGGAACAATAATTAGGTCAACTGTCCGTCTCTGACTGTTGAAAAGGGATATAAAACTTGATATAAACAAACAAAAAAATCAAAAGGTGGTAAATTGTTGACTTCTAACTAAGATGATTCCCAATGTATTTTGATATGCACACAGGGCGACAGACAGTCACTGAATGGGTACTATCAGTATTACAATTATTGTAAATTAATAGATCCACTGACCCCTGATACAAGTATACAGTATTAAGACAACAGTAACTGATAAGTAGGTTACTGTCACAACTCTGGCTGCTAATATTGACACCAGCTGTTTGTCCCACCTCTGATTCACAAGTGTTGTGGAATGTGGGGAAATGAGTTAGGACTGTTTAGTGCCGTGGTAAAAGTTGAAATAAAATAAAAAATCGCTTGAATATCGCTGTAACAAAAAGCAAATTGACTGTAGTCAGAAACCATCACTTTAATCAGATTAATAGGTACACCCCCCCATTTCTCATCAGATTTCCATGATCTGGATCATAAACCTGCATTTCAGACAAAAACCTGAAAACTTTAGCCCTGTAAGTGATGAAGCATGAACTGTCTTCTGAACGCAACTAAATAACTGTCAACAAGAGCGAAATAATTAACATCTTGCTTCCCTTGCTCCTTGGTAACTACTGATAAAATTTCTCAAGCTGTGTGGTGTCAAATTTTTTATAATGGTTAGAAATTTCACCAGTTAAAAGAAGACGAACGAAATAAGGAACTCTTATAATTCTTATTACAATTAAATTATTAGCAAATTTGGCCCCTAGTCTGGAGTTCCTTCCCCTATCACTATGTTAATGGCTAATTTGGTCTCCTGTAAATATAAATTAATAAATCTAGGTATTGTACATGTACTTTCTTTTTCATTGTCATCCATCTTTTAAATACCAGTACTTTATTCTGGTTCATCAAACTAATACAAGATCATTGTATGCAAAAGCCTATAAATCATCAAGCACTTACCGGTAGCTTTGTAAGATTGAACTCATCTGTAGGAGACTGTTCATTTTTAATATACTCCCGTTCGTAAAACAGGTTGTAATATGGGAACACCCTCGGTGTGTGGGTGGGCGTGTGGACGGTGTCCGCTCTTATTCAAACAGTTGTATTTGGATCCTCATTCAACTTTATGGAAATGTTTTTGGCCATGAGATCTCGGCCAAGTTTGATAACCAGCTCAATCGGCCCAGGTACTTCTAAGTTATGCCCCTTGACGGGCCTATTTTGTGACCTGGCACTCTTGTTAGATCACTATAACTGAGTTCTCGTTAGGCACTGCAGCAAAACTGTGTTTGTTAAACCCAGATACTAATGTACACATGTAATGTCTTACACACCAACGGATATTGGTACAGTGAAACCTCTCCAAATCAACACCCTTCTAGAGTAGCAAAATTATGTTGTTGTTCTAGAGAGGTTTAATTAACAGTTAAATCATTCAGTGGAAAAAAACATGCTGCTGTTGTAGGGAGGTTGTTACTCAAGATAGGGTCGCTCTGGAGAGGTTGTACTGTACTTAATTAATAGTTTTAAAACTGAATCTCATTGTGATCTCTAAGGAGAGTTAAAGCACAAGACTGCACTTCTGGATTTTGATTCATCTAAGTGTGTCCTCAAAGAAGATGAAGTAGAATGGATCTATTCTACAGTGAACATAATTATACATCAGTCCATTTCAAATCCGTTAAAGGGGACCATTATTTTGGACTCGTGTATGATATAAATATATGTATCTCATTTCATAAACATTACTTATTACCTAAGACTTCTCATTTCAAACTAGGAATCATACCGACCCTTCAATATGAAAACATATGTTACATATACTATTGATCGTTCTTATTGATTTACTTCTATTAGCCGACTGTAATGAAATTGTATGATGTTTTGAAATAACTTACAAGTTTAATGTGTGCTGTCTCTGCTTTGATATGTTTAAGAAACATCCTACAAGGCCATTCAGATAAACCGGTTGCAGTCTTCACAAATAACTTTTTCAAGCATCAGACATTTGGTCTTGAAAAGGTGTAAATATACCCAGACCAAATAAAAAATTATAAGCTGTCTTTGCATGATAAAATTTTGTTTTTAAAACAATTATCAAAAAATACTTTTTACGTATTATATAGTTTTATATAATTTTATGATGGTGTTATGACAACCACTTTATTATTTACTATTAAAACATAAGTTTTGGGTGTTCAGTTATGCATTTTAGACAATATATCTGACTATTGCCAGCTTAAAATTTCACCGGATCAACAGTCTGATGATCCTCTGACTTTTAGCGGACTGGCAGTGATTTAGACAACCTCAGTCTTCATCAGATCTGTGACCGTTACACATTAAGAGTCCCTCTGGTATGAACAAGAAAAAATATTAAACACCAGGATTTTTGCACGTCATATTTTGTGCATAAGATAAAGTTAAAACAACCAAATGTATAACAATCTAACATTTTAATTAATAAATGTATGCTATACAATGAATGATTTGACTGAAAAGAAACAGAATTTAAACAAACAAAGACTAGGTACTAACACAAGCAAAAATTAACACAATAATAAACCGGTAATTAAACAAGAGGGCCACATTGGCCCTTTATTGCTCTACTGAGAACCAAGGCCAATAATCAATGACCAGGTAATACAGTTTCCACCTCGTAAAACTCATTTTTACGTAGATTTTAAGATCAAAACCAACAATGAAGGTATAATACTGTTAAACAAGCTAAAACGTAGCAAATTTTCTAATCCAAGGGTCCATATCTCTTGAAGTTGCGGTCCGATTCCACCCATAACTTAAATTGTCCATAACCATACGGTCATACACATTCATTGTAAATATGATTAGGCATAGACACGCTATGTCAACTGATAACTGTTAGTGGGGGGAAATGATTCTCTTAATTTGGAAAATGAATTTTAAAAAGATCAGCTACAAATGTTATGTAAATCATGTAACTATAAAAACTAAATGATAAATCAAATAATATGAAAAAATCTAAATCATAATTAAGCAAAAAAAAATCATGTCCTTATAGCAATGAGTCATTTCAAACCTATAATCTCAATATTAAATTAAATAAGTAGATAATTACACTGTATATATTCAACAGATTGTATTGCTATTCTTTCTACGGGTATTCAGATTTTTTAATTATCAATCTCAATTTATCAGGTAATGTTCTTCAATTGTTAGCCATTGTTGAATTTTTTGTTCACTAAATTAGCCTATGATAAATTGTAAAATCTTCGTTCACAAAATTAATATACTATGTACATTAACCTTTGTATCAATTATTTATCAATTAATGTCCACTTCTGCGATGAAAGAGAAGTCTACCATACCAGGTAGTAAAGTACGATGTAACGAATGTTTAAGTTTCTTCTTTTAGTAAAGTCTTACGTCTCCAAATAACTCATACAAGTCATCATCACTTTCATCTTCATCATCACTGTCATCAGAGTCAAGCCCCTGGATACATTCACCGCCTGGATGGCCCCGAACTTTTACATCTTGTCCATCGTTCTTGGTTGTCATCTTTTGATAAGGTATTCTATCAATAACATCAACTGGTATTCTCCTACATTTATTCAGTTTTTCAAGTTGTCGAAACACCCACAGTCGTCTGTTTCCTGCGGTATACCAATGTCCATTAACTTTCGCTACCTCTATGCGGGGAAAGTCTCTTTTCTGTAATCTATAAATAAAAGGACAATCATTAATTGACATGTGAATATTTTAGTTACCAAAATTGATACAAAACCTAGCTAATTCTTTACAGCTGGTCATCAAAGCTGGTACAGTCAAACCTGTGAGAGTGACTATCTCTGAATAATGGCCACCCTGTGAATAAAGGCCACCATGTGAATAAAGGTCATCCTGTGAATAAAGGCCACCCTTTGAATAAATGCCGCCCTGTGAATAAAGGCGACCCTGTGAATAAAGGCCACCCAGTGAGTAAAGGCCACCCTGTGAATAAAGGCCATGGCATCCTTTTAAAAACCATCACTGATAACCTAGAACAAATTGACCCCCAAAACAAAGGCCACCTGTCAATAAAGGTCACATTATTTCATCCCCAAGGGTGGTCGTTGTTCACAGGTTTGACTGTATATTTCAAATTATATATTATAAAAAAACACACTAACACCATGGTTTAAGGCCCATATCTAATGTATACATGTACATGTACTACTTTCAAAATACTCAAAATCTAAATTAATTCTTCAATTTTCACAATTTTCAAAATTATATTTTGCCAGGGGAAGGCTCCTAATTAGCCCCATGGCCTCTGGCCTAATCCTTGACCTAGTATCACATGCATTGTATGTGTGTCACATGCACTTTCAGTCTGAATCAAGCTCAAAGGTTTGAGTATAGACATACACAATTTAAAAAAATGCCATTTTTCGCGACCCTGTGGTATAATCAAAACAATATGTCACGTGATTATAGACAAGTGATAGCCGTGTGCGTATAGCCGCTTTTTCGAAGTTTAGCTGCAAATATAACTATTTAAGCTCTACAGTATCTGCTGACGGTAAAAACTTAGAAGTTAGGCCTACTCACATCGGAAGAAACAAACTCACTAGGGCCTACAGATTTTGACATATTGAATTAGACAAAAACTCACCGTCCATAATAAATATCATCCAAAACTTCCCCGATTAGTTCACCATCCGTGAATGTGTTACTGATCGAACTCTGGGAATAACGTATACTTGATGGAAGCAGTCTCATCTTGCTGTCGCAGCTTAATTAAGTCTAAACTCTCTAAACTCTGTAAATTGTGTTACTGTAATCACTGACAGAATCCCAATTTATCGTCGATAGTATGGTATTTTCGGAAAACCGTATTGTGTCATGTATATATTGAAAAATGACGTAATCTATACTGCCAACAATTAATAAGGATCACTTTTTAAACATGTCAACAACTGAATTAGTACGTACACGTATTATTTGCGTGATTTAAAAAACGTTCCGTACACAATACACAATCACTGATTATTCCGCTTCTTTGTAAAGAAATAAGGCGTAAAAAAAGTTGTTTGTTTCCGCTTATCCGACGCTACCTAATTTTTTTCCACCAACCCTAGAAGTTTTTATCAAAGACGTATTTTATAGCGAGGGTTAATTTACGACTTTGCTAACATTAGTCTGGCAGATATCGTAACACAATCTGGGTATTGGTCATAAACCCATTAACTGCCCTGTGACGAGAACCTCTGTATGAAGGCATCATGCAGTTCTCGTGTGAACCATTTCATTTCCAGTGTGTAGATCTATATATATACCTTTCTTTTTTTGGCCAGGGATATGCTATCCCTGATTCGGCTTGCTGTTCTAAAATTGCTTTTGACCTGTTTAACTGCCTCGGAAAATAATGCAGTATAGATAAAAGCCGAAAAAAACATCAATACAACCACATATTACATATCAAAACGTTTAAACCAAGAAAACATACTGAATAGAATATATACACAGTAAATCATAAACAATCTAATTTACCGAAAAATAGTTTATATACCTTTTAGCAATAAACTCAAGATTTTTTTATAGCCTTAATTAATGTTAAATAGTACGCTCGAGAATGTCACATAAAGTTCATGTAAACATTTTATCTCACTCTGGAGTCTGCTTTGCTTCAGATAATCTACCGGTACTGTGTTTTCTACGAGATTTCTTGTTTTGCCTTAGCTCGTGAATTTCGACCCAGACGAGTCCGTGATTTTAATTTTGCACGAGAATGTCATTTCTAAAGATATTTAATTGATGGTAATTTTGCTGGAGCTTTTTCTAACCCGTTCCCTTTGCTTGTGTCAACATTTCTAGATATATCGTACATGCACAACCTCGATACAGACCATTTTTGGATTAAACAAGAAAACTGGTCCTATGATTTTATTATTAAGTTGTACTTAATACTTGTATCAGGTTTAAAAAATCACTTTTATGATATGAGTGTATACATATCATTCTGGACAACTATAAAGAACCTTCACCCAATCTGATTAAAATCATATCATCAAACCCGCTACGCTATGAGGATCTGAAGACGACCTATAGAAGGTCACCTCAGGTGACCTTTTCCACTAGCCAATCAGCGCCTTACTTTCATAATTCTGAAAGTGATCTGATTCTATTTTTAACCGCAGTAAAAAACGATATATATTTGACTTGTTGTTATCACGAACACCTATTCTTACGCAACTAAATGTAATGATAGCGCCCATGTGACATGCGTGTTTACTAAATTTTCTGTACTACTATGGCCGAATCGATCAGGATTACTAAAAAAATCAAAATGTGGTTGCAGACAAATATGTTATACGTAATTTAATGTTTACTAACGTTTAAATAACATCGTCAGGTAGAAAGTTCATTCGGCCAAAGTACCGATGAAACGAGTTATACGATTGGCTGAATTATAAATAGATATAAATAGTGATCATGGAAATTCCGACTTTTGAAAATAGAAACTGGTATAGGCCGTCATCAGATCTTGCCGTAAGGAAGATCGAATACTTTAGTCAGATTGAACCTTCACCTTACAATTGACTTCTTTACAAAGCCAACACCTTTTCAAATTCATAAAAAGTGACTTGATACAGAGGTTGATCTGTATTGAAATCAAGTTTCAATTTGTTTATCTAAAGATAAAAATGTAATTTAAAGGACCGACTTTCGCAAGTTACCCCCGATCACTGGGTTAGTTATAGGCCGTCCGTTAACATTTGGAGCCGTAGGCAGCCACGTACGGAACATTGAATTATTTCTCACATGTACCCATTTAAACACCTGGGTGGACAGGAGAAAACGTGGGATAAAGTTTTTGCTCAGAAAAAATCCGATGGTCCGGGTGGGACCTTACGATCTCAAAGCGTCCTACCACTGGATCACCGCTCCCAGTCAGTTATACTATAGTAGTCAGTTTATGAGACACGAAAGACCATATGATACGCAAAGCCGATGCTTACTTCGTATTGTTACGACGAGACAGAACATAACTTCAAACGAATACATGTGTAAACATGTACACATATGCCGCGACCCTGGACGAGTGTTCAGTGCACTGAACAACTTGTAACCCGGGGATTCTGGATTGCATCTCGATCGCAGAAGGTCATACCCTTAGCACTATAACATGTAAACTTTACAAAAAATGTCAAACTGGCAAGGAGGATCGATCAGCTGTTACGTATATACATGTACATTTGTAATTGAAAATGGCTTTTAACCTACTGAAGCCAAGTCTGACTTGCATAAACCATCTCAAACCTTAATTGAGATAATCTCAACTGCTGAGATTTTCTCAGGCCGTTTTGAGACCGATCTCAAGCTTGAGATTATAAAAACTCAAATCTGAGATGGTTTATGCAAGTCAGACCAGAGACATAGCTATCTATATGTCTCTGCTAAAACATTGACAAACATGTGCACGTGACATAGACGTTTGAAAACCATTACCGAGAGCAAAATATAGTTCATTCCGATACTGTTACTTTGTCTGAACGGGTCCCACTTGAAATCATACAGGGTCAATATTTGTCATCGGCATCATTTGTTTTCTGTCCTTAATCGCTGCTTGAATAGCATTTAACATTTTCAATTCGTATTCCTGGAAGTGCGGTGTATAAATAGACTACAGATGCCTGGCCCCCATTCTATTAAAAATGAAGCACGAAATATCTGGTGTTTAAAAAGTATGTGTATTTAGTTACTAATTAGTATGGTATGGTGTTGCGAGGCCGAGCTCGACTAAATTTCCGTGATAAAAAAATAAAAAATCAGATGACTCATCTGTGTTGAATATTTGAACTAGAGCACGAGTGTATAGTTTTCTGAGCGGGAAAACTTGAAAGTTCGTAAGTAGGAGAAAACTTGTAAAAGTAGTAATTGCTTTCAAATTGCTGCATGGAATAAGTTTCAATATCTTGTGGCTGATATCGCCGGGCTTGTCGGAATTAGACGGTTAATCTGTGGATTTCTTTTCCTCTTCTATATCGATCTTGTGGATGTGTTGTAAACGTTTCTAACATCCAACACCATTCAAATGTGTTACATTTCCTTCGATTTGGAAACAATATATTTCACATGCGAGTAACAACACTGTTTGACACATTCAAGGCTTACGGTTTCTCACGAAAAAAATCCTAAAAAAAACAATTCCATGTCACCCATATATACATGTTTATAGATTATAGTCTCTTCCATATGGGTAACATGGATTTTTGGGGGGATTTTTTTCCCGTGACAAACCCCTTTGATTCAAGGTGTGGCAACCTGCCAAGCTAAGGGACACGCTTCCCTGCAATATACTGACCAGGTGTACCCTATTCATCTCGGCAGGCGTAAGATGGTTTCTTAATTAGGTTTTGATTCATTATATTTAGTGCACAAATTTCAGATAAGTACACTCAGTAAACATACTATTGAAATTACGAGGGTTACCTGCTTCATGTGTCGCCATTGTGTACATGTACGTGTACAAATCAATAATTCACTTATATGGCAATATAATTACATTACAAACTTCATTTTGGCGTAAGTCTATGTCCCTGGACATTTTATGGAAAACACTATCATATCGGAGAAAACAATGGCGTTATATACAAATATGAGTAGTATTATGTATGTGATAAAAATTATATCGTAATTCCAGGCCTACATTCGTCACTACATTTGTATATTCACCACCTTTTCAACGTGCTAGCCCCCTTTTTGGTGTGACTTACGAAGTCCTGGTGTTTGTTACCATTTAAATAGTGATTCAAGTATCAGGGGGTGACAGTATTCCGTATATATCCGGAATTTTGGATTTGTCTGTCCTGAAAGAGCTATGATTTCTGAGCGAATTAAAAGTTATTTATTGACAATATCTCAAGAAATGGCTAAGTTAGGGTCAATTCAATCTGAAGGATTTTCTATAATACAAACTGAGGTACACTATGAAAACAAAGTGGTTGAATGCCTCTTGTTTGGCAAAAATGGTCGGACGCGAATGATTTTCAGGATTTATTTGACTCTATTGACACCCCTGAAATGTGTTTATTATAAATTCGATACAAACAACATTTAACTTACAATCGATTGAACTGTTTTGACTGATCATGTACAGCGAAAAAAAAATAAACGTGATTTTGAATAATTAATCGAATCGAATTACTAGCATGCCAAAATGAAATGTTGCTGTCTTACGGTGATAGGTTGAAAATTTACCGACAATAAAATCAAAATTTCCGAAATTGGTTATGCAACGAGATAATATGGATTGATGATGTGATCAGTCTATATTACAGCTAGGTTTGTCCTTTGTTATCTATCACAAATTTAACTTTCTCTAAAAGGAGAGATTTATATAGGTTATTTAAAGTCGCAAAACTTACGCAATGCTTATTTATTTAATGATAATGGGAAAATCCAATCTGATTAAAATCATATCCTCAAACCCGCTACGCTATGAGGATCTGAAGACGACCTATAGAAGGTCACCTGAGGTGACCTTTTCCACTAGCCAATCAGCGCCTTACTTTCATAATTCTGAAAGTGATCTGATTCTATTTTTAACCGCGGTAAAAAACAATATTTGACTTGTAGTTATCACGAACACCTATTCTTACGCAACTAAATGTAATGATAGCGCCAATGTGACATGCGTGTTTATTAAATTTTCTGTACTACTATGGCCGAGTCGATCAGGATTACTAAAAAAATCAAAACGTGGTTGCAGACAAATATGTTATACGTAATTCAATGTTTACTAACGTTTAAATAACATCGTCAGGTAGAAAGTTCATTCGGCCAAAGTACCGATGAAACGAGTTATACGATTGGCTGAATTATAAATAGATATAAATAGTGATCATGGAAATTCCGACTTTTGAAAATAGAAACTGGTATAGGCCGTCATCAGATCTTGCCGTAAGGAAGATCGAATACTTTAGTCAGATTGTGGGAAAATCTATTTTTGCGTATTACATTTTCTGAAAACGCACTCCGCGTAAGTACTTCAAACATCGGCTTCTTCCGCGACAAGTTACTGACAACCATGTGAAATAGATAGTATTACTTTATGAACCATTCATGAAGTATCCAAGAAAAGTTCAAGAAAAAATCGTGAATGTCTTGAATTCCTTCGAAGGGGTGGCTTGAAATCAGAAAAAGAAATTTTCCGAAGAAAAAACGACCCCTGGCACGGAAATACCCGAGTGTTTTCTGATGCCACTTTTGTTATTGGAAATTCCCTATTTCGTTTAATGATTTTTAAAGTTCTAAAATTTTAAAGATTGATCGAAGTGCAAAATGAAACTTTTACGACCGTCTGATATTCGGTATTCACAGAAGTCTATCAGCAATACATTTTCGGATGGGGATCTTATAGGAGAGGTTTTGGATGACATATGCGATGGATAGTAAGTATTTGTTTTGCCAGATTAGTCGTAAAAATGGATTTTTTTTCTGGTTACGCAATTCAACAGTCTTTCTTTCCTGAGACCCTTATCGTGTAACGGTACGTCCACTTTCTCATTTTCCCTTTCCACAGGCTTTTTAAGAGCTAAAATGAACTAATCGCGTCCTACCTACCCTATTTTTAATGTGCATGTAACCAGAAATAAATATTTGTAGACTTTTATATGTATACACACATATGAACTCTTAAAAAAGCGTCTTCTGGGATCCCAGCCAGGACACCATTAATGTCGAATCTTTTTAGACTTTATTCTACGATGACTATTATTCACATCGACCATTATTCTATGTTGTAATCTGGGCAACTGTTATCTGTTTATCGAGTCATTTCAAGATAGATAACAACATCGATTAGTTTATTTATCAGTTCAATATTGTTCCATATGTCTATGTTTGTCACTTATCACATATGATTTTATAAATTATGAATGAAATGTCATTTATTATTATATTGATGTCTTCTTAACTTTGTAATTCAATTTTATAACCAAACATAGTATGTCCTGGTATATCAGATTAAGTGATCGATATACACTGTACAATGCTAGCAAAATATTTTGATTGATTGCAGCCAGCACATATATATATTGGAGTAATACAATGTGCATGGACATCTTAAAAGGAAGTGACCAATATCTTTTTGGTTCTAGCGAAAATTCTAGAGTTGGGTGTCATATAATTTCCAAGTATGAATATGTCTTATTTGTAGCTATTATATAATGGATACGTTTTAATTTAGCGTTTCCGCTTTTACAGACCTGTTACATGTTACCCCATAAAGTGTTGTTATGTGTGTGTGTGTGTGTGTGGAGGGGGGTTTTGATTTGCACATTAGATGACCCTTTGTTTCTTATTAAGGTTTAGAATAGAAAATATATGCCAAATATATTTACTATTTTAAATTGCTTTAGGTTTTATAAACATAGACAATAATTTAAAGAAATGTGCATGTTTATTATAAAACGAGTTTCTCCTTTATATATAGTTTACGTAAAAGGGATATCCCTGTGATAGAAGTGGCGAAGTATGGTAGAAAATGGTACGCAGCTGATAACCGACGTCTTTGGGTGTTTAAAGCGTTGGAAGATTTAGAAATGTGTGTGAAAATACCAGTTGATGTCATTGATGAAATACCATCGTACAAGATGACCACCAGGTGTCGCGGGAATTATGTCGATGTCCGCGGATATCCTGGTGGATTCTGGGTTAGATCGCTTGAGGACTATTAATGTATTGAGTTGCATCAGATGAAAAATGTATTTGTAAAACTATAGACGTGTTTATTTCTCACACAAGCTTTTATCACGGTGTTGGTTTGTTTTTCTTTTTTCTGATTTAACAAATATTCATATCCTACTGGACGTTGGAAAGTCCATGGTTGTAAGATCAACTTGCCGTATGAATACGCTAGTTGGTATGTTTCTGTTATTCTGAAACTGAAATGATACGCACCGCCTTTATGTTTTTACAACATCTCTTTAATGGTATTTATTTTATCTTACTTCTATCAACGCATAATGTACGTATTTCTGTATGTGTCTATTGCTATATTATACATGCATCATAGACATCATGGATAGGTACCTTTTGGAAATATGCTGGTCGTAACTTTAAAGACATTGAACCAGGAATGTTACTTATGGACAAGCAAGATCCCTGTTTCCATAGTAATAAAACAGACAGGGTTGTTGATAGACAATAGCTTCTGTTTACATAATATGTTACTCTATGCTTATATAAATTAAACAACATGAATTTGGTCATATACTTATTATCACCATAAATCAACAAAATTTATTACCCTGCTAATTTTTTATTAGGTTTCAAGTATATTGACCGTGACCAGAAAGGATGAATCTGATTAGGGGCAATAAAAAAAAAGAAATTAGACCTCATATGGATTGGGTGGGGGGATTCACTTTGTTGCTGTTCAGTGTCTTCAATTGATCGCCACATATGCTATGTAATTATGTTCTCATGTTTTCTTTGCTCTGATTGTACGTACGTATGCTATTGTCGTATCACCATATATAATTATGCATCCATGTCTGTACTGACAATGGTGGTCGCGATCTGTATAAAAAAAGTCTACATCATTTATGCTTGTTGTTATAATTTGTTAATCTGATTCAGGGTCTTTCAATTGTTATGTTTGATTGACGCTGATCTGATTCATTTAATCAAAATCAGAGACGTACTTATTATACATCTCTGTCGTCCCTTTCTAATCCACACATACCGTGGCCGAGTGGTTAGGGTGTCCGCCTTCGGAGCGGGAGATCGAAGGTTCGAACCCCAGTGGTGACTGGGTTAGAACTGATGCGGTCGGTTGGTGAGCCGCCAGCTAGTTAAAAAATGGTTACCGAAGGCCCATCTCAGCCAGGCACACGGCAAAAAGGAGAAGGGATTCGGGAGGTACTGCGTGAACATAAGATAGGTGTCTCATAAGCCAACTTGGCTGGCCCTTTCAATAGGGGTGACACTATAATAAACAAAACCTTTACCTTTACAGTGTGAGCGTAGCGGGAACGACAACTCTGGGTAGGGATTGCCACAATGTACCAGTAGCTAGATGTAAAATTATTAATGTAAGACATAATTTGCAAACGAAACTGTTTCGAATATGAATGCGTAAAATGTACGTGTATATACATATGTGTGCATGTATGTACTTTGCTCAGGGTGAGCTAGGGGATGATCGGTGGTCTAGTACATGGTACCTAACGACTATACTGAACGAAAGGTCGTGTGCCTTAATCAAAGATCCGCAAAAAAGAAATCACAGGAAACGAGCAAGGTGTGCATCTATAGGTGCTTTACATCGTGCATAATAAAGTACCAGGAAAAATATTTGAAATAAGTGCAGTAATACTTGCCCAGTTCTCCTGTATCTCTCCCCCCCCCCCCTCTCTCTCTCTCTGTTGCGGCCCTTAAAAGTCATAGCTGTTGAATGGATTTTTTTTATAGATAGAAAGATAGAATTAGTCTTACTTCAGGCTGACCTTGAAACATCTCTTTTCAGACCATACCAATTTATTGCTTGGTCGTGCGCGTCATACGTTATATAAATGTACATGTACCAATCCATGCAACATCTCCAGAGTGGCCCTCTCTTGAGCAACAACCTCCCTTCAACAACTGCATGATTTTCCCACTGCGCGATTTAACTATTAATTTAACAACTGTAGAACAACAACCTCACAACAACAACATAATTCTCAACTCCCAATGGGTGTTGCTTTGGAGAGGATGCACTGTACTTAATAGTATTGGATTGTTTGCCACAGTCCTGGTGTTTCTATTGATGCGGGGCTTGAATGATTAACCTTTAATTGATGCAGTTTTGTTAAATCTGATCAGTTGATTTTTACTGATTATTTGTTTGGCATACAACAGAAAATCTAGCTAATGCAGAAAAAGATAGCAATACTTAAGAGCCTTCTCTTTTCCACACATGTTTGCTTTATGCACTTACGAAATTTCAAACACACGTACGTTTTTAGAATGTTTGATCGAATTTTACTCCCAGTCAGAGTCATATTAGGCAGGCAGTTGACACCTAACCATGATTCCTGGGAAGAACCAGTACTCGACTCTGTAAGCAACTGCCTGCTTTCTCCCTTTTAGAAACGACATATTTTACAACTTAATGAGGTATCACATCTGTTTTGGTGAGGCAAAGTGTCAAATGATGCAACTTCGCGAATGAAAAAATAACACAGAAACAAAACATAAATTCCCCCAAAATGTATTTCTTCAACAAAATATTAACAATGGAACACTGTGAATTCTAAATCATTATCAATAAAACATAATAAAACTCTAAGCAAAAATAGTATTCAAAGTACAATGTATGTATATAATCATATATGTTTAAAGTATAAAAATATTTCTTTCACAACACACCAACCCACCAGTATAATGTAATTCAGTGTGTATAAACATGCAGGAAGTAAATGCTTGTACATTTTTGTATTATAGTTCTTTCAGCACGTTAAAAGCCCCATAAGCCTTTTGAACTTATAGATAGAATGATAGTAAAATATTAGAAATGTATTTTATTTGCTCTACAACAATATTTACATAATGCCTTTCTTTATAAACCACATCTCGTAAAAATGTTGTCAAGATACGTTTTTGCTTATTTTTTGCAATATCATTGAAAGAATACTGTGCCATATTTCTATGATTTTTTATTATGTACTTTTAAAAGAAAAACATTTTGGAATGAGTTTATTTCAAGTAAAAGTCAGTTTCACTGATAGGACATCCTTCTAGGTAAAACAAGACCTACTTTAATTATGACATCCAAAAAGCTAATGGGGCTTTAATGTGCTGTAGTACATACAACTACAGTACAACCTCTCCAGAGCGGCCCCCTGTTCAGCAACAACCTCTCTATAATAACACCTTAAAAATTTCCCTAAGCTGATAATTACTACCCTCAGGGTGTTGCTCTACAGAGAGTGTACTGTAGTATGTTAATATATTATAGTACTGATGACTTGTAAATTGGTAAATCAAGACATTTTTCTGCTATCACATACTATATCATTCATTAAAGGCTTTCAACACATCTTCCATACAAAAGAACAAACCCAAAGACAATGGTTTACATAAAAATGGAGTTGAAAATTACAACAAATTCTTGTAGTATTGTATTGATGAAAAATGATGAAAATTAACAAAAAATTAATACCCAGTACAATTTTACATACATAGAGCAAAGGAATCCAATTAAAACCACAGCCCTAATTACTTCTAAATTTTGATTGATAAAAACTGTGTTTTACCCAAGAACTGAGCATGTACTGAAATAATGCTCTTAATATGGAGGACATCAGTGATGAATCAATCATTAACAGAACCCTGCAGTTTGAAAATAACCTTACCAACTAATACCAGGTGTCCACACTGCATGGACAGTTGAGACAACATTATATGAGCATTTACAATACTGTGATGGAAAGAATACACAATAATGGTCAAAAAACTAGCTGACAAAACAAATTACAAACTAATAAGATGTGTTTTTCAAAAAAAATATACCCCCTCCAATTGACCTTGACCTACTGACCTTAAAATGCACAGGTCCTGTAGAGGTTGTCATGAGAAACCAACAAATGAAGTTTGGTGACTGTATATGAAAGTATTTTGATTTTATAGGCAAGGTTAAAGTTTGGTACAAACAGACAGACAGGCCAAAAATAAATATCCCTGATCTATTGATGAGAGGGCATAAAAGTATTTATGTTTTAAATATCTGTCATTACATTTCTTAAATATTTCACCCATTTTAGGTAAAAACAAGGTCGTTACTAATTTTCAAGAACCCAATCCTGATTCAGTACAACTTTCAGATAATAACATAATGTCAAATAATTAAATTCTTCAGCAGACAAAATTAATGCCATAATATATATCATACAAAAATTGAGTAATGATTCCATATGACCTTTGACACTTGCATGAATTATTGTAAGCCATGCAATGGAAATAACAGAACAAATATTTATAAATGGATGGAATGCAAGACTAAGAAATTCTGCAAAAAATGAGAATTAAAGTTAGTAAATTACTGCTATAACTCATCATTCATTGAATTAATTGGTTCATTTAACTCTGGTACCACAAACGAGATCTCTGGACATTCCATTGGTTTCATATTAAGACAAAAAAGTTTTTCTAAAGTTGCAGATTTAACTATGTCAAAGCCCACTTCCCCACCAAACGTTGAGGGCTTCCAATACTGTGGGCTACATACAGGGGCGGACATTAACCCCTTTACAGAAAACGGTCCACCAAGTTCTATCACAGTCGATCCAAACATTGCATGGGGTCTGGTTTTCTCCAAAACAATTCCGACATAAAACTCAACAGCATTAATATCTCCATAAAGTTCTTCTAGTTCTTTGGCGACCTCTGTTTCCCCTGCAACATCAATAATTTAAGGTTATAAAGGTCAAACTTACTTAATTTACATCAGTTTTAAAAGGAATAGACCACAGATTAATGTTTCGGAATCTAAGATATCTTTTAACTCAATATGTACCTATATAAAATCAAAAGTAAAATAAAATATTTTGTTTGATTACCAGTAAAAAAACATATAGAGCTACACTTACTGATTTTTTAAAAACTTTGTTCGGTTATCATTTTCATAAAAGATGCTATTTCAACCCAGTGACTTTCACATTTTTCATGGTTAATATTGTTTTATGATTTTCAATAATGAAGTCAATAGGGAGTAATGTCCCTTTTATAATGTTAGCAATATATTTAAATACTGGTTCCCATTTTATGTTGCAGATCATACAATATATAATTCATATTTAATACAGTATATACTGTATTTTCATTTATTTTCGTTGGGCTAAATTTTTGTGGTATTTATACTAAAATAGCTATTTCATGGGGACATAAATTCTTGGATTTCGATTTTTATCTCTGCATTTAAGTTTGTGGGGATTTGATATCTTGGAGGAGTCGACCCACGAAATCCACTAAATTAAATCCTGAACAAAAATTAATGATTCCACAGTATACATACTATACATAGGGTCATAATTATATTATGTGACATTAAGGTGATTTGGAGTTAAATTGTGATGTTTTAAAAATGAATTTATTACAATTTTACCATCACAGGTTTGTTTATATACAGCCTATGTCTCTTATGTCTGTGCATAATAATCATGTATCAAACCAAACAAGATATTCTGTGCAAGCAGAAATGGCTACTAATGGCCATAGTTCAGATGTCTGAAGTGTTTCTAAATCCCAGTGCTCAATGTATAGTCAAAGAGATAATTGAACAATAACTCAGCTGACTTAAACTGCTGCCCTCATTCTCTTGTGTTTATACCCATGCTGGAAATGTCACATGGACAAATTGGCAGGTACTTGCAGATAGTAAGGTTTGTATAGGTTGAGAATCTAGAAACATTGAGTTGGTTGACTGTCAGGTATCATACTATTTACAGATCATTTATGTATGTATGACCTATTCCACATACATGTATGGACAACAGACCTATATGGAACCGGACACATGCACAGACGGACAAGGCGACTCCAGTATACCAAACAAAAACTTCGTCTGTGGGGTATAAAACAAACATGTGGATGCCCGGCTACCTGCCGACATTCGTAATAACCAGGAATTTCCTTCAGACAACCTGGTTAATTATATATGGAACAGAATGGGAGGGGTACATTTAGGACTATCTATTCGTAACCAATGCATGTACTTACCAGTCAATTCTTCAAAGGATCGGTAAGCTCTGAGACCAAATCTCTCTCTATACTGATTGAAAGACTGATATCGTAATGTCCGACCATGTAGAATAGTCTGCTTAGCAACAGGTAATGTGTACTTATTATGATTATGATGAGTAAACTGAAAAAGTACAAGATTTACAGGTTCACTTTACAACAGTTCATATATCAAAACAAATATAAAGTGATTAGTCTCATAATATACATATATAGTACTACGTGTAACCTCTGTAGAGCAACACCCTGTGGGAGCTTCAAATATTGGCCGTTGTTTAGAGGTCGTTGCTCTACACAGGTTAAATTTAGAGTAAATATCAACTTAGGGAAAATTTGAATTTGTTGTTATAGAGAGGTTGTTGCTCTACAGAGGTTAAATTTAGAGTAAATATCAGCTTAGGGATATTGTGAAGGTGTTGTTATAGAGAGGTTGTTGTGCTACTGAGGGCCGCTCTGGAGAGGTTGTACTGTATATGTCCATCCTTGGGATAGACATAATGTGACCTTTACTGACAGGTGACCTTTATTCTGAGGTCATTTTATTCTAAATAATCAATGTTTGTTTTTGAAAGAATGGCCCTTATTTACAGGAAGGCCTGTACTCAGAGGTGGTCACTAACACAGGTTTGTCTGTATGGCATTTGGTATGTTTTTAACTAATCACAGAGAATATGGAATTTGGTGCCTATAATAAATAGTTCAACATTTTTCTAAACAATTAGATTAGCAAGTAATGGTGTTAATATGGTAACTACAAGATGCCATGATCATAACAGTATTGGTTCGATCCCCAATTCTGGTCCCCTACATTTAAGATCAGGAAATGGTAGGTTAGATGCGATGTTAGAAAAATCCATTAAATATAGTCTATATGGGACAGCAAGACACATTTTATTTGGCCAACCCTAGATGGTCCTACTGAATTCATTTATGAAATCGGCAAAACCAGAAAGCCTGATAAGTAAGGCTGGTCAACTGGATACCAATTTCTCAGATAAAATTCATGAAAAGCATAGGTCCATAACAAATAGTTTGATATTTGAGATAGAAAATACTCTATAATGATATACAATGAATAACAAATAATCTACTCTGATCAAATAAAATGATAAATATTAAAGACTGATTTCAACTTACAGCTCCAGCTCTTTGATTCACAAGTCCCTCAACAAAATCCTTCATTCCATGTTTCACAACTAAATCTGGACGGAAAAGGAACTCTGACACTGAATAAGTAGTTCCTGAGATATTAAACTGTTCGGGCATCAGCGGATGCCAATGGTACATGTGATTAAACTCAGCAGTAATTCGGTTTGAATACTGATGTGCTTCATTAAAAAGTACTTCCGGTCTAAATGTTAGCTGATAATTGTAATTACTTAAATGTTGAACATAATCTTCTATCACAATTTTTATAGTTTCACCTGAAAAAAAAGAAAAAGTATTTATAAAACCTCCATTAAAATATTAAGAACAAAATTTAACTCATTTCTTCATCTAACAAGAGGGCTATGCTTGGCCTATAATCACTCACCCGAGAAAAGACAGTGACTACTTTTATCTTACATGTAATCTTCAATTTGGAGAGTGTAACACTTGCATGCCATACCACAGAAATCATTTCAGAAAAATATTAATTTAATTTTTTGAACAACTTTGAAAGGGGACTACCCAAGGATCATTCCAGCAAAGTTTGCTTGCAATTGGCCCATTGATGTAGGAGGAGAAAATATGGAGGCCACTTCATGATGCGAGAAGGCTAAATGATCAATATTGTGGTCTTTTTATGATTAACTTACCTAAAATGATTAATTTTGACGTCTGAAACAACCTTTCATCATCCCATTCAGGATGCTCGATCTTTAATATATCACAGACTCGATTATGTTCACGCATCCAAATTGTTGCATACATAAATAAACCTGGTAGTAACCCAAAGTCCTTATGGCCAAGAGCAAACTGTATTTCTTTAGGAACACTAGGAGGATAGTGCATAGGTACATCAGCATCTTTTAAATGTAAGGGCCATAACTCCCCATTGATCTCCTAAAAATAACAACAAATAATCAAATGCATGTAAAATGAATAAAGTCTTTAAAGAAATCAATTAAAATTATGTCAATGACTGTGTGCAACCAAACTCTCCTCCAAAATAACAAATACAAAATTTCAGATTTTCATGATTTTCTTGTTCACAGGTACTTTAATAGCTTTGTTTTAAAAGCCCCGATTTACAGGTATTTTAAAGCAAAATTCATTTGAATCAATTTACATTTAACTATCACTTATACATGTATATATATATGTAGAAATATCATGGTGACTGATAAATGGACTAACTGTGACATAAAACCTCTATGAAAAACTCATTCTCATTTACAATCATTGTAAGACTTACCTGGTATTAAAATAAAAATTCTTAAACAAAAGATTGGCCTTACACTATATTTACATCTTTAATCAAATAAATTAGAACAAGCACTAATTAAAACTATGGCTAAGTAGTTTCATTAAAAATTGAAAATTTCATTAGGCTTAAAAATTGTTTGTTTTTGGTTACATCCTCATGTAGGTAGGTTAATTCGTGCTCGACTTTGCTCTTGAAAGCATGAGAAAGTGAATGTACCATTTCTCTGGCCTAATAAAAAGTCAAGGGCTGCATGGAAAAATAAGGGCAGGACGGGTCACCAGAAACAAACATTTTTACACCTTATTTATAATAGTTTCTTTAGTTCAGTCCACAGGTAACTGTATCATGAATAGATTATAAAAATATGAAAAAAAAACATTTAAAAAAACAACATTTATTACTATATTAACCTTAATATAGTAATAAATATTTTTTTTTTATATTTTTTTTTTCATATTTTTATAATCTATTCATGATACAGTTACCTGTGGTTCAGTCTTCTTTTTATTTCAACAATCAAGGGGACATAACTAGATGAATTTAAGTACAATGTAGGTCCATCAAATGTACAATCATATAGATTTACCTGCATTTTCAATTTCCCGCTGTCGAAGCTCCTCAATAGATTTTCTACATGTTTGTCTTTACCGTAAACATGTGATACATCGACCTGAATGAAAGTGAACATGGAGTATGTTGGTCCAATAACCATGTACAGTAAAATCCCTCAAAACTGGACCCCTTCTGGACTGGGCCGTAAGTCCAGTTTTATGGTTTTCACAGTGCTTTTGATAAACAATCTGAAAATATGGGACTTGGAAAATCGTCCGCTTTTTCAGGGAATTCCGGTTTTCAGGGAGTCCTGTTTTCAGGAGTTTTACTGTATAAAAATAAGTTAAGTATTCTTAATCCATATAGGCGGAAGTAACAGACCAGTTAAAATCCGAACAAATTGACAAAGAATATAGGACCCTGTTCATACTAATATTGACACTGAGACAAATCAGGTTTGTTAATTAATACTGTAAGTGACTCAGTCTTGGATATTTGTATGGAAATACTCAAGCCTAGATTACATAGAAAGGCCACTCAGATATCTCACTAGGAAAAGCACAAGGGTGCTGAGTAAGAAGTTACAGCATCTGAAACCATAGCAAAGACTGATATTTAAAGATCATCAGATAGTCTGGGCTTTATCATCATGAATCAGTAAAACTTAAAACATACAGTAGACAAACAGATTGTAATCATCTTTAAACACATTTATGAGAAAAGTGGTATCAGTTAATTAACTCAATACTGAACACCAAGGTGAGGAGTTTAGCTACTGAATGAGAAATGTATATCGACAATCTTGAAAAGGTATTTTTGTATCATCCTTTTTTTATCAAACACAAAATGTTCTTACCCCATGACCGCCCCACTGGAAGCCCGGGCCTCGGGCGAAGTCTGTCTTGAAGAACTGATGGGTAAAATGTTGGGCGAAGAAAGCAAACAAAGCATTAGAACCTCGTGGGTCTGGTTTGAACACCGTTCTCTTCATCAACTTCTCAACAATCAGACCTGCATCGGGTAACTCTGTCGGTCCTGTGATAAGACAAACCGTCTGTATTTTATATTGGTCTCAACTGATTTTTATATTTGATTAGAATTTACAAACTTCTTATGGATTAATCTGCATTAAAATGATAAAAACAACAAAGATTGAAGCTCTGTCTGTGGTCAATGATATAAAGCAATAAACATGTATGATCATACAAATGTACATGTATGTCAACTTTTTTTCTCTGGGATTTGACTGAACTTCAACCTTTTGGGTCATTTGGTGACTGTATTAGCTTTAACAGTGGTGGAACATCCCAGGTGTACACTACCTTGGTAGAACAATCAACCTAAACAGGTTTTTTTCCCTCCTCTAACAGGACCTGGTATCATTCCTTTAGGATTTTTTTTAAATCATACAGTTTTCCCCTGAATTCAATTTGCATCAAGTTTCTTCCCCTTTTGCAAAAATTACCTTTTATTTTCCCTCAAATTTAAAGAACAAGGCCCCTTCCCTCATCTGTCAAAAAAGCTCTGCTAAAAGTAATTGACCACAGAGGTCACTGCAACTTAATAGTACAATGTAATAGCCTTTGTTTTTAAACATGTTAAAACAGCCTGTACAACAAAATATTATCTTACCCACAATTCCCATAGGTTTCGGGCAATCTTTTGGTATCGGAGGTAAAGCTCGTGCAAAGTATGACGTGTTACCGTAAGCTTCATAAGTGATATATTCATGTTCTGATGTATATGTTGCTGGTGAGTCCACAATGGCTCCTCGTACTGAAAAACACACAATGTACTATAGTGTATCAACAATATAGGAAACCATTGACTAAAAATATATATACAAACATCATAACAACATCTAGTGTGCACAATTGCATTATTTCATCAAAACAACATCTAGTATTATTTCATCAAAACAACATCTAGTATCATTTCATCAAAACAATATCTAGTATACTATTTCATCAAAACAACATCTAGTATCATTTCATCAAAACAACATCTAGTATTATTTCATCAAAACAACATCTAGTATTATTTCATCAAAACAACATCTAGTATTATTTCATCAAAACAACATCTAGTATTATTTCATCAAAGCAACATCTAGTATTATTTCATCAAAACAACATCTAGTATTATTTCATCAAAGCAACATCTAGTATTATTTCATCAAAACAACATCTAGTATACTATTTCATCAAAATAATGTTTAATATGGTGAATTCCTGTAGACCAAAATAATTATTTATTATATATCTGTCCACATGACACCATGTTCAAAGAAGGGCAGTACTTAATTCACTGTATTGGAGTACATAATATGTATTGAAAATAAGCAAAATCGTATCTATTACAAATGGGAACGTCACATCTTGCAGATTTGAATTAACTTAATATTCTGTCACACAAGTCATTTAACTAAGAATGATTTTAATGATATACTAGTAGATTGTATCTGAGTTTTATTCACAAGTCATTCATGACCAGAATGACTTTTTAATGCAACAATTTAGATAACATCAGTCATCATTGCACATACAAAAGTGAATGTTAGTTAACATGTAGAATACATTTTATTCATTATTAGTTGTAACTTGTACTTCATAATTCATCACCTTAGTATTAAAAGAGCCTATCTGACAAGAATGAAAAAGCAAGATAGGCCATTTAGTTCTAAGGTGACGATATTATCAACAACATCTACAGGTAATATTTGATAACTGTTTGAATGATTTCCTACCTATTTTCACACACAAGGGCAGTACAACCCCTGTCAAACTGTGAGTGTTATAGTCTCATGAACTATTCATGAAGTATGCAAGAAAAGATCAAGTAAAAATAATGACTTGGTGAATTACTTTCAATGGGGAATGCAGATTTCCAATCATAAAAAATGTAACAGAAGAGAAACATGTAGCCATGTTTACAGTAACTTTACAGTAACCTAAAAATTAGTGAGCTTAAATAAATTTACAAAACTTTTCTATTCTTTTTTTTCTATTTCCAACAAGATTTGTTTTTGAAACACAATGTCCCCTCTGGGTGACCTTTGACCTACTGACCTTAAAATGCATAGGTCCTGTAGAGGTTGTCATGATGATGATAATGAGGAACCAAAATATGAAGTTTGATGACTGTAGGTGGAAGTATTTTGATGTTATAGTCAAGGTAAAGTTTGGTACTAACAGACAGGCCAAAAATAATATACCCCCGACCTATCAATACAGGGGCATAAAGACACCTTCCCAATATTAACATTACAAACATATTATTCTATTCAAGCTTTTGACATACAAAACTATAAATTTTTAATACATATACAGTGCAACCTCTCCAGAGCGGTCCCTCTCATGAGCAACAACCTCATTTCAACAACAGCATGATTTTTTCCCACTGCACAGTTTAGCTATTAATTAAACCTCTCTAGAGCAACAACCTCTCAATAACAACATAATTTTGCTTCCCCCAAAGGGTGTTGCTTTGTAGAGGTTGCACTGTAATAGCATGATTTGCTGCCAATTTTTTGTGTGCCAAATAAAAATGTCAGTCAGGTAACATTAAACTCGAACTACAAATGTATTTTATTTTTGGCAGGGTCAACAGTATTTCAGTTATTCAACAAGAAGTGTTTGTGACACACAGCCAGATGTCCCTAAATGCCAACTGGATAATAAGACATTGACCTTTGGCCTACTGACCTCAAAATTAATAGGGGTCATGTACATGTGATGACCAACCTCCCGACCTTAGGCCAAATAGTTCTCTAGTTATCGCCTGGACAAGATTTGGTTACAGACAGATGGACTAACAGACCGACCAATAAAGCAATATACCCCCTTTTCTTCGAACATGTTTTATATTTGTTTTTCTTCGAACATGTTTTATATTTGTTTTTCTTCTCCGGGGTATTAATGCTCACCAACAATCAGGATCATTGGATAACTATTCCAGTGTTAACAGTGAAGGAAAAACCAAGACATACCGAGGGTTCAACGCAACAGCGTCGTAACTCATATTGAAATAAGAACAAGTTACGACAGTGTTGCACTGAGCCCTCGATACATGTACACCTCAGTAGAACCACCAACTTTAAGTAAGTCTGCTGGACAGCTAGCTTCCTCACTTGTAAATTCTGTCTGGTCTTGTGAGGGATTTGAACATTTAACTCTCTTAATTTAAGTGATTACTTGCCAGCTAGAAGTACATGTACTTTGTTATATGTCACTTTAAATTTTGTAAGGGTATATATTTTGCATGAGTAACTCTATCAAACAAGTTTAATTGGCATTGCAATGGTAATATACTGAAAAATATAATCTTTTCAAATAAAAACATGATTAAACAGTGACATTAAATATAAAATATGTAATTTATACCATGAACATACCGGTGGTATGTTATTATATCACCAACTCAACAATTTTATTAAATTTTTGGAAATTACAACAGCGTATTAAGGTTTAATCTATGCTATAATTTATATGGCTAAAAGCTCGTATCATGCACAATATTGCAATTTTAATGACTTATCAACCTAGGTATCTCCCACATACAATGACAAGTTTAAATCATTTAATCATACGAAAGAAAAATTACCATTACTTTACTGACAAAAAATTAGCATACGTTTGCATTCAGCAAAATGCTTCAATTTCATAAATAAATGACATCTGTATTCAATAAGAGTACGTTGAACTTAATTCCTACTTCAGTAAATGTACCAAATAAAATATGATGGACAAGTCTGTCAGGTTTTACTATACCTAAAATTACCTCTAAAATACTAAATCGAAAATTTTAATGTTACTATACTAGCTGTACCTTACAATATATTGTTGTTTGTTTGAGTTTTACACCCCTTTTCAACAGTCATATGAGGCGAACAGTTCACCTAACCATCCTTCCTGGAAAGAACCAGTACTATAGACTCCCATCCTCCGTAAGCAACTGCCTACTTTCTCATATAAAGAGACATGGTAGATAGCTGCAGGGCTCAACCCACGACCCTCTATCAATGAATGATTTGAAGTCAGCGACCTTAATCACTCGATTATGGAGGTGGGTCTAGTGTGGTTATACTATCAGTAAATTTACAGTATTTGTTCTTATATCTTGATCATAATACTTACTAAGATATATTTTTTTCATGATTGCATCGGAAAGACTCGGAACATTGTTCACAATAGACCAAATCCAAGCATATTTCTTCTCTGTAAGTAACAGATGTAACAAATCTGGACCAGGTTTCAGTAAGACCACAACACGCTTCCAAAATGTGGCTGAAATATGTCAAAAAATTAAGTTTTACTGAATATTCACAATTGTTAGAATACTGAAATTGGAAAACAAAACAAATCCAAGCAAAAGCAAGCAATGGTATTTTCTAATGTAAAAATAGTGGTCATGTGGTCATTTTTTTAAATAATTCACACTAGTTCAATTAAAGAAGACAGGAGTTTTTGCCTGTCTTTATGTAGCCAGGGTTTGTTCATAGGTAATGGTTTATTAGACCTAAAATGGCCATACGGACCAAAAAACATTTATCATACACATTTACACATGCACATATTCATGATAAAGGCATTTTTGATCTGTGTAGCCAATTCAGGCCTTAATTACCATTATATACACCATCCCATCAATATGCTAGCCCCGCCCCATGTGATAGGCCTAGATATTTTTCTCCATCTTTTGTAATAGAACTAATTTGAAAGTGTATTTGTCCACCTCCATGAATCAGCAATCTACTGTAGTCATTCAAATCTCACATAACTCTTTTAATAATATACCGGTAGTGTGCAGTTTTGTAGAAAATGATATGCATACACACCTAAGTTTTGCAGCTAAAATGAAAATGTAACAACTGAATGGAAAGCCTTATACTTTTTATGACAATCAACACCTACATTATGTCTTTGTAATACTATGGAGTAGGCTGTAAGTTAAGACACCCAAAATTTGGTACGATATCGCCTGTATCATCATTGTCTAGATAAAACTACGCGCTATCAGATTACTGTCAAAACATATTAATTATAAATAATATACTGCAGTATTTTACTGCAATAAAAATTGTGATTCTAACAAAACACATGGTGTTTGTTACTTGATAAGTTAAAAGTAAAAAGCTGTTTCATAATAAAATATCAAGTATTTGTGGTTGGAATGTTATTATGAAGGTTTGGTATCATGTTGTACAACATAAGTGAAAATCTATTGAGGCACAGTACAAAATTTTTAGAAATAATATTAAAAATAAATAACGGCAGGAGTATATTATTACATATTGGT
The DNA here is from genome assembly GCA_964023205.1 of Lutraria lutraria. Classification (NCBI taxonomy): domain Eukaryota; kingdom Metazoa; phylum Mollusca; class Bivalvia; order Venerida; family Mactridae; genus Lutraria; species Lutraria lutraria. The sequence continues at coordinate 14,301,890 of OZ026840.1, forward strand.
AACAAAAATTGAATGACGTTCAATCATTTGTTCGTTTGTTTAATTAGGCTTTATGCCCCTTTTCAACAGTCAGAGTCATATGAGGCGGACAGTTCAACTAATCATCGTTCCTGGGAAGAACCAGTACTAGACTCCCATCCTCCATAAGCAACTGCCAACTTTCTAACATAAAGAGACTTGATTGGTAGCTGGGCTCGAACCCACGACCCTCTGTCAGTGTCGTGCACTCATTGTTTTGAAAGTGTCCATTGACAAGACAATGTGTTAAAGATGCAAACTATTTTTTTTGCAAACAACTTCTCACCTACTAAATCCCTCAAAATTCAACTTTCCATTCTAAAGTTAAGTTTGTAATAAAAATAAAATCTTCAATTTATTGCTAAAATATGCAGACCATAAATGAACAAAGGCGTAAAACAAATAAAGCTTCTCCTTGGTTACCAGACCTACCTAGTTTTCCCTGGTGACCCTAGACTTTTTATTATAGCCTTAGGAACGGAAAGTCCACATTTTTTGCCTTCCCATATGCTTTTAAGTGCAAAAAATGCCCCAATCTACCTTCCCTATTTCTAATGACCATGCAACCAGAAACAAACATATTTCTTAGGCCTAGGTGAGGGATAACAATATTAAACTGTTATTGCTGAGAAGGTCCTAATTTCCGTCATAAAATAAATTATCCTTATTTTCATCATAAAATAAATGATCCTAATTTCCGTCATAAAATAAATTATCCTTATTTTCATCATAAAATAAATGGTCCTAATTTCCATCATAAAATAAATGGTCCTTATTTTCATCATAAAATAAATGGTCCTTATTTTCATCATAAAATAAATGGTCCTAATTTTCATCATAAAATAAATGGTCCTAATTTCCGTCATAAAATAAATTATCCTTATTTTCATCATAAAATAAATGGTCCTAATTTTCATCATAAAATAAATGGTCCTAATTTCCGTCATAAAATAAATTATCCTTATTTTCATCATAAAATAAATGGTCCTAATTTCCATCATAAAATAAATGGTCCTTATTTTCATCATAAAATAAATGGTCCTTATTTTCATCATAAAATAAATGGTCCTAATTTCCATCATAAAATAAATGGTCCTTATTTTCATCATAAAAAATAAATGGTCCTAACTGGTAAATCATAAATGGTACGTGGGATGTAAAACTCAACATCAAAATACTTCTTATCAAAATTTACAGAGAAATGTAATGCTTATATTCCTAAGTAAATATCAGCAGATTTACATAAATCAGATTCATTAAACATATCTTAAAGTCAGAAAAAGTGCAAATAATTGTATTCTAAGGATACCAACTATGACAGCATGCATTTTACAGAATAGCAGGTTACCAAACCCTGTGGTATTTATGGATCGCAAGTAACTAGGCCCTGCGGTATTTGCAGTTTCATGTACCAAAAATGTCACTGTTTCTACAAATTTAAAAAAAAATGTATGCCTAAAACCAGCATTTAAATATATGGAAACATATTAGGTAACTTGCGATATAGTTCATACAGAGATCGTAATACATGTATTTTCATTCACAACTTTTAACCTTGTCTGCTGAACTGCGATTGAAAAGAAATATTTATTCGCCTAAATCTGATCATGCACCTACAGATATGAACTGATCATATCATCAGACAAAATCTTTGTATAATTTCTCCATTAATTCATCATCACATCCGAGTCATCAAATTGTCGTAAAATACTTAAAGGGAACAAAGTACTGCACTTGTGTCTCATTTAAAATGTTTTTATCAAAATATGGACCAGAATTACTTCATTTTCGGCCAAATAATGTCTGCATCTGATAATGTCATTTTGAGGTGGCTATTGTATTTTTTAATACGTAATAAAGTTAAAAAAATTGTTTCTAGCACAAGCTCATTAGAAATAGGGTTATATTGTAGGTAGGAAATTTCTTTTTTTTGGGGGGGGGGGTATTAATCTTGAAGGCATGTGAAAAAAAAGTGAGGCAGTAAATTGATGTACCATTCCACGGGCATAATAAAATAGTCTAGAGTCATGATGGTGAAAGATTAGGGTAGTGCGGGTAACAAGAAACAAACAATTGTTTACACATAATGACATAGCAAACTCATGAATGAAAGAGAAACTAAGTTTTATATTATTTTACAGATCAAAATGCGATAATAGGCTGAAATTTGGGCGGAAATTTCTCCTTCTCTTTTTGGCTTGAAAAGCATTAAATATGTACAAGCGAATGAAATGGGAATGATTTTAACATTATGATTAGAATATTATATTTACAAAATACTTAATGGCTGTAAGCATGATAGCAATGATTATATAGCATATAATATAGCTTCATGTCCAAGCTAATGCTTCAAGTTAAAACTATTTTCTGATATTTTACCTCTTCAGATTGTCACTAAATGGTCATGTTTACATTCAAATCAGTAATTAGAAAGAAAAGGCAAAACATAGCTTGCAAATAAATATAGTCTTCTTTCTTGAGGTCGTGTTTACATTTACATTAAAGTTTGCAAATTACCTTTACCTTTAAAGTTAAAGATTGCATGTGACTTTGACTTTAAACTTAATGTCTTATATTGCGCGCATCTTTCTCTTTGAATGGTAAAATATTCTGTAACTGACATATTGTTGGTGACCTTACATATTGCCTGTAACTATGATTTTCAAGATTTTAGTAGACCTAGATTTTGATAGTTGCAGACTGGGTAGATCATCTTTTCAGTATACAATGTGCTATAAGATACAGTAGTAAAATAATGAAATTTTTCGTTTGTTTGTTTGATCGAGTTTTACGCCCCTTTTCAACAGTCAGAGTCATATGAGGTGGACAGTTCACCTAACCATCGTTCCTCAGAAGAATGCACTTACGTGATGTTTTCCTATTTAAATGCCCTTGTAACGATAACATTGTGACGTCACTAGGTCACATGGATTCCCCACACTGTAACATGCAGTCTCTTGAAATCAAACCATGATAGCTTCTAAATACATCAATCTGGTTTGACATAGCCTACTTAAATATATGAAAGGGTGAGCGCCAGTACTAGAATCCCATCATCCTTAAGCAACTGTCTATTTTCTCACATAAAGAGACATGATTGGTAGCGGGGCTTGAACCCATGACCCTTTATCAGTGATAGGTTACAGTGATAGGTTACAGTGATTTGAAGACAGCAACCTTTTGATGATGCAGACATATAAACTTGCTGAATTTAGTGTACATACGTTTTTCACAGAACTTTCCATAGAAGCCAGTGCCCTCACAATCACAGATAAAGCTACCAACACCTGTGGTCATACATACACCTCTATTCTCACAGGGAAACGTACAACATGGATTTGCTGAAAACAACAACAACAATATAAAAAATATAATACAACATCTAGCATCTGTGAAATTATGATTATGTTGTCAACCTGTCATGTTCATACAAACATTTTATAAAAAAATTGTTTAATGTGTCCATATATACATTCAAACCTGTGATAGCAAGCACCTCCAAATAAAAGCCACCCTGTCAATAAAGGCCATTCTTATAAATACTGTCATTAAATATTTCTAGAACAAAATGTCCTCCAAATAAGGCAACCTGTCAATAAAGGCCATTCTTATAAATACTGTCATTAAATATTTTAAGAACAAAATGACCTCCAAATAAGGCAACCTGTCAATAAAGGCCACAATATATCTTCCCCAAGGGTGACTTTTGTTCCCAGGTGAATTTTGATCACAATGCATGTGATAATACTGGGATAATATATTACATGTACAGATAAATAATGAAGAGTCACTTTCTAAACCTGAATATAAGATATCATATTATTGATTATTATTGGTACAGTCAAACCTGTGGTGGCAGCCACATCCAGAGAAAGGCCATTCTGTTGATAAAGGCTATTATTTAAATATCGACATTGATTATTTAGAACAAAACAACCACCAAATATTAGACATAATTATGTCAATTAAGGTCATAATTTGTATTTTCCAAGTCTGGCCTTTGTTCAGAGGTTTGACAGTACTCTTCAATCATACAACAAACTTATAGAACAATTACATGGAATGAAAACAAATGAAACAATTCATTCAAAATATGAGACAGTTATCTTGAATCACTGTGTAATTACATGTATGTATACAGTGCCACCTCCCCAGAGCGTACCTCTCTTGGTTTTTTCTGTACTAATTAATCATTAATTAACCTCTCTAGAGCAGCGACCTTTTGAACTGCTTTCCCAAAAGGTGTTGCTTTGGAGAGGTTGCACTGTATATCAATTGTAGAATTGTGTTAATATCAAGTTTATATAGAATCATACATTTTAAGTCATGTTCTCATGATAGAATACCACATCTCTATACATCAAACCCAAACTAAATTCACTACATAGACAGACTTAAAGATTTTAAAGAGGAGACAATTAAGATATTTAAGTTCATTTTGCTACGTACTGCATTGCATTATTAAATAGCTGCATTTATTTGGTTTGTGGTGTGAAATAAATCAAGGGCTCAGCGCAACACTGTCGTAACTTGTTCTTATTTCAATATGAGTTACGACACTGTTGCGTTGAACCCTCGATTAACTGTCAACTAAAGTACTATGATGATGTTTATGTAAGTGCAACTTTGTGGTTACCTGACACCATTCCATGCACTGACAAAATTTACAGAATACTGTTCCATCTAAAATTTAACTATACGGTGCAACCTCCCTACAACAGCCACTATTGGGAAGGACAAAAATGACTGTTGTAATGAGGTGACTGTAGTTGAGAGAGTGAAAATAGAGTAAAACGTCAATTTGAGTTGCTAGTATATTGGCAGTAACAGGAGGTGGTTGTTGTTCAGAGGTGACTGTTCATGAGGTTACATTGTACTGCCTTTGTCGATTCAGATTTTGAGGTCGTCAGATTTTGCGCGCAATCTTAATGTCTTCAACCACTTTCATGTTATTCAAATACATTTGTATCACCCCTTGAGTTAGATTTAGAACCTACTATATCAACAGTCAGGTACAAAAGGTTATCAATAAGAGGCATTCCATACAAGAACAAACATCGCTTAGCAACCAACCTTTGTCAGCTTATTCTAAATCTTGTTTTACATGGAAAATACATAAATGATTAAAGAATGAGGCCACAATATGTACATATATCATGCTTGTTCTGTACAGTGTCAAACATATTAAATAATCCTGAAGTTCTAGAACGTGATTTATCATTCTAAATGTAGCTGATATTATGTAAAACTAGTTTACATTTATTTCATCGGGTTTAACGCCATTTTCAACATTATTTCAGTTATATCTTGGCAAGCAGTTATCCTAAACAGCTTCCCTGGAATTCATTTAGGCCTTATCCAGTACTAACCACATTCTATCTGCAAGCTATTGCCAAGCTACTCTATAATGTAATTCAGAGGTGGAGGACAATTTAACGTAGGATGTACAAAATGTATTATCTTCGGTCAAATTTGTCACGGACAGTGTGAACCTTGCCTGGGGTTCAAACTCACAACCTAATCAATAGACCAATGCTCTTACCACTCAGAGCTAATCAGACAGGCAAACTAGTTTACAACTAATCTTTCTGTAAGTGTGTTAAACCACAAAATTATAAACACTAACATAAATATCATCATACCTTAGGGTGACAGATTCTTTAACAATGCAATCTGAATGCAGGTATGTAGCAAATTGTGGCTAAATAACCTAAATTATTTCATTTTGAGGTCTTATCTAAATACAGCAAAACCTCTCCAGGGTGGCCCTCTCTTGAGCAACAACCTCCCTTTAACAACAGCATGATTTTTTCCCAGTAATTCAACTATTAATTTAACTTCTCTAGAGCAACAACCTTTTAACAACAACATAATTTGGTACTCCCAAAAGGTGTTGCTTTGGAGAGGTTGCACTGTATACATGCCATGTACAAATTTCAATCTGAACCTTTTTAATTCTTGCATTCTAAGCTCGGTCAGTTAGTCTAGTAAATGGTACATAACAACTACATTACCCTTCTACCAAAGTTAACAGACTGTGCCAATTTTGAATAACTCAGACAAACTGTCAATACCAAGTCTTTGCATGTATCCCAGACAGCTTTCATGGTGAAATCTCATTCTTAAGAATGTAAAATTGTTAACATAAATAAAGATATCATCCAAAATTCAATATCTTTTATCGAGAATATCAAAAACATCATGCATAGGGGGTAAAAAATACTACTAAAAATGTTGAAGGGAGGTGTACAATGGTCCATTGAGGCCAAAAACTGGCCAACCTCACTTTAACACTTTTATTACATATTGCAAATGTATGTATATGGACTTACATGTGTATGATGTAAAAGGCCTTTATCAGCCATGTAGATGAAAATGTACATTTACCATATAAAATTGAAATTAAATCAGAATTCCTCCTAAAGTTTTACTATTTCAATATTGCAAAAATGTTTACACCTGCAGGCGGCTCTTCAGTGCAACAACAAAATGTTAACATATTGCATGTGTATATAAACATGTATATGAGAAAAATGTGCTGTTGCTTTGTACAGACATTTTAGGTCTTAATACACAATCAACACCATCTAACAACATGCTGGCTCTCATTGCATGTATCAAACAGTACACAAGCAACTAAAAATTAAGTGCTATTGAATATATATCTACTGAGTTGAATCGCGATAGTTTGAAAAATGGGCAAGTTCAAAATCGTTCATCAGTCCGTGCGAATTTTCTGTGAATTTTCATGGATTGACGTTTTTTCTTCATCAGATTAAACGCCATTTTCAAGTTACTGCCAATTAAGCTACCCCACATAATCCACAGGTGGGGACAATTTAACATAGGATGAAATATCTTCAGTCAAATTTGTCATGGACAGTGTCAGCCCTGCCCAGGGTTTGAAATCTCAACCTCCTGATCAGCAGACCAATGCTCTAACCACAGAGCTAACAGGGCAGGCTTGACATTTTAAGTATATTCAAGTTGAACACATATCATACATGTAATCTTTAACCAATAACATTTCATTTTATGATACAAGTAATTATATACTTAAATTCAGTCGGTATACATGCATGAACTTTTTTGTTCTGTTTTAGCAAACCTTACTTTTTTACGTTAAAGAAAAGCACTCATTTACATAAATGAACCAATAACAATTTAAGCACTTGTAACTGAGATTTTAGCATTCAACAATTTCATGGTTTTGATTTTTTCTCAACATGTAAATGAATATGTAAATTGATGTAAATTGACACTGTACTAATTGTGACCAGTATATTTCGTATCACATTACAGGATGGGTAAGCCAATAAACTTTGACGCGTCGATGTCAACAACAATAGAAAACTGAAATGTGACAACTTAAGTTTTACACATACAAATTTCGAAATTTTTCATTTCATACATTCAAATGCAGATGTTAAATTATACTGATGCACTTCAAAGACATGCATGTACAGTCAAACAATGGAACAATGGCCGCCCTTGGGAAAGACATAATATGGCCTTCACTGACAGGTAGATTTTAATCAGAGGTCATTTAGTTGAAAATAATCATTAATGTTTTTTTTTAAAATAGTCTTTATTCACATCCCTTATGTTCATAATTAATGAAATTTTCCAATGAAATTCTTTAAATCTTACGATTGGTCTTAAAACATGGCACTCCCTGTGATAATATAGAGCAGAGATAGCGCAGTAAGTTAGTGTACATATCAATATCCTCTACCTACCACTCCCTGTGATACTATAGAGCAGAGATAGCGCAGTAAGTTTGTGTACATATCAATATCATCTACACTACCACTCCCTGTGGGAATACAGAGGTGGGGTAAGTCTTATGTACATACCTATATCCTCTAAGTCATCTTTGTAGGATTCAGGTGATGTCCATGAACTCTCAAACAATGTCTGTAGAAAGCTAAAACCTAAAATAAAACAACAAATAATTACTGACGATACATGGCATTCAACAAATGTTTTGTAATAGGAGGAAAAATATACCCACAACCTTCTGCTTGAAAGTCAAATGCTCTGGCAACTGAGCAGATGGGGCTGTTAATAGTACAACCAATTTATACATACAAATGCTATATACACCATACTGCTATACAGTTTGTTTCATGTTACATTCTCATTGATAATTGGGTGGGTAGGTAGGAAGCATTTTTTATTATTCTCGAAAGTATGCAGAATGGTAAAGAAGTGCGATTGTTTGTTTATTTGTTTATATTGAGTTTTATGCCCCTTTTCAACAGTCAGAGTCATATGAGGCAGACAGTTCACTTAACCATCGTTCCTGGGATAAACCAGTACTATACTCCCATCTCCGTAAGCAACTGCCTACTTTCTCACATAAAGAAACATGGTCAGTAGCGGGGCTCGAACCCACAAACCTCTATTAGTGGGAAGTTACAGTGATTTGAAGTCAGCGACCTTAACCACTCGACCATCGAAGCAGGTCTTCTTCCATCTTCAGATATGCAGGAAATTAGACCTTTTTGTCAAATTATCAAGGCATTTATATACAACCCTTTGCATCTGGTATTTGAATCACGACCATTAGGTCACAAGGACAGAGCATTAACCACTGAACCACGTCACAGTCTGATGACTTTTGTAATGATTAAAGACATTGAACAGTTACTATATAAGTGACCCCCCCCCCAAATCCACATGTGGTCTAATCTCTTAATTGTTTTATTGCCCCTAATCAGATAAAACCAGTCTGGTCACGGTCTGTAGACTTGACACCTAGTCAAAAAGTGGGGTAATAAATTTTATTGATTTACAGTGATAATAAGTTTATGACTATTCACTAAATTGCTTTTGTTTTTATAAGCATAGAGTAACAGATTATGTAAACAGGTGCTAGTCTATCAATGACCCTATCTGTTTTATTACCCCCTACTGTGGAATTAGGGGACTTTCTGGTCCATAAGTCACATGCCTGGCATTCCTGGTTCAATGTCTTGAAGACTTATGTTGAATCACACAGAGTAGAATGTTTTAAAATAAATTAACTTTTTATGTCAATGAATGATTTAGATGTATTTTTTTATTTCAGGCTTTTTACAACACTTCAAAGATATAAAGTGTTTGAAATGTTTTGTTGGAAATTTGTTTTCGTAAAAATGTGCAAACAGACTTTAACGCTTTTGACCACAGCAAATATTTATTATAATTAAAGTATTTCAGTCCTGACATATCAAGTAGTCATTCTATATTGTTGACATACACAGATGGGTACCATAAACTGGACATTCATCTATAAAATAATGTTTACATTTCACATCTACAATCAAATTGTTGCTTTTTATGAAACTTTTAAATGGAAGGATATCAATGGATGGGCTCTAGTCATGGGTTTTAGCTATGGGCTCTAGTCATGGGTCCTAGCTGTGGGCTCTAGTCATGGGTTCTAGCTGTAGGCTATAGTCATGGGTTCTAGCCATGGGCTTGATCTAGTCATGGGTCCTAGCTATGGGCTCTAGTCATGTGTTTTAGCTATGGGCTATAGTCATGGGTTCTAGCTATGGGCTCTAGTCATGGGTTCTAGCTATGGGCTCTAGTCATGGGTTCTAGCTATGGGCTCTAGTTATGGGTTCTAGCTATGGGCTATAGTCATGTGTTCTAGCTATGAGCTCTAGTCATGGGTTCTAGCTATGGGCTATAGTCATGGGTTCTAGCTATGGGCTATAGTCATGGGTTCTAGCTATGGGCTCTAGTTATGGGTTCTAGCTATGGGCTATAGTTATGGGTTCTAGCTATGGGCTATAGTCATGGGTTCTAGCTATGAGCTCTAGTCATGGGTTCTAGCTATGAGCTCTGGTCATGGGTTCTAGCTATGGGCTATAGTTATGGGTTCTAGCTATGGGCTATAGTCATGGGTTCTAGCTATGGGCTCTAGTTATGGGTTCTAGCTATGGGCTCTAGTCATGTGTTCTAGCTATGAGCTCTAGTCATGGGTTCTAGCTATGGGCTCTAGTCATGGGTTCTAGCTGTGGGCTCTAGTCATGGGTTCTAGCTATGGGCTATAGTCATGGGTTCTAGCTATGGGCTCTAGTTATGGGTCCTAGCTATGGGCTCTAGTCATGGGTTCTAGCTATGGGCTCTAGTCATGGGTTCTAGTATTAAATCATCTACAGAATCAACTTTGGGGTGACATTAATGCCAAGTTGGTAAATCTGACATGAGTACATTAACTTTAAACAGACTGAACAGTCTACATGTACTTACATAACGCAAACATGGTTTTGTTTGATAGGACATTAACATCGTTTAGACATTATTATATATTTTTTACATAGCAAATATTACCTCTAACACAACAAATGATCACAGTGACATGTGATATATCAGTTTTATTTAAACATATTATTTGTATAATCTCAAGAGTTTAACTTGAAGTTGATGAAAATACATGAAAAGTGACACCATATATTTCAGTGTTTACATAAAAAATACAAGAAAACCAATATAGGTTTTAAGTGACAATTTTTTGTCGAGTATCATTATAAGCTCTTCTTGGCACAAAAAATGATGGAATTTAATACGAGATCACAGTCTGAGGCACCACCATGGCGATATCAGATAATTTTATATATCATCTATTATAATGGTCATGAAATAATGGTGTAATTAATCTTCATTCTACATAGTAAACTTATGTGTTTATTCTTCATAAAATTTGGTTACATGACTTAAGAGACCCGCCTCCATGGTCGAGTGGTTAAGGTCGCTGACTTCAAATCACTGTAACCTCTCATTGATAGAGGGTCGTTGGGTTCGAGCCCCACTACGGACCATGCTTCTTTATGTGAGAAAGTAGGAAGTTGCTTACGGGGGGGGGGGGGGGGGGGGGGGGGATTGGAGTCTAGACAGGAAGGATGATTGGGCAGGTGAGCTGTCCACCACATATGACTCTGATTGTGCAAAAGGGGCGTAAAACTCGATCAAACAAACAAACAAGACATGACATAAGAACTTCCAGATTCTCTGTCATCCAGGATGTTAGGCTACTGTTAGCAATGACTGATCATGTATAGGTTTTTTCTCAACATAAATACAGTTTCATATTCTCTAACAATCTAACTAGTGATTGAAAAAGTTTTGCATTTTTGAGATAAACTGCTAAGTAAATGATGACAGACATTTCATTTTCTGTGACATGCTATTCTACATGTCAGCTGTCAGTTTTTGAAATATGAAATTAAACAAAAATCAAGGCTAATACAAATATGTTTTATTCAATTATGATGATTTTAAGATATCTAAATATTAGTTTTTACCATTTGAGCATTACATAAATCATAACTAATCGTATACCCGGCAATACAATATATTATATGTCTTAAATTAGATCTCAAATGACTAGATATCTTAGTACAACTATATATAAAGACTATTATATACAAGTTTACATGTCCATCAAAGTTAAGCAGCTTATTTTATTGGAAGTTCAGCTTTCCTTACTGTCATTCGCTCAATGCTCATGAATTTTTATGCGGACCTTAGTCAGTTCTACGTTTCTCTTACATCTGTCATGACATTGTTGAACTATATAGTTACCGTTTTATGTTGCTATGTAGGTCTATGGTAGTTCAGTTTCCATGAGTTCTTTCAGTACTTTGATTATAATAAGAACTTTCTGTGGAAGTCTTTAGTTATACATGTATATTTATTGTAACACAGGTCAAAATCTAAGGCCCCTTATATTCTCCCCAAAAACTGCATGCTAGCAGGTCATGAATTGGTTCAAGGATATATATAGTGTCACAATACTATACCCATGAAATTATTAACTCAAGCATAACTCAAGTCATGTCGCTGTTTTCTTTCTCGATTTTGATCAATACACATAAAAGATGCAAATCAGTGAATTTATTGGATAAAAACTTGAATATACATTAATAAGTAAAATGTCAGTCAATTCTCACAACTTGGTTCTGAAGACTGATTTGAAAAGATGAAAGAATCCAATCAGCCACCATGCAATCATACATCTTATGGTTTATCTGATTGTTGTCTACCTGTGCAAGTTATCTTAGTGTTTCATCATATGCTTATAGCCATTCTATATTCTACCTTGATGTCATAGTTTTTAGCATCTCAATCAGTTCAGGGACAGAATGTCATTTCATTGACATATATTAGCCAACCAAAACAATTTAAAGCAAGAAAAACATGCATACAGTGTAACTACTTGTATATCCCAAATATTTACTTTTAATAACCAGCAAACATAACTTTCAGACAAATTGTTAAAATAAAAAGTATCATGAAATTTCTTCTTAACAAACTAATTAAGTCAAGAAAAACAATTAGTGCAGTAAACCTCTTACAAGCGTCGCTTTCTTGAGCAACTTCCTCCCTTCAACAACAGCATGGTTTTTTCCCACTGCATTATTCAACCATTAATTTAACCTCTCTAGAGCAACAACCTCTCAACAACAACATAACTTTGCTTTTCCCTAAGGGTGTTGCTTTGGAGAGGTTGCACTGTATGTTTTTAAAGTAACATAAACCAAGTTATGTCCATGAAACAATACCCTTAAAGGGGCATGCCCTGAAACTGAAGCATCTCGAATAGCAATCAAATTGGTATCATTTTAATGCCTAAATCAATTAATGAAAGCCCTGTAAAATATTTACAAAATATCCCACTAGTTTACTTAAAAAACACATTTCAAGATTTACTAAACCTGCCGATTTCGGCCTCAGAAATTATTTGTCATTTTCACAATTCCACCCTTTCGGGATCTGTCAAAACCGAAAACCTCGTGAAAAAAATGTCAACATACTGAAATGGTAAGTATTGCTCATGTTATGTTCACTTGAAAGGCAGCGCACATGCTCATTTAAACTCTCAGACGTATGGGAAATATCGTTGTCGTCAATAAAAGGCTTACATGTAGCCTTTTATTCAAACCAACATACAAATACCGACGCGCGCGTTTGTAGGGTCATTTTTGAATGCACATTCTTCTTCGACTTTTCGGTAATAATTGGTTTTACAAGTGACAAACGCATTTTTGGTGAACGAAATAAAAGACACAGCAGTTCCTGGGCATGCCCCTTTAAGTTATACAACCAAAACTTAAGTTTGCATTACAGACACAAAAGTGTGATTTTTCAAATACTTTTGTTCAAAAGATAATGAGGAAATTTTAATGTACTGAAGCCTTCCTTGAAGCAAAAATTTCAAGTCTGAATCCTGGTTAGAGAAAGTAGCCGGTAGTTTTTATTATTTCGTTGGATTAAAAGCCATTTTCAACATTATTTATTTCAGTTATATCATGGCGGGAAGTTGTCCTTAAACCAGCTTCCCGCCTTAACCAGTACTAACCATATTCTATCTGCAGGCTACTACCAAGCTACCCCACATAATTCAGAGGTGGAGGACAATTTAACAATATCTTCAGTCAAATTGGTCATGGACAGTGTGATCAAGTCTTGTCCGGGGTTCATGAGAAAGTAGCTACATCTTTGAATCTGAACAACAATAAAGATGTTGCACAAGCAAATTGAATAGACTGATATAAACATGGAGTTTTGATAATACAGTGGAACCTCTCTAGAGTGGCCCTCTCTTGAGCAACAACCTCCCTTCAACAACAGCATGACTCTTCCTAACTGTATCACTTAACTATTAATTTAACCTCTCTAGAGCAACAACCTCTCAACAACGACAACATTTTGCTTCTTGCAAAGGGTGTTACTTTGTAGAAGTTGCACTGTACAAGCCAATAATGATATATAAGTACATACCTCCATATGTTGGTGTTGTGTACTGTAGGACTATCAACAGTACTGATAAAATGCTTATCAATTTCATCACTCACAATCTGAAAATAAACATGATATAAAAAAGATAATCATTTATAGCTTATTTCGCCAAATATGGTCAAATTCTATGTGTGGCGACATTATAAATGCTTTATGACATTTCAAACTGTGCAGTGAAGGAAGATTTTTTCATCACATTAATTCTTTGTTGTTTTTCGGAAACTGAATGACAGTACAGCTTTCCTCATTACTTTCAGTACTTTGATTGTCACTGGCTACATCCCCAGCTCTTACAAAAGAGGAAACACCAGGCATACCCCAGGTTAGAATCATCAGGCATACCCCAGGTTAAAAACACCAGGGACACCATATCACAATCCACAGTCCCAAGAACACTGACCCTATATTATTATATTATAATAAGCTAGCTGGACAATTTCTTCATAATATATGAAATTTGTTTCTTGTTTGGATTAGGGGGAGGGTAGATAATTACTAGCAGTAGTCAGAGACCCTAACCACTCGACCACAGTAGCCCCTTTGTTGTTTTCTGTTACGTGCAGTCAGCAAAAAAATTGAAAATGCATGTCGCGATTATTAATCTCCCAGCGTTAAATTTATACTGAATGATTATTGTACAGCGTATTATATATTGGTTAAATTTGCATATCAATCTGTCTCACCTGAATTATACCTAATTAGTTTATACATTCCCACACAATGGAGAAATATATACAATAATACTAAGACACAAGTGACTGCATAGTCCTGTTCAACTAAAAAGAACAATTTGTTGTTATTTAATTGTACATCAGGTTTATTAAAAATAGCCAATTAAGTTTATCTTACCTTCGTAATACAATTATTCTACAAATAAATTATGTTTAATCTCATGAAATCTTCAAAATATCTTCAAAAAAATGTAAGAAATAAAATCAATTGCAAAATTTTGATAATTTTTTTTTAAATTAAAGAAACGAAAATCAAGAATGAATTAAATTAATATTGTTTAAGAAACAAACTATTTTTTTATTGCAATGATATAAAAGATTAACCAAGTTATCTAAACCTACTGAAAAAAAAAAAAACTGCACATAAATTAAAGGTCACTCACTATTTAATATACAATCTAAAATGTACTTACAAAATTATTCCTTCTAAGAAAATCTCGAGTAAGCTAAAATATTTGTAAATGTCCAACTCCACATCTTATATAGTCCTTAAACAGCATGTTATCCAAAAAAGCATAAAAAGGTAAGAATTTAACCATATAACTATATTATCTATATTGTCATTGACGATCCACTAGTCATGTTCTATCTATAAACACAATACTCCTAATAACGTAAGAATGCATTAAAAATAAATTTTACGATCTATATTTTACTATACAGTCATTCAAGCAGAAGTTAACATAGCAAGCCTATTTCTTGTTCTCAAATTTATTTGCTCGTCAAACCGTAACCAACATTTGTACCTTTTACCGAGTACTATAAACTGCGTGACGACAGCGTCAGTCCCTCGTCAGTCCCTTGAGTCAATGAAGTATCAAATTCTCATTTCTTTAAACATGAGAGCACGTATTCAATTTACGTATCATTTTTATCATATTGTATCTATGATGTAGGAAATATATTAGAATTAATAATAAAATTGAATTTACATATTTTAAACTCTTAAACAAGAGTCATTCTGCACTAAAGCCAGTCACCAATTATATAAATGTATATAATTATAGTCATGAAATAGTGCAATTAATTAATTAAGTCAAAAATTGAAAAAGGCATTCCTTCTTTGAAGTTTAATTATGTTGAAAAAAATCATGAGTAAAAAAAAAACAGGTCAGAAGCAAATAATTATAGTGTATGTTTGTTATAAATCAATATAGATACAGTAAAACCTGTGTTAGCAGCCACTTTCTAATAAAAGCAAACCTGGGAATGTAGGCCATTTAAAAAAAAACGTAATTGAACATTTATATTTTTTCTCCAAATAAAGGTCACCTGTCAACAATGGCCACATCTTGTCTATCCCAAGAGTGTCCTTTGTACACAAGTATATATTCTTCTATAACAACATTATGGTGCATTAATTTAAGTTTTTATAAAACCAGTGTTGTAGTCTAACATATTCCTTTCATTATTTTCCCTATTTCACCTTTTTTGTGTCCCCACTCTGAAAGATGGGCGGGGACATATAGGTTAACCCTTGTCTATCAATTCAACCGTCTGCCTTTATGTCCATCTGAAAATCTTGTGTCTCGCCTAACTCCAAAAGTAATACGGGCAGAGTTATGAAATTATATCGGCTTGTGCATAAAGGGTTTTAACTCAGTCAAAGGTTGAATACTGTGGAGTTATCTGCCCTTGACTTTGTATTCTAGTATTACATACCGGTATATGAAAATCTTGCATCACACATAGTGTACCATGACCAGATTAATAAGGTGGGGGCATCTAGCTGTGTCCTATATGGACACAGTTCTAGATTGTACTGTAACATTACAACACAAAGGTATATATCACCCGCAGATTGTTTCTGTACTTTCGGGCAATTAATTTTCATGCAACACTAGCTGAGACATAATTAATTAGTGTACACATTAATTAACAGCAATGGTATGTGGCAGGCCTGTAGGAAGCAAATTCAGGTTGGGGGAAGACTAATTTTAAATTTGTCGGTCAATAGGATGAGGGAGGGGGGGGGGGATCAGCATTTCAGTTGAAATTAGTGGGGGGGGGGGTTGTAAGACCCCTTTACTAATGAAATCATGGTTAGAAATACTAAGAACGTGTATGTGATATGAAGCTCAGATTTAACTTACCACCCCTGTCAAAAAGTTATACATAGTTCATGAACTAAGCAAGACAACTTCAAGAACAATTCATGAATTCCATTAGAAGGGGATTATTCAGCCTTAATGAGTCCACTGTCTCCTGAATTCCAATCATATTTCCATCTTTGCCATATCAAATTTGACAATACGGGTAGCAAAAAGTTTCACACTGGTTAATTTGCTGGCTTTACAGTAGAGAAACATCTAGGTGTACAACTTGGTAGAACCCGAGTGACCATCCGTTAGCTAGCGGGAGGGTGGGGAGTTAAAGATTCAGCACATGTAAAACTTGTCTAGTTTCAGGCACATTCTACATAAAATGAAGTTAATAGGCAACTCAATACGAAAATAAGAAAAGAGAACCATCCTAATAAAATGATTCAACAACAATTTTCAATGTTAGGGTATAAAATTTAATTACAAAATAGCAATGTTTTAGATAAATGTTTATATTAAAGCATAATGCAAGTATTCAGTTAATTATCACCAAAATTTGTAACTCTCACAGAGTTACACTAAAATTCAAAAATTATATACATTTCATCTTATATAATTATGACATACAGTCAAACCTGTGAACAAAGGCCACCCTCGGGAAAGACAACACATGGCCTTTACTGACAGGTGGCCATTATTCAGAGGTCACACCAATGGCCCAGATCATTTGACAACTTTTCAAGCCTAATGTTGGAGGAAGACCCGACCGGCCTCCATGGTCAAGTGGTTAAGACCGCTGACTTCAAATCACTTTAATGGGTTCAAGCCTTAATATTTTTTGCTACTGACCATGTCTCTTTATGTGAGAAAGTAGGCAGTTGCTTACAGAGGATGGGAGTCTAGTATTGGTTCTTCCCAGGAACATTGGTTAGATAAACTGTCCCCCTCATATAACTCCGGACTGTTGAAAATGGCCATAAAACTCAAATAAATAAATGGAGGAAGACTCCTGGCCTTCTGGAAAGCTTCCTTACATTGGATCTATTTTTATCTTGGACTCACAGTGGTAAGGGCCTATTGATTACTAGTCAAAGACCACATTCACTAATCCAGGTGCATGCATATATGGCCCCTAACAGACATAAACAACACATGTAGATGATTTTATAACAAGAGCAGACTTACAACTAGAAACAAACACACAAGATGTCATATCCATTTGAAACAGAGCAGAGAAGTATTATAAGAAACTGGCAGGGGGGGTGTGAGGGAAGGGGCAGGGGCTTGGCCCTTATAACAGTTTCCGCTGGGATTATTATTAAAGTGGCTTAAAAGCTGATTCTCATCCCCCCACCAAGTGTCAGAAAAAAATGAAATTGCATCATCAGGGCCTGCTTGTTTGATGAACTGTATTTAGCTAAGTATGGAAATATAAACAGACAAATCTTTGTCAAAATTACAGACAAAACAAAATTACAGATAAAACAAAATTTGAGACAGGACAAGGACAGTCACAATCAATTTAAGTTGATTCCTTTGAATGTTCATACTTAGTATTTTCACATTAGATAAGAAGCAATAAGCGATTTCATTTTGGCCTAAAACATTTACATACACATAGAAACTTTGGAGTTTTATGTCCATCAAAGAGGAATAGATCAAAGGTAAATATTTGTAAATCAATCATAAAAATGTTTTAAAAGTATACTTTTATATAAGTTCAAATTTGTATGAGTAATTTCGCTCATGCTGGTGTGACCTACTTATAGATCCTCACATCTTTTGAGCCTAAATATAAGTAAAACCTTTTATTTTTTAGTATTTTTCTTCCTAAGGCCTAAAAAAAATGTTCTTTTCTGGTTGCATGTAATGCTCATTAAAAATAGCATAGGAAACATAGGGATTTTTAAAAAAATTTCTTTTAGCTCTTGAAAAGCTTGTGGAAAAGTAAAAAAAGTGAGAATGTGGATGGACCATTAATTCCTCTGGCCTAATAAAAAGTCAAGGGTCACTGGGAGAAAATGGGATAGGTTGGGTAACCAGAGACAAACAATTTAATTGTGTATGCCGTTTTTATATTTACAGTCAAACTTGTGAACAAAGGCCACACATGGGAAAGACCAAAATGTGGCCTTTATTGACAGATGGTCTTTATTTGGAGGTCATTCTGTTACAAATTATGAATAACTGTTTTTAAAATAACAACCTTAATTCACAGGGTGGCCTTTATTCGGAGGTGGCTGCTAGCACAAGTTTTCCTGTATTTTGAATGGTAAAACACAGTGATAACATGGATATACTATTCCTCTGGCCTAATAAAAAGTCAAGAGTCACCATTAAAAAATAGCGTATGTCAGGTAATCAGAAACAAACATATGTATGTTCTTTTTTACACCGAATGCTACAAGATAATTGTAAAGAACAAAGATTAGCTGTCAATAAGAATACACTGGCTGAGATATTTGTGCCAAGTCCAATAGCAGGGATAGATATATCCCTCTTTAACAGTTTAAATCTTTCAAATCTAACTTCAAGCTTTAATTGTATTTTTTTTCTGAATGCAATGTTTTGTTATCGGCACCCTTAAAGCAAAACTTCAAACTGGACCAGAGTGAGTGTTAACCTAATTCCATTTAAGTACAAATGTACAAGATATTTTCATTCAAGCTGTATTCAAATTCAAAACTAATTTGTAACCGCAGGGTCCAACTGCTGTTCAATCACTTTGAAATCAGGATCCAGTGACCACGAAATTAGAGTACTGTGACCTTGATACCTGAATCCAGGGATCTTGATATCTGAATCCAGTGGCCTTGATATCTGAATCCAGGGATCTTGATATAAGAATCCAGTGGCCTTGATATCTGAATCCAGGGATCTTGATATAAGAATCCAGTGGCCTTGATATCTGAATCCAGGGATCTTGATATAAGAATCCAGTGGCCTTGATATCTGAATCCAGGGATCTTGATATAAGAATCCAGTGGCCTTGGTATCTGATTTTTATGACCTTGATATTTGAGTACTGTGATCTTGATATCTGAATCCAGGGATCTTGCTATCTGAATCCAGTGACCTTGATATCTGAATTTTATTACCTTGATATTTGAGTCCTGTGACCTGGATTTTGTGGCCTTTTTCATAGGTTGACTGTATTTCATCTCAATGATTCAAAATGAAAATCATACTTTTCACTGTGATGCAATTTATAGATCAAAGTACTGAAAGTACTCATCGAAACTGAATTTTAGTATAATAACAATTGTATGACGGATGTAGATAAACATGATGTGTGAGTGATGACTATGGAGAGCTGAATAAGCAATTGATATCACTCATTTCATAGTCAATAAATTTTTGATTTTGAATAAAAAACTTATTCATTGAAGTATTTCAAACCGGAGAAGAAAAATCAACAGGAGTTGATTTTATTGTTAAGTCATGATAAAGCTGGGTACGCCTAAATGTTGGCAAATACAATTCGGTAGTTAAATATCTGTTTTGTTGTTTAATCCAGATTAATACAGGAGATATAAATTATATTCCATGTGAATCATATTGAAGCATCCTGCTCCAAGCCTACAAGAGTCACACTTTATTTGATAATGAACAAAATTGTGGTAAAAACATAAAGATTAAAATCATCATCATCAAGATCCTGGTGGTAAATGTCACACTGTACCGGCTCTAAATTATATTTCAAACGTAATGCTATTTAGGTATGATAATGTCAATAAACACTATAATTTTAAATGATGGAAGTCTACAAGCTTGCATACAAATTAAACCAGGCTTGTTTATAATGTGAACATGTTTAGGGTAAGATTAAATTTGAAATAGTCACATTTCATTGGATGGACGGAAGAGTCCTGAATGATTATGATGACTCTACAAATTTATCAGGACTGCTGTACCAGGATCTGGTATTGACTCACATTTAAAAAAACATAGTATCTGTAGAATACTACTTCAATGATTTTGTGATCAATGGTTGTGAACCATGAATATACATGTACATTTTGATAACTCATACATGCTATTCAATAATTCAAGTCATTTCGTACAATGAAGTTAAATATCTACTATATACAGTGACACTTTGAAAAATAACTACAGAACAATCTCTCCTGAGTGGACCAAAGCATGAGTTTTTCCCACGGCATGATTTAACTATTAATTCAACCTCTCTAGAGCAACAGCCTCTCAACAACAGCATAATGATCCTACTCAAAAAGGGTGTTGCTCTGCCAGGGTCCGTATTCACAAAGCATCTTAAGATTTTCTTTAACTTAAGTCGAAATTTTTACATAAGTGTAAATTTTTTTCATGGTAAAAGTTTGTAAACCAGTCATCATAAGTGTGAAAATGAATTATCATTTTCATAATTGGCATCTTTAGAACAAAGATAAAATCATATTATTGTGATTTCCTCGTTTATATTAGTACAAAAGAGTTAAGGAAAAGGTCAAATTTAAGGAAAAATATAACTTTAGTTAAAAAATTACTTAAGATGCTTTGTGAATACCACCCCTGGAGAGGTTGCACTGTATATAGTTTTATGACTTAAGAAAGAATATAGGTATCTTATTATAATGCCGCTGCATGGTTAAACCAGTTTATAAACAAAGAATGATACCTTATGTCATTTTAACATGTATAAAAAAACAATAGTAGAATTATCAAGAACATACCATTTATAACAGAATTACATTACCTGTTATGTATAATTCCAAATATAGCAAATAAATCAACCAGCTGTATTTCCTTGTATATATATAACGTTCACTTTGGTTATTTCACTTCACACTTATATATTATATTTATCTTATATTTTCAATTAGTCAACCTTTCAGATAGGTCTACGACATTGATATGTGATATTTAATGGAAATCAGACTGCTTTATAAAGATCAGATAATAACAAAAATGTGTGCAAAACTTTCGCCATTCCTAAGTTACTGTACATACCCAGATACCAGGGGAGAGAGAGGTACACCCTTCAAGATTTTTACAGTATCTAAAATCAACATTGTACCGTATTTATCCCAAATACTAAAGCATTCACAGAGTGGGTACTTGATAAGATGTTCATATTTATAAAGTATTAATTTGTAATAGCTCTAACAAAGCAATGTTTAGTTTCTTTTCAGGTAACTACAATTAAAACTGTGAATTACTCAGGTCAAGTGTGTCAAGGTGTGCTTGATGGCAGATAAGATACCATCAGAAAAATAATGAAATGAAAAAAAGCAAAAATTAAATAATTTTTTTAAAAATTTTACAAATGGATTTTAATTATACACACAAAATGTTTGAAAAAATGTCAGAAAAACAATGAAATGAAAAAAAACAAAAATTACTTAGATTTATACAAATTTTAGAAATGTATTTTGATAATTAAAATATACAAAATGTTTGGAATTAAATGTGTCAAAGTTTTGCTTATTTATCAGAACATGACCAATGTCAAGGACAAGTAGAAAATAATAATTAAAAATTTTTGGACAAGCACAAAATGGATCATATTAGGTATATTTTTTTAAAACATGTAACAAAATTCATTGTGACAGAATTATAACCATTCCCCAACTATTGTCACAAAGGCAAATCTGTGAAGATTAGTGTAGATGGGTATAATTGTCATGTAGGCAAAAACAGAGACTTGTGTGCAGACAGGTCATACCAGTGTCATGTAGGCATAAACAGGGATTTGTGCGGATGGGTATACATGTCATGTAGGCATAAACAGAGAGATTTATGTGGATGGGTTTACCTGTCATGTAGGCATAAACAGAGAGATTTGTGCAGATGGGTTTATCTGTCATGTAGGCATAAACAGAGAGATTTCTGCAGATGGGTTTATCTGTCATGTAGGCATAAACAGAGAGATTTGTGCCGATGGGTTTATCTGTCATGTAGGCATAAACAGAGAGATGTCTGTGGATGGATATACCTGTCATGTAGGCATAAACAGAGAGATTTATGTGGGATGGGTTTACCTGTCATGTAGGCATAAACAGAGAGATTTGTGCAGATGGGTTTACCTGTCATGTAGGCATAAACAGAGAGATTTGTGCAGATGGGTTTATCTGTCATGTAGGCATAAACAGAGAGATTTGTGCAGATGGGTTTACCTGTCATGTAGGCATAAACAGAGAGATTTGTGTGGATGGGTATACCTGTAGGCATGAACAGAGAGATTTGTGCAGATGGGTTTATCCATCTTATCAGCAGTGAAAAGGTTAAATACGGTACACAGACAGTCCTGACATTAAAACCTCTCAGTAGATTTTGTTTTATTAGGGGCTATTTAACTGTACAAATAATGACAAATTATACCTGAGAGCTCTGAGGGATGTCTGATTGTACTATTACAGGGGAAGTTCCTGTTAATGTGTACAAGAGATGAGTAAATCTTCTATTTACTCAATATGGAAGTTATGTCCAAATATGGTGTTTGTTTACAAAACAGAAAACAATTAAGTCATATACCAAACCTACACCTAGAGGTCATTAAACTTACCTTACACTGGTATACAACACATTATTATTTGTTTCTCAAGATTTGACAATAAAATTCACTTACATTGTATAGGGATGTAACAAGAGGAGGAAAATAAAGTATCCAATGCGGGGGTCAAACCCACAACCTCCTGCTTGCAAGTCAGAAGCTCTACCAACTGAGCTAATCAGGCTGGTGAATATCCCAGTCAATTTATAAATACAATATACCACACTACTACATCCTGTATCCTTCCTTTTTATTCAAAGTAATTAATCACTACAACCACAGGCTCTTTAGACTAACCCTGCCTTTGTTTCACCCTAGCTCTAGGATTCCAAGACTATTCACATACTCATGGCAACAATTAAATGTAATAGGAGGAGGAAAATTTAAGATACCCAGTGTGGGGCTCAAACCTGCAACCTCTTGCTTGCAAGTCAGAGGCTCTACCAACTGAGATAATCGGTCAGGTGAATATCGATCCCAGCCAATTTATAAATACAATATACCATACCGCTACAAGGAATATCTTAAAATTACTTAAAACATTATAGACAGTATGACATAAGAAACAAATAATTGTACTGCTTGTGCTTAATCTAATGATATCACAGAGGCCATACCTACATGACGTACTGAAATTTGACGTAATAATTTACGTTAATCGTGTACTGTAGTACTCATATCCTAAATGCCAGATGAATCCTGTTACAATGTGGTTTAAGAGTAGGCTGAGCCCAGAAACACACCCAAAAAGCTGTCATGCCACCAAACTTGATTTATACATCTACAGGTAGATACCCAATCAAAAATTAAAACATGTTTAATTTTTTAAATCAGAGAGAGGGAGGGGGGGGGGGGGGGTAAAAAAGAACTGGGTGCCATTTTTAACTCTTATTTCACTGGTACATCGGACAGAAATTTTCAACACTAATCAAAGTACTGAGACTACTCATAGAAGCTGAAATTACATAGACTTGTACAGCAGCATGTAATGGGAACTATTTTTTTTACGTACTAAGATCTGCATCAAAATTCATGTGTGCCAAGCAAGTGCAGTGAAAGTCTATGAGTCAGTTCAGTTTCCATGAGTACTTTCAATACTTAATGATTAATAAGGTTACCCACTTGAACTCAGAGACAATATTAACATAATCTTATCAGAATGAGTATTATAACAGGCCTGAGTACCCAAAATGGTCGTCACCATAGTAATGAACAAGTCATTGAAGAAGGTGGTATTAGAGATTAGATAGCCATTTAAACAGCCCATACCTTATCGTCATACTATAAATGACCAGGTTTAACATTTTAAAATATTCAAAAAATCTTACTTTAAATTTGTTGACAACCATCATCAGGGGCACCGGAAGCAATTTGACATTGGGGCAGCAGAGGGGCTGGATTTGGAGGGGTTGAATATTTGAAAAAAGGCTTTTGCTGAAATTTCTTTTTTTATGAAAAATTTGGGAGGTAGTTACTACCTCTGCCGCCCCAGCTCTGGCGCCTATGAGCATACATAAAATGCTTCGACTAAAATATAAGTCTACAATAAACACATCATTCACTTACAAATAAGTATCATTTTTTTCTCAAAATCGCAGGTATATCATACATTAACTATTCAAATAGACAAGATTAAACACAGCAATATTTGACCATCCGTGAATTAGAAAATTTCAACATATTCATTCCTGGTTATGATTTAATAAAATACCTTTAATATTGATTGTAGTTATACGTAATAAAAGGAAGAAAAGCATAGCACTAAATGCAAGGCTCGAACCCATGACCTCCTGCTTGTAAGTCAGATGCCCAACCAACTGAGCTATAGAATCAGGCTGGTTAGTATCACAGCCAGTTTATTTACACAAAATACAATATGCTTCAAACACTCAAAATCACACCAAAAACATTAAATTCTAGGAGACATCATGTATAAGTGTAATTACATTTTGTATCATGTCATTTCAATAAATCGTCGCCTGAATCTCATAGTGAGCCATCTACCATTTTGAAAATTTTGAGATCTTTATATCGCTGGATTCATCTCAGAGAGAGAGAGAGCGATCTCTTTGTGCCCTTGTTTTAGCGATTGAAGCCCCTGTTAAAAGTTTTTTCAATCGCATTTTGCGCTATCCCCGTGTTTTTCAACTGACTTTCAATGTTTGTTGGACTTTTTCTCAAAATGGTAAAAATGTGCTTAGCTCATTATTATTCTCAGGCAATGAAATAATTAAGAAGCCAAAAAATATATACATTTGATCTATAAGAAATACTTTTTACAAAAAAAAGAAGAAAAAAAACCACTTCAAATGCATCAGTTTTTCCATTTTTACCGTAATTGATTAATTTAATGTGAAAAATATACAACTGTATTGCTAAGAGTGCATTTCGTGACTTAATGCACGTAGATTCAATAAAGATCCTTAATCCTTGTTATTACATCATACATCTTGAAGGTGACTTATAGGCCAATTGGGCTGGGTGTATCTTGTGCAAATATGTACTCATCTAATGATAGACGTATCCTTTTCCATACTCTACAGTTGATATGCACTTACTGACTTCAAGAATGTTTTTCCTGATTTTCAAATATTTTTGTACGGATAAGATTTATACTGTTTTTTGTATCTGACGCAAATTTATTGTTTAAAATCATTTTAACATTAAAATAAAATGTTCCTGCATCATTTGAAGACGGATTTTCGAATTTATCACCAAAGAAATATGAATATTTTTACACATTGTTTACATGTGTGATTATCAGATAAATGGTTGAGCATTTAATTGTTAGGGTATATCATCTAAAACTTATCACATTTCATGAGTACGGTAATCAGTATTTCTAGTTTTTTCCTACCAGAGTTCAGTCCCTTGATTTATTACAAAATATCACTTTATTCTAAAATTACAAATTTCATGAGAGAATTAATGTAATATACCTACATACCCTTCATCTGTTTTCTTAGAGTCAAATACTTAACAGTACATGATATATACATAAAGTTTACAGGTAATAATCAGTTACAATGCTAGTGGATATATAGCTTGAAAATTGCATTAAGCAATGGGTTTTTCGCATATTTAAGAAAAAAATATTTTTACTCACTTTTTGAAATTGTCACAAATCTGTAGAAATGAAAATCCTGGCTTGATATTGATTGAACAATAAATTTGTTTTAAACTAACCATCAGTTTTTATACTAAAATCTTTGTAGAGTCATTACGCAATTCAATACGTAAAGTCAAAAATTTCAGTAATATATCGCTAACTTAAAGACACATAAAACTGGTTCCAACAAATAATGTGTGGGAAGAATAAATATAAAGGTATCAAGAAATCATCCCCCAGGGCATTTTAAAGACATCTAAACAAAGTCAATTTAATCCATTCATTTCTATACAATTTGTGTATAATTTTATTGTCTGTGCATGTACAAAGTGTATATTCTATTGTTCCAAGAACAAGCAGACGTCAACAGGCTACATTTCTTTATCTCAATATCTTGAAACGCCTCAGGAAACACCTCTTTGTCAATTAATTTCTACACAAAGGGTCTCATTTTAATTGGTTGTAAACAAATTAATTCCTAGTTGATCCGTAACACTTAATTGAGAAGTACATTAGAGTGTTAACAATAATTGTTGTTGTAATTTTCTTCAATTACCTGACTGTGACACAAAAATGTAAGCAACAAATTATTTAAGGAGACCCCTAATACTGTACTTTTCTGATATATCTGCATACAATACAAAAATAGTATTCAGCCCAATGATCATTATTTCTTTGATAGTTACCTCAGATACTACATGTCTATTATATCTATTTTATGACACATTTTGAGCGTTGTTGCCCTTGTTGAAAAACAGACATAATATGAATTACTTTTGATACTAGTATTGCTTGGTGACCTATATTTTTTTCATCACATTAGATTGATAATGTGCTAAAGCATTTTTTACCATGAGTTTTCATTTAAAAGGATGTTCTGTTTTCTTTAATCTTTGAAAAATGTGGGATCCTAATATTGTAACACATAAACAATGGTGTTTTTTTTTTAAATGTATAGAATTATCTAACAAAATGTTGAGTTTCAGACAAATTCTCCTCCAGTCAAATTTGACCTTGCTCTACTTGTAAACTTACAAATATTGCACATCTTCCAAAAAAGGTGAATTCCTCCATGTGTACAAACGAAAAAGATCATTTTTAAGCAGGGCTTTCATTTATATCCTTGCTAACTGCATACAGGTTGTCTTCCAGGCAGTTGTTACTAGCAAGTTGTAGTGCTGTCTATACCTGGTATTTACTGCTTACACATTGTCTCTGTCTGTAGGTACAAATGTAGTTATTGCTTATGCATTGTCTCTGTATGTAGGTAGTTATGGATTACACATTGTCTCTGTTTGTAAGTAGTCACTGCTTACACATTGCCTCTGTTTCTAAGTAGTAACAGCATGTAAGTAGTCAATGCTTACAAATTGTCTCTTTTTGTAAGTAGTAACAGCTCAGCTTACACATTGTCTCTTTTTGTAGGTAGTAACAGCTTACAATGTGTCTCTGTTTGTAAGTAGTAACAGCTCAGCTTACACATTGTCTCTGTTTGTAGGTAGTTACAGCTTACAATGTGTCTCTGTTTGTAAGTAGTAACAGCTCAGCTTACACATTGTCTCTTTTTGTAGGTAGTTACAGTTTACACATTGTCTCTGTTTGTAAGTAGTAACAGCTCAGCTTACACATTGTCTCTTTTTGTAAGTAGTAACAGCTCAGCTTACACATTGTCTCTGTTTGTAGGTAGTTACAGCTTACACATTGTCTCTGTTTGTAAGTAGTAACAGCTCAGCTCACACATTGTCTCTGTTTGTAGGTAGTTACAGCTTACACATTGTCTCTGTTTGTAAGTAGTAACAGCTCAGCTTACACATTGTCTCTGTTTGTAAGTAGTAACAGCTCAGCTTACACATTGTCTCTTTTTGTAAGTAGTAACAGCTCAGCTTACACATTGTCTCTGTTTGTAGGTAGTTACAGCTTACACATTGTCTCTGTTTGTAAGTAGTAACAGCTCAGCTTACACATTGTCTCTGTTTGTAGGTAGTTACAGCTTACACATTGTCTCTTTTTGTAAGTAGTAACAGCTTACACATTTTCTTTTGTTTGTAGGTAGTTACTGCTTACACATTGTATCTTTTGTAGGTAACTACTGCTTATACATTGTCTCTGTATGTAAGTAGTTACATCTTATATACATTGTCTCTGTATGTATGTTTTGTTATGTTGTCTCATATGGCCTTTTTGTTAACTTTTTTCATTGTTCACCTGAGCTTGAACCTAGGTTACCAGGTTAAAAATACACTGCTTTGTAACTGAAAAATTACATAATATATTATGACATCCAGCCAAGCCTGCCCATTTTAAAAGGAAACTTTATTGGTGTCTTATCACAGATAACATGCAGAATGTCATGCATTCAATTATGTTTGGACATTGTTAATACAAATACAAGAGTGCAAACAATATTTGCATTTCCCTCATATCCTGTTAAAGTACACTGAATTGACAATGACGTAAATGTTGCAATTATATATCTATTTTCTCGGAAATCTAACAATTACATGGAGTTGTTTACAACACAATTGGTATTTACTCAGAAATATTCCCGTAAAATTTTGAAATGTCATCATACTTCATGATACGCCTACTTCACGATACAGATGGTCATTTAAACTACTCAGTCTACACATACAGAATTTTTGTACCAGCAGAAGTAACAGACCTGTGATGGTAAAATTGTAATAACTTGTACACATACATAAATCACTATATTTTAACCCAATATTATCTAAAATGAAAGAAAATTGTCACATAATTCTATTATAGTATATGGGTTGAATTTTGTGAGAATTTTCTTTTCATTTAAGATAATTTTAAGTTAAATTATGCTGTTTTATACAAAATTTATTACAATTATACCATCACAGGTCTGTGTGTCTGATATGCACAGAAAATGTACTGAACTGACCAAAATTGGCTTGAATGAAGCCAGTCAACATTGACAGCATAACTATCCTATTAAAAGTAGTGACAAATATGTAAAAGAAATACACAGAAAATTACAACAACAAGAAAACAATTAATTGCTAGATACAAGGTGTTTCAAGTAAAGTTTTGGGGATTTCCAGTATTTAAGGGAGACAATCAACATCAGAACAAATATAATTTATAAGAATTATTTCCCTTAGCATGTATCTATCTATCAATCTATCACACTCCTCTTTCGAGTGTTATGGACAGGGGTGCCTGCCATGATTAATGAGGAGAGAAAATAAAATAACTACAAGGAAAGTTCCAAGTATTTAGTGAGAATGTGAGTAGTAAAAGCAAAAAGTACATTAACTGTGTTAGCTCTGAAGAGAAGAGGTTTAAAAAGTGTTAAAAACATCCTTTGCTGATCTAATAATTCAGTTTTGAAACTGCCTGCCTGAAACAATCAAGGCCAGGCATGACAGCAATATTTGGAAGTAGACCGTTCCACAGGACAGTATAGTATACGGATAACAAGAAAAACTATAACAAAAAATTATAGGTAGACGAATTTCAAGAAGCATATTGGTTTATGTTTTTTGTATGAAGATGCTTTTTTCATAAAGGATATTGTCTGTATATTTAATTTAATCCAAGGGTATAACATATTTACATGATATGAGTAATACACATTATAATGACAATCATGAGTATTTGACAAATGAATAAATTCATGTATATAGTTCACATCCACATGGTTATATCATACCCTATATACATCAATCAAATAGAACCAACCCTAAATGTTAACGAATTTACCATAAATCTGAGCACGAGCATACAACCACATTGAACTTCAAATAGCCACACAACAACTTATCTAGGCAATGCCTTCATGATTTGCTTACCTGTCAACTATTAATCACCATTAGCCAATCAAATGGTCAGGATTAGCCAAACTAGTAATAGACAATACAGTAAGTACTCGCAAACAGCTATAATAAACAAATACTCATGAGTATAATTCGTCTAGAAAAGATGTACTATGTTAGGGTCATTTATGCAGCTGTAATTGTCTCAATGAAATGTTTATAAATAAAGAGATATGCCATACAATTTTCTAGACTTTGTGGTACTTACACCAGTTCACATTGCAAATGTGATCTCATTACAGTGCCAACATCATGTTAATTTACAACAAGTGTAAAATTTTACTGTGGCTTCGAATTCATGGAGTTTAAATAATTATAATTATACTTTACAAGATAATTTTGTGATATTTGTAAACATTAAGTACAATGTCTAAGGTTCTAAGGTTAAATATTTGCATCTCACAATCAGTTTCATATTACTAGCACCTGATTGGTCAATAATTGACTTATTTCAAATATTGACCAATCACAATCCCACATATTTGGACTGGTCTTGAGAGTCTATTCTCAGACATTCTGAATTTCTGAATAAAACATTGATGTCACTCCACTAGAGCCCTCCATGGTTGAGTTGTTACAGTCTCTGTGTAATAGGAGGAGTAAAATAAGGTACCTGGTGCGGGGCTCAAACCTGCAACCTCCTGCTTGCAAGTAAGATGCTCTACCAACTGAGCTAATCATGTTGTTAATATCACAGCCAACATACTATATACAATACTGCTACATTCCTCCTACCTTTTTAATCAAAGTAATTTATGGCAAGTGTGAACCACAGGCTCTTAAATTTTGACTAACCCAGCCTTTGATTCACCCTAGCTCTAGGATTCCAAGGCTAGTCTTGCATTCATGGCACCAAATGTAATAGGAGAAGGAAAATAATGTACCTGATGCAGCGCTTGAACCTGCAATGCCTGCTTGCAAGTCGATCAGATGCTCTATAAACTGCAGAGCTAATTGGGCCAATTTATAAAATTTAATACAAGTACTATATACAGTACTGATACATCTGATTAGTAAAGTTTGAATTCCATTCAGGACTAGACATATTTCACTATCCAGCTAGCTTATGTAAGGTCATGGTTCTACCGAGGTGTGTGCTTGGGGTCTTCCTCCACCATTAAGACTCAAGAAGTCGCCATTATATTGGTCCTGGCCGTTACTAAGGAGTGACATTCGACCCCAGAGAAAAAAATCACTGAATCAATAGAGGTTTATTCTGAATTGTTGAATGGAAAATATGGATATTCCATTTCAAAACCACCAATGATGCAAAAAAATTCATATCTCTAATTTAATACTGTCAAACCTGTGTTAGTGGCCACAAAACTGTCATTGATTGTTTGAGAACAAACTGACCTCAGTATAAAGGTCAATAATAGCCACATTTTTTACTTCCCAAGGGAGACCTTTGTTCACAGGTTTGACTATACTCAACATTGCCTTAAATGTCAATGCCTAAAATTTCAATACCTAAAATTTGATACTTAAAATGCATGTACCTAAAGTACAATATCTAAAATTTAATGACAACCTTCATTTTGACTTTTAATGCAGAAACTGTACTCAAAGAGTTATGACAATGTCTGACTACAAATTATTGGAATGCAATAAAAAAACATTGCTGAATCTTTTAATACTTTGAATACTGTCCTTTCTAAATATACATGTACAAGTATGGCATGTAAAATATTGCCTTTTTTAAATGCATTGATGGATCTCAATTTTTGCCATAAAAGAATGAGATCTCTGCAAATACAGTCATGTAAAACTTAAAATCTCAACATGATTTTATTCTGTGCTAAAGCCTAATAAAATGAAGTTAGATCTGGGGTAAGGTACGGCATTAAGGAGTACATGTATATGCATGTTGTATCTCTGTATGTAAACAATAATGAACAAACAACCTACGCCCTGCTTTTAACAACCTGATATTTATAACCATCATTATAGAAGAATGGATAGGTGCTATAAAACATAGTTTATTTTCTATCTTACCTGCTGGTTATCACATTTATTTGACATAAACACACCAGATGTATAGTGAGTACCATTATATACAAAGATACAGCACATTAATCTTTATGTTATAATAAAATATTTGACAGCTTCATAGGAATTACCTTAAATAGGACAAACTTATGTCATGTACTTTACCAGATATATCTTCATATTTCTATATATAAGTAATTCTTCTTCAGCACAACAATACAGGATGGAGTTGCCAGCACAGCAAAGCGAAACACATCACATCAAAGTGAAACACATCACATAAAAGTGAAACACATCATCAAAGTGAAACACGTCACAGCAAAGGGAAACATATCACAGCAAAGTGAAACACATCACAGCAAAGTGAAACATGTCACAGCAAAGTGAAACACATCACATCATCACATCAAAGTGAAACACATCACAGAACATCAAAGTGAAACACATCACAGAACATCAAAGTGAAACACATCACAGCAAAGTGAAACACAGAACATCAAAGTGAAACACATCACATCAAAGTGAAAGACATCACAGCAAAGTGAAACACATCACAGCAGAGCAATGTAAAACACATCACATCATCACATCAAAGTGAAACACATCACAGAACATCAAAGTGAAACACACCACAGAACATCAAAGTGAAACACATCACAGAACATCAAAGTGAAACACATCATCAAAGTGAAACACATCACAGCAAAGTGAAACACATCACATCAAAGTGAAACACATCACAGCAAAGTGAAACACATCACTGCAGAGCAATGTAAAACACATCACATCATTACATCAAAGTGAAACACATCACAGAACATCGAAGTGAAACACATCACAGAACATCAAAGTGAAACACATCACAGCAAAGTGAAACACAGAACATCAAAGTGAAACACATCACATCAAAGTGAAAGACATCACAGCAAAGTGAAACGCATCACAGCAGAGCAATGTAAAACACATCACATCATCACATCAAAGTGAAACACATCACAGAACATCAAAGTGAAACACACCACAGAACATTAAAGTGAAACACATCACAGAACATCAAAGTGAAACACATCATCAAAGTGAAACACATCACAGCAAAGTGAAACACATCACAGCAAAGTGAAACACATCACAGCAAAGTGAAACACATCACTACAGAGCAATGTAAAACACATCACATCATTACATCAAAGTGAAACACATCACAGAACATCAAAGTGAAACACATCACAGAACATCAAAGTGAAACACATCACAGCAAAGTGAAACACAGAACATCAAAGTGAAACACATCACATCAAAGTGAAAGACATCACAGCAAAGTGAAACACATCACAGCAGAGCAATGTAAAACACATCACATCATCACATCAAAGTGAAACACATCACAGAACATCAAAGTGAAACACACCACAGAACATCAAAGTGAAACACATCACAGAACATCAAAGTGAAACACATCATCAAAGTGAAACACATCACAGCAAAGTGAAACACATCACATCAAAGTGAAACACATCACAGCACAGCAATGTGAAACACATCACATCATCACATCAAAGTGAAACACATCACAGAACATCAAAGTGAAACACATCATCAAAGTGAAACACATCACAGCAAAGTGAAACACATCACAGCAAAGTGAAACACATCACAGCACAGCAATGTGAAACACATCACATCATCACATCAAAGTGAAACACATCACAGAACATCAAAGTGAAACACATCATCAAAGTGAAACACATCACAGAACATCAAAGTGAAACACATCACAGAACATCAAAGTGAAACACATCACAGCAAAGTGAAACACATCACAGCAAAGTGAAACATATCACAGCAAAGTGAAACACATCACAGCAAAGTGAAACACATCACAGCAAAGTGAAACGCACCACAGCAAAGTGAAACATATCACAGCAAAGTGAAACATATCACAGCAAAGTGAAACACATCACATCATCACATCAAAATGAAACACATCACATCAAAGAGAAACACATCACATCAAAGTGAAACACATCATCAAAGTGAAACACATCACAGCAAAGGGAAACACATCACAGCAAAGTGAAACTCATCACAGCAAAGTGAAACACATCACAGCAAAGTGAAACACATCACATCATCACATCAAAGTGAAACACATCACATCATCACATCAAAGTGAAACACATCACAGCATAGTGAAACACATAATCAAAGTGAAACACATCACATCATCACATCAAAGTGAAACACATCACAGCAAAGTGAAACTCATCACAGCAAAGTGAAACACAGAACATCAAAGTGAAACACATCACAGAACATCAAAGTGAAACACATCACAGAACATCAAAGTGAAACACATCACAGCAAAGTGAAACACAGAACATCAAAGTGAAACACAGAACAGCAAAGTGAAACACATCACAGCAAAGTGAAACACATCACAGCAAAGTGAAACACATCACAGCACAGCAATGTGAAACACATCACATCATCACATCAAAGTGAAACACATCACAGAACATCAAAGTGAAACACATCATCAAAGTGAAACACATCACAGAACATCAAAGTGAAACACATCACAGCAAAGTGAAACACATCACAGCAGAGCAATGTAAAACACATCACATCATCACATCAAAGTGAAACACATCACAGAACATCAAAGTGAAACACATCATCAAAGTGAAACACATCACAGAACGTCAATGTGAAACACATCACAGCAAAGTGAAACACATCACAGCAAAGTGAAACACATCACATCAAAGTGAAACACATCACATCAAAGTGAAAGACATCACAGCAAAGTGAAACACATCACAGCAGAGCAATGTAAAACACATCACATCATCACATCAAAGTGAAACACATCACAGAACATCAAAGTGAAACACATCATCAAAGTGAAACACATCACAGCAAAGTGAAACACATCACATCAAAGTGAAACACATCACAGCACAGCAATGTGAAACACATCACATCATCACATCAAAGTGAAACACATCACAGAACATCAAAGTGAAAAACATCATCAAAGTGAAACACATCACAGAACATCAAAGTGAAACACATCACAGCAAAGTGAAACACATCACAGCAAAGTGAAACACAGAACATCAAAGTGAAACACATCAAAGCAAAATGTAACACATCACAGCACAGCAATGTGAAACACATCACAGCACAGCAATGTGAAACACATCACAGCACAGCAACGTGAAACACATCAGAGCAAAATGAAACACATTGCAGCACATCGAAGTGAAACACAGCACATCACATGAAAGTGAAACACATCACAGCAAATCAAAGTGAAACACATCACATCAAAGCAAAACACATCAAAGCAAAACACATCAAAGTAAAACACATCACAGCAAAATGAAACACAGCACATCGAAGTAGCACATCAAAGTGTAACTCATCTTATCAAAGTGTAACATGTCAGATCAAAGTGTAACACATCACATCAAAGTGAAACTCATCACATCAAAGTGTAACACATCACAGCACAGCAACATGAAACACATCACAGCACATCAAAGTGTAACACATCACATCAAAATGAAACACAGCACAGCAAAGTGAAACACAGCACAGCACATAAAAGCAAAGCTAAACATATCACAGAAAAGCGAAACACATCACAACATTACATCAAAGCTAAACACAGGGCAGCACATAAAAGCAGAGCTAAACACATCACAGCAAAACAAGACACAGCAAAGCACAGAAGATCACAGCCTAAGGAAACACAGCACATCACAGCACACCACAGTCGAGTGAAAGGCAGCACATCACAGTTAAACACAACACATAACATTACAGTGCAGCACAGCAAAATAAAAGACAGCACAGCACATCACAGCCTAGCGAAACACAGGACAGTGCAGTACAATGCAGCACAGCAAAAAACAACACATCACAATGCAGCACAGTGCAACATAGCACAGCATAGCATGATACAGCCAAACAGAGTACAGTACATTATAGCACATGACAATAAAACATAACACAGTACAGTACATCCCAACACATGAAAGCACACCTCAGTATAGCACAAGACAGCACAGCACATTACAGCACAGCACATGATAACACAGCGCATTACTGTACAGCACAGTACATTAGGCAGCAGAAGCCATAACAGTGCAGCACAGCACAGTACAGCACACATCTTTATGTTCTCCTTTGTTTAATAGTCACAGATTAATTAAGGACTTTAATGAATGTTAACTACTAAAAACCTTACCTGACAACAGTCTATCATTTTTCTGATTTAGTTCTTCATGATCATCATTTCAAACAGGACCAGGACCTAGTTGACTGGCTTTAAGGTATGGCCCATGATGCCCCCAACCTCCAATGTGTTATTCATTAGTTTTGCCATACTTTGCATCTTTAAATTATCCAACCATTGACTTGGCGGATCAGGAACTGTGTGTGAGGGATACATTGTTTCTGCTGCACTAATATTTGAAGAGTTTGAACCTTTGGAAATACATCATTTCTTGTCAATCTTCCTCAGTTTTCCTTCCATTCCTTCAATACAACTGAAAGAAACAAAACATTATTATTATAAACCCTTACAATGCTGGAACAGAAACTGTAATGTACATCCATGCAGTCTGACCAGGCTCTTTAATGTTGGGTGACTTACTTCATATTTTCATTGTGATATTGGATAAATTTATAAGGTCAAGAAAGGGTGGTACATCTATAATCATCCAAGTGCTGAGGTAACTTACCTTTCATGAAAACTTGATACTTAACTATGGATATTGTTAATGATGGGCAACCATATATAGGGTTCTAAGCTGTACCTGCCTCCATGGTCAATGGTTAAGGTCGCTGACTTCAAATCACTGTAACCTCTCACTGATAGAGGGTCATAAGTTCGAGCCAAGCTACCGACCATGTCTCAGTATGTGAGAAAGTAGACAGTTGCATAAGGAGGATGGGAGTCTAGTACTGTACGGTTCTTTCCAGGAACAATGATTAGGTGAACTGTCCCCCTCATATAACTATATGACTGTTGAAAAGGGGCGTAAAACCCAAACAAACAAACAAATCTAAGCATTTATATACAGGTCATGCTCAAGCCTGTAGTCCCAGTAATATGGTGTACTTTTTACCCAACAATGGCAAAAAGTGGCTTTCCTAAAAATAGCATCAGATCTGCTTAACCTTAAGTTTACCTTTATCTCAATCACATGGTATTTGACAGGTACAACTGGAATGGGTTTTCAATTAAATCAGAATTCAATAAGTTAAAAGACATTAATTGAATCAATTCTAATATTTTCTGTAAACAAACTCAATGGTCATATTGCATAAACTATGAGAATTTATAATACTGTGTTTTTTATAAAGAACCATTTTAATAGCACTTTTAATGATGTTTTTATTTGAAATCAATAAAAATTGCCTAAAATCAATTACCCACGATGGCAGTTCATATCACATTATAGTGTAGGTCTTTGATATGGCAAAAAGATTAATCATTTAGTAAACTATAGATATTAAGTTCATGTCTAGATGTTTTAAGTGTGAACAAGTGATTAAAATAATAAAAGAGATATATAACATCGACTTAAAGGGAATAAAACTGACAAGATATGTTTAAACATGTGGTTAGACAAGTTCAAGTGAGACAAGCTTTTTCAATATATATTTCTCATACAGTAAGTAATACTATATACCGGTATGTCCTACATAATGGCACGAAATAACTCAATAATAATTGTATAATAGCTTAATTGGTATTTAATTTAAAATACAATGACATTAAGCACATTCTAATAGCCTAAAGAATGAAGGAGTGTTCGCTAGATGCCTGAATGTGTAGTTTTCAAATTTTAATGAATGAAATACCATAGTATGACAGATCAGACTCAAAGCAAAACAAACATATGTAAATCATGATAGTACATGTAGTAAAAATAAACACTTTCTATTATTAGTCGAATCACGTCAGTATCTCCTAGTTTGTAACAAATGACCATATTTGGGTTTGGCGAGATTAAATAGAACTTTGATGTAACACAAGAAACCTTAATTTCATATACCACCCCTTTAATAGATACTGAACTATAAAGAAATTATTTCCTATTCCCAACATCACACTGTCATGAAAAGTTAAAATAATCAAAATTTCAAGTCAAAGTAAATTAGACACTTTAGAATTCCATTCTGTTATGTTAATATTACTTTGGCTTAAATCAATATTTTAGTTCAGTTTGCTAAATAAAAAATTTAATAAACCTTTTTCATAAAATATCAAATATCTTGCCCAGCTAGCAGTTACATTCTTGTGAAGGTAAGCAAATATTAGTTTATACAATACATGTTGTTGCTATCAAATACGTGAATCTCAGTACTTTTTATAGATTCTTATTAATCAATTCAGCTTAAAACATGCAGAGAATTCATGTTGTAACTAGGGCTTTGGATCATTACGTAAGTGACGATCTGATCCGAACCTCGATCCACAAATCAAATCACAAATATTTTGTTATCAAGTAACTCATCTAAAACTTAAACACTGCAGTTCAGAAGACAAATGAATTTCATTTTTCTTTTAAGAATAATGAAATAAATCAATATAAACTGACTTAAATTTATATGTATACTCCCTTTCAATTAATCCCATTCTCTAAATCTTAGCAAAGACCCTGATGAGACAATGCAATGTCATAAAAGGGATTTTTAAGTACAAAGAATACACATTATGTTAACAAACCAAACTGATTCATGAATCTCAGTAATGACAATTATTCGTACTTGATTATTCAATTTGATTAGTTAAATTACCTGAGTACTCAGATACTTAATACTTTAAAAAAAAATTTATTTGACCTCAACTAAGGTCATGACCACGCCCTCTCTGAGGATGTACATTCCCAAAGAGGGAGGTGTTCATACAATGCGTATATCATTGTATTAACAGAGTTTAAATAAATAAGCTGACGTCACAATTTTGTACATAAGTACATTTAAACAGGAAATATTTAATGAAGATAAATTTTATTGGTAATTCAACTTTTGTCATTACTGGAATTTGAAATATTTACATTACATTGATTTTGTACATGTAAAATAAGTCATACAAATCTGTTAATGTAACTGGTAATAGATCTCTGGTAGCCTTGGTCACAAGTAAACACTTACAGAATGACCATGTTATTTATAGTAAACATCAAACAAGATTTAAGTAAATTTAAATGACTCATTAATGAATATACATGATTGTATGTATATTTTCTTTACAAGTACACCCATGGTAAGTTAGGCCTAAAAAATGTTTGTTTTTGGTTACATGCTCACTAAATATAAGGTGGCTAAGGTCAGGGCATTTTGGGCTCTAGATAGAGTGTTTGTTGAGAGGGAAAACTATACCAGGTACATCTGTAACATTCACACTATGTAGCTGAGACCTATTTTCTTGTGCGGCTTTCCTTTCAACAAAGTTGAGTTGGCTATTATTAGGATCTAATCCCGGAACACATGAATATCGTCAATGCATGTTGCCCCCATCCCATGGGCATTCTATACTCCAAGTAGGCTCTAGGGTTAGGATTTAGACGATTACCTTACATTGTTTCTAGGGTGGGGATTTAGACATCAAAATTTAAAATAATAGAATAATATAGAATGAGTTGTACCTCGCAATCTCACAAAAGGTGTATAATAGAAAAAAATAGAAGATATTTTATTAACCTAATCATCCTACTGTTTTTGGTTAAGTAACATGACTTTCTTTCTAGCCTTCCACTTAAGACAAATAATCTCTTGTGACCTTTTCACAATAAATTACCTAAATGTTGTGTCATACTTATACACATAGAGCCAAATAGCTTAATCATGAGAGTTGACAATCACATTAACTTTAAGGGTCATAGAGCAATGACTGTACACTAAAGTACCATAAAACATTATGTATAAGTATTGCATGTTCCCAACCAAATATTCCTTGGTATGTAACAGGCCTGAAGAAAGCAATCTCAAATGGGGGAGGGCTAATTTTACGTTAGGGGAAGGAGGGAGAAAAATATAGCCTCTTTTAATAACATTTATTACCATTATTGGCGGGTTAAGCTTACCTGGCATCCTCCCTGGTCCCCGGTTCCTATGGTAACATGATACAGATTTTTTTTGAATTCATTGATATTTGGACCCACTATAAAATATATTGAAGAATTATGGAAGCATTTATTTGTTGTTTGTCGCAAAAAAGGTGGCCTAGCTTTGGCAGTGGTATAGTGGTTAGTAATTAAATTGGACTTGAAAAATGTAACATGGTAACATATATATGGTTCTTACATCATTTTGAAATGAGAACATAAAACAGAATCAGACTTTTATCAATTAAAGCATGACCATCTTTTCATGTAGCGAGAACATTGCATCAATGAAATATCGAGTTAATTAATAATTCTTGATGAGACAGGTTCACTCAGTGCAGACTTGTGGTGTTTAAAATGTCACATACTGTAAAGTATCATCACACCACAGTAACCACAGCATGACAGTAACATTAATACATTGTTTCTTACCAACGTTATACAACATGCATTGTGCCCACATTAAACCATGTGGGTGGTAAATTTATTCTGAAATAAAAAAAAATATAATTTAATGTCTACCTTGTGACCTTGACCTTAAAATTTGACCTACATCCCAAATGCAGTTAAAAGCTTAATTGTTTTTTAGAAGCCACACAGAACACTTGATTAATGAGTGAAAATGTCATACTATGTAATATCCCAGCAAGTCCCTTAAAACAGTAATAATGAAGTGGCTCTCATATCCATAATCAGTAAAATCTTGATCGCTAGCCCCTCACTACTTCAAGTTTTAATCCAACCTGGGCTGTGCATATTTCACAGGTGAGGAAGCTGCGTCCAGCTAGTTTACAAAAAGGTGGTGGTTGTATCCAGGAGTATGCCTGTGGCCTTCCCCCACTGTTCAAGAAATGACCTAGCTGTCCTGTAGGGAAAAAAATCTAAACCAAAGCCAGCAACTGACAGCATAATATGCTCTCTAAGGAGAATTCAGGTAACAAGATCATCAGGTCAATTATTTCCAATATTACAGCGGAACAATATTGTTGTATGCAGGACTACAGGCACCCGGGTGGGGGGGCGGGCTTGTAGGGACTAATTAGCACCCAATAGTTTCTGATGTAATGGTGGTAATTAAAAGGACTATAGGCTATAACTAATTCAACTCCTCCCCCGGTTCAATGTCAGACAAATTCTCAAATTAGCCCCACCCCAAAAATTAAATTGTTGACCAGAAAATAACAGGACTGGTGTCATTTGTGGACCTGGATATTATCTTTTTCCACTAAGATGTACTGATGGGAGTCCTTGATATTGTTAAGAAACAAAATGACCAATTGACCTAGAGGAGGACCAAACATAAGATACTAGTACTGAAGACATGTATAACATACATTATATATGACACCGGGCACCTTGTTTTGATATAGTCCAGAAACTTCATGATTAATTATTTATTGAAAGTAACACTTCCATGTACAGTCGATTCAGCACAAACCAATTCGAAGTTTCAGGGAAGGGAGTTTGTGAGATGACCAAATATACTATAAACAAAAGTGCCGCAAGCGGTGCCGACGCAAATGTCTATTCACTGCCTCATTGAGATCTATCCACCAATAAAGTTTCCTTAGTGCTGCATTAAAGTTTTTGCACTGATTCAGATGCTGATGCAGGTAATGGCGCAGACAATGCAGTGATCTTTTTCCTCCAAATCAGATGACCCAAAAATGACATCAACAAAGAGACACCACTAGCTGTAACCACTCATATAGTAATTATAAACATCCTATAAGTTTTCGATCAA
This sequence comes from Lutraria lutraria, assembly GCA_964023205.1. Taxonomy (NCBI): domain Eukaryota; kingdom Metazoa; phylum Mollusca; class Bivalvia; order Venerida; family Mactridae; genus Lutraria; species Lutraria lutraria. Next base: position 14,343,796 of record OZ026840.1, read on the forward strand.
TTAATGAATCGTGCTTACTGAAATAACTCAATTAAGAATTTGTTGCCATGTAAACATTTCTGTTCAATAGGTCAGACAGTACTAAAATTGTTTAATCTGTCCAGTATACGTGAGAAACAGTATCACAAAGTAATGTGATTATACATTGTTAGAATAACACAAATTCTATTGTTTGACGAGAAAAAATGTCTATTTTCATGTTTATGATTGACCAAAATAGAAACCTGCGGTATGTAATTGATTGATAATTCGTTCATTCAGTACATGACAGATTTAAAAAAAGATTATTGACATTCGGTCATTTACGTCAAGTTCACTAATCCGTAATTATCAATGGTGTGACATACTTTATGAAGCACGTCACTTAAAATACTTCGTACAGGGCCGTAACTGATTGAACACAGTGTTAAGATATGAAACCATATATACCCATGAATCTGTACAAATCCAAACTGTGAACTTCATAAGCTAGCAATCTAGTATTTTTTTCAACAAATTATTTAAAAGAATAATTTGATAACCTTTAAATACATAGAATTAGACAATATTCAATAAGATTATAAATTATTATAAAAATTAAAGACCATAATATAATCAAAGACAGGGGTGAACTAGACAACTATAGCTAGCTACAACCCTGTTAAATGCTTGAAAGATTATGAACTTTAAAACAGTCTCAGTGATACATTAATGTCACATTAAATGTAACCCAATACAAAATAATGATATCCTAGTACAATGTATATAAAAAAACAACTTAAATACCCTAAATTTGCAATGATACATTGTGAATTTTGAAATGTTACAATTTAACTATATTGTCAAACTACTAACTAAATCTTATCACTAGAGAAAGAATTACTTTAAATTAAAAATTTTGTTCATACATTTCAATCATTCTATAATCTACCGTGGCCCATTTATTAGTGCTCTTATGGAATGGTAAGTTAGTACTGGTTTTTATAAATGGTTAAGTGAAATGGCTGCCGTATATATCGTTGAAAATATGGCATGATTAAAACGCACAGATACGAAAACCATATTTTGAATGTATGCTTTCATAAATCCTTTGCCAGAATGACAGGCTCAACTGGTTGTGTACCAGATCTACTGACCATGAGTTCATGGGTTCAAAGCCTGGGTGTGGCTTATAATGTTCTCTATAACGAGGAAGTTGAAACAATATGCCTAGAAGGCTACTCAACCTCCACCACCCATCATTCATAAAGAAAGTTGACATTTACTTGTGGAGAACCATGCAAGTAAAGGTAATTAATCCAGAAAAGCCTGCTGAGGTTAATGCCCCATTAGTATAAAACTGAAATATTGTTGAAAAAAAAGGCATTTAAAGCCCAGCAATATTTTTACAGTTAAACTTGTAAACAAAGGCCATCCATGGGAAATTAGTGACAGAATAACTGATGGCCTTTATTCAGAGGTCATTTTGTTCTAAATAATCAGTTTTTTAAATGAACGGCCTTTAATCACAGGGTGACCTTTATTCAGAAGTGGCCACTAAAACAGGTTTGACTGTACATCATTTATGCAAAGTTTTCATTTTAACTTATCCGTACTGGAATTGACTCATGTTTTATTTTGATCTACAAACAGTCTGGCCAGATAGTGAGCAAGAAACCAGACTGTGAACGGAGGTGGATGATAAATGGCTTAAGATGTTATACCTTCTTTCAGAAAGAAACATGTGACCACACAGTAGACTCAAACATGTGACCACACAGTAGACTCAAACATGTGACCACACAGTAGACTCAAACATGTGACCACATGGTAGACTCAAACATGTGACCACATGGTAGACTCAAACATGTGACCACACAGTAGACTCAAACATGTGACCACACAGTAGACTCAAACATGTGACCATACAAAAGACTCAAACATGTGACCACACAGTAGACTCAAACATGTGACCACATGGTAGACTCAAACATGTGACCACATGGTAGACTCAAACAGGTTTTGTTTATTATAGTGTCACCCCTATTGAAAGGGCCAGCCAAGTTAGCTTGTGAGACATCGATCTTTTGTTTGCACAGTACCACCCGATTTCCTTCTCATTTTGCCGGGTGCCTGACTGAGATGGGCCTACGATAACCATTATTTAACTGTCTTGCAGCTCACCAACCGACCACATCAGTTCTAAACCAGTCTCCACTGAGGTTCAAACCTTCGATCTCCCAATCTGAAGGCAGACACGCAAACCACACAGCCATGGCTGTGGTCATGTCACCATACAGTAGGCTAATACGTAGCTATGACCACTTAATCAACAGCATTTGCTCATTTGACTAGGTAGTCAAGGTAACCTTTAACGTATTGTTAATATCCTACATGTCATTCTGCAATTGAACAAGGGAATTAATCTAAAATGGTAGACACATGCATTCATACACCTTTCAACATCCTTTATTTATCAGTTCTAATGAATACTTAATAATTAGGCTACAGTTCATGCTGAATGTACGACTGTTTGTAGAATCAGGATGGCAACAGACGTATATAAATATATATATATACGTCTAAACTAACAAGATTAAGGTTCAGTGACGTAACAAATGTTTATATCTAAATCCCTAGTTCCTTATCAGCACGATATTGGACGAACGACAATGTATAAATAATTTATTATTATAGTATACTGTATTTCCAATGCAATGCCTTTAAGGCTTAAGTTGAACAATTTGTTGCGGTGTGATTGTATGGATATGTGACGCATAAGCAACTTAAACTCGCCATATCACTTCTAATTTACATACCACTTCGACACTATTGTCAGTAATAAATTGGTTCGTGAAAGAACTACACCACAGACTATATCTACTTAAAAACCAATTGTAGCGATTTTAAAATCGTTTAAGAAATTGAGAGTTAAATCTCTATGTTTATGTAAGTAAAACTTTATGCAATGTTAAGTAACTGGACATAAATACTTGTAGGTATAACAAATAACAAATATAACAATATCAGTGTGATAGGATTACAACCGGTGAATTAATCTTTCAGATTTAAAGGTAATTAATTTATATTCTTTTTTATTTCTGTTTCATACTCACTTTGAGATTTATTTTAGCTGTTGAATAAAAATAAGAGTTGTTATTACGTTTTTATCCATAAAATGATTCATAAAATTACATTAACAAACAATCACATTTAAATGACATACATGTACATGATAAGCGGAGTTTTAACTGGAAAATAAATTATTACTGAACACAATCGGCAAGTTTTGCATGACCAACCAAAATTCATTTTTTGCAATTTAAGTACATTAACATCATGTACATTTTATATGATGTATAAAGTTATCATGTTTCTACATATGTATAATAACATTTAAAGGACTTAACTGGTTAGTGAAGATATGTACTGTAATATTGAATTAATAAATATAAATGTATATACATATAGATGTATATTTATCATGACAAACTTTTTCTTATTCCATCATAATTATGTGCATCAATACCTCAAGAGTGGGCCCTGCATTTTACTGGGAAGAAGATTATGGAGTACGTGTTAGATTTTGTATCTAGTAAACAATAAAAAAGAACAATATTAATTGTTTGACAGAGCAAACTAAATTATTTAAAAAATTCAAACATTGTATATATTCACAAAATGCTTAAAAATGAAGATTTAATTACCAACCAAAAATTTGCAAATGCATTCTTTTGTTCTGTTATAATATAATTATGTTTCTTGTTTTTTTTTAGTATAGTAATAAAGACTTAACAGCCTCTCTGTGATCATGTTAAGTCCTTTCCGTGGAAAATGTCTAATTGTTGTATTTATTCATAAGATGCCTATAATGCCCAAAATTTTTATCTCAAAATCGGGTGGACATATTTTAGAAACCTTTATAATTTTTGTTGGTTTCCATGATAGAAAATGGTTTATCATGAGATTTTTAAACACCAATGATATTACTTTGAGTTATTTTCCCTTTTTAATTTGCATTGAGGTTAATGGGAGTGTGTCATTTTTTAGGAGACTAAAGGAAAAATAACATACATTCCAATGGTAAAAAAAGATGCAATAGCACAGTATCAATCTAATATGATAAAGAAAAAGATTGGTCCCCATGCAATATCTACAGCAATTAATGCTTTATTTAATTTTCGACAAGGGCAACAACTCCTGCATTTTTTTCAAAATGTGCCATAAAGTTAATATATGTTCCTAAGGAAACTATAGAAGAAATACATGTAATGATAATTGGGCTACACTATTTTTGTAATATTGATATTTTTGTGTATAAACATATTGAGAAGGTATGTCAGAAAAGTACTGTACATAATTATTTATTAATTTTGTTCCGATAAAACAATATAAAACATTAACAACTATTTTGAATAATTCTGTTTGAAATAATTTATATAAAGTGAAATCTATACCATGGCATACTTCAATACAGTCAGGTTCAATTACAAGGTTACATGACCCCTAAAAAACATGGCCATTGAACCAATTAGTAATTATGTTGTCACTGACTGAACAGTAATCGATCAAGGGAGATAATAATCAAAACTATGACAATTTCTCACAGAACTTATTCAATAAATAACCTTCACTATCAATGGTAGTAGCTATATATAAACTGTTTCCCGTTCAATGCTGCTACACCCATGTTAAATAATTAAGCATACTTCATGAACTATTCAAGAACTCCTGAATAGTTCAAGAAAAAATCTTGTTTTCATGAATTCCATTTAAAGGGGCGTTTCCACCAGAAAGTCTCTGTACTGACAGGGTCAATGAACAAGTTTTTGGCAGCTATTTATACCATATAGATCTTGAATGATATTGTAAAATTAAAAATATATTTTAGAAAAAAAAAGATTATCACATTTATTTATCAAGATAATCAAAGACTTTCTAATTCACCTACTAAAGAAGACCAAAAATCATGCCAAAATTTGTTTTTACTTTTGATGTCAAATACAACCATTATTGCTTTCATTCTTCAACTATGGACTTTGTGGCTAAGTTACATTGTTAGTAGCTTTAAAAACACAGAATAGTTATCCATAGCTAAGGTTTTGACAATAAACAACAAAGTCTGGTAACTTTGTGTATCCAATTGTATGGTGATAAGCTGAATTAAAATCTCAATGTAAAGAAAGAAAACTTTAGAGAAATCTGTTTATGTTTGTATTTACTTATATGTGCCCCCCCCCCCCCAAAATGAAGCGTTTGAATACATTTTATCATACAATGTCATGTAAAATAAGTTTGATTATTAACCCTATAGAAATATATGACCAAAATATAATGCCTTGTTCACATTAAATTTTGAACGAGGTGCCATATGATATTTACCATTTATGATTTAAATCAACATTTTTGCGATTTTTGGTGCATGATGGTAGGTGGCAATGGTCTATAGAGAATGCGTTAATATTATACATGGGCATCATGCGATATTTTGTAAAGGGATCTTAAGGGAAGGCTGGGAGAAACCTGTATGGACGCTGCCCAGAGATTTACAGAAATCATGCGATTTCAGTGCAGTTCTTGTGCAGTCTTCACAAACTTCCAATGTAAATCGTATGTTGCCCATACAGTTGCTGCGCACTCCTTGGCAATCTCAATCAACTAGAGCATGCCATTGTGCAATGTTGGAAGAATAGTCCCAAACAGGTCATGGAAATATGTGTTGCCGATGAGGCATAGGTATGCCCAAGTTGTGAGAGCCATGGAAGCACACCGAAGTGGTTAAAGAATTATTCAGAAATAAAAAATGTACTGTTACTACCGTAATTGACTATTCGGACTGTAGGAATTTTGCGTTACGTGAATTGGAAAAAACGGAATTCTCTGAAAACCAAACAATTTTTCATGTGCCATCTTTTTTAGAATTCACCAAAAATCAGAATTCTCAAATGGCTTAATCCAGAAGGGGTCAATTTTCAGGGTTTTTATAGTAATTGGTGGTTTTTCTTTGTTATCATGTACATGTTGTACATGTATATCATACAAATTAAACATTTTGAAGATTTCGCCTCTTGGAAATGTAACCACCATGTTTTTTGGTGGTTGACATTAATTTATCAGATCTGTGTTAGGACAAAATATGAAATATGATCACTCATTGAATTATACAATGTAATGTTAACAAATTGAATAATACTTGCAAACATGAAATTTAGAAGTTTATAAAAGTTCTATTAAATAACTTTTAAGAGACGCATTTATGAGTCATCCATAGATTTAAGCCTATACTACTACATTAGGCCATCTTAAAAACATTTTGGTTAACATTTATGTGATAGGCCAGATTTACTAAAATCCCCAAACACAGTTTTCTAGCAATTTTGACAATAAAGTGTATTCCTGCTTTTAATTTTCAGTACAGGCATATCAAAGATAGCATAAATCAAAGTACTGTAAGTACTCATGGAAACTATAAACTTACATAGACTTGCACTGCAACATGAAAGGGAAACTTAAGTTTAACATGGCACATGTAAATAAACTGTTTTTGTTTGTTTGTATATATCCAGCTGTACGACCCATGGCCAACTTTCATGACCAGCATGAAATCGGGGAAATCAAGGGAATTAAGTCAAATTTCGGGTCTTATCAGATTATCACCAGAGTTACCCATAATTAGAGCACTGTGTTATTACCTATCTGCAAGCATGTGTGGTATACAGGGCCATAAAACCAGTCATGTGTAACTAATCTTACCTTAGGCATCTACTGTTGGATCGGGACTAATCGATGTTTCAGTTATTCTACAACATTTTAACTTTTCATATCAGCTGGGATCAATTTATACATGGTCCAAGATATCAGGCAGACTAATTTAAAGTAACAACTTCATTTTTTATAAAATAAATATTATTTTTATCGTTATCTTGAAAATTACAAATGTGCATGTATCAGGTTTTTTTTACACAAGCCGAATAGAACAAAATATTTCTTTATTTCACAGACAGTAATTATTATACATATTCTGTATTTTTATATAAATACACCGTGGCTTTATACAAAAACGTAAATGTTGAAAATCTTATGATCATAAAAAAATGCTTTAAAGTTTAGTATATTTTGTTATCTATGTCGGTGCTAATTCTTCGTTTTTAAACAAGTACACCGCAGCTTTAAATTATATAAGAATTTAATTTGAAAATCAGAAAAAAAATAGAATGTTTTGTTATACTCGTTTATGAGTATGCATGTTTATAAAAAAATCTATAGTTTACTGTGGATTATAGACTTCATTCACAGTTTTGTGCATTCATAAACATTTCCCCGTTAAAGAAAAAAATCTACTCCGAACAGCCCTTTCAAACAATTTAGAGAAATGAAAAATTACAGTTTATTTCTCATATACATTTTACGGATTATGGATAATGAAAGTCTGCATGACCATAAAAACAGAGACAGGATGTTACTTTACCCACAGGGTATACATTCTGATTGGAGTCAGATAATAAAGCAATTTAAGGATCATAAAAGATCCAATGTACCCCTGATTTATCTGCTTATCAACAGTCGGAGTCATATGAGGTGGACAGTTCACCTTTAAGCATTGCTCCTGGGAAGAACCAGTACTAGACTCCAATATCCTCCGTAAGCAACTGCCTACTTTCTCACACAAAGATACATAGATAAAATGTAGTCCTTTGGTCTGCATCAAAATTCATGCACACTGAGTAAATGACGGCTATAGAAACTAACATGCAGTTTCCAAAAATGCCTAAATTCTGACCTTATGTGAAAAGTTCAGGTTGCATAACTGCAAGCTAGTTTTTTATGGAAGGCCTGGGAGAAATCTAGAACATCATACAAAAATCTAGGACTCAGGACAATTACAGGACAGAACAATAAGTTTGTTGACATGAAGAATCATCACATCTTGTATGAGGCCATCATTAAAAAAATATTGGGTTGTGGTTACTGGCAGTACAGTTGACCAAAACTCGCAAGAAATGTTTTTTCACAATTTATTTTATTACATTAAACACAAAATATCTTAAATAATATGTTAATATGTTATACTTTTCATATATCATAAAAACATGAGTGACTTACGTCCTTTTATAAGAATGATAAGCTATTGATGTACCGGTACTCCCCCCCCCCTTCTCAGAAGTGCTGATTTGTTGATTATTGTAAATTCTGATCAGATAAAGATTATTAATGATAAAGGTCAGATATGATAAATATCAACAATAGTTTTCAGGAATATTCTGATAAATTGTAATCACCACGTTTTAAACTGATAAATTATAAAAGTGCTTGATGCAGGAAGTCAACAATTCATGACACAGATCATTCTGGTGAGAATTTATAGGATTGGTAACTCATTAGTGGAGCCAGTAATACATATATGTTTATTCTTTAAAATTTTGCAAAAAACATTAAAGATAATTTGTTGAAGTACAAGAAAAAATAGTCAAAATACAGGTACCCCAGACCAACTCTTCTTTAGTAGAGATGACCTACTTTTTAGAAGTATGTTAAAATAGAATATGTATATCATTTCCTTTTAGCATGTCCATATTATTATTATCTAAGAAAATAAATATATATACCAAGATATCATTATTCACTAGTGAATTAAAAGTCCCTGACCAAACTAAGATAGAAATGAAATATCATTTAATGAAATTGCATTCAATTTCTAGATATTACGCTAGATATTATGTGCCAGCCCTAAATTTTTACCAACAAAAATCCAAATTACTTACATTCCAGGTGATAATTCTCAATATCTCATTTAAAGAATTTGGAAAAAATGTAAGAAAAGAGAAAAAAATTCTACGCTGCCCTAAATTTATGGCCAATTTACAATAAACTTAATGTTTCATGCCACACCAATAATTAACAACCAAACCTGGAAGTTATAAATGAATGACCAGGAAAATTTTATAACTTGACTGTCAAACAATTAAAATAGGATGATAAAATACCACATAATCTTATACATCATCTTTTCCTTCTCAAGTCAATTACAGTTAGTTAAACAATATTCTAAATGCTAACATTTGAGAGCTGTTTTAACTGTGATAAAGCATTGAATTTGATGTCCTCCTTAAGAGAGACTTAAATTGTTAGTACTAATTTTTCAAATAACTAATCCACTCGATACACAATACGTATAATCTCTAAGCATTCGACTGTACAAACCGGTAAAATTGACAAAATTAATGTACTCTGCTATACCGACATTGTAACAAGTACTAAAACTGCAAAAATTTAATTTAAGACCTAAAAATTTGTTGTTTCTGGATACACTCTCATTATGGTGTAAGTAGGTTTTTTGCTCTTGAAAGCATGTGGAAAATTTAAAAAAAGTGGATTTTCCTTTCCTAATGGCCCAATCAAAAGTGTAAGGGTTGGGGGGGGGAAGCATGGCAGGTCAGGTAACCGGAAACAAACAAAATGTTGAGGACTATATTTAAAGTGGTTATAGACCTGAATTATATCTTCTCACCCAGTATGTGTCAAACTACATTTATGTCTCAGTCCACATAGAGTAATCAAGATATAGGAATTAAATTTAACATTCAACTAAATCTGTGCCTTTGCATTGTCCATTAAGTAAAATTTTGTTTGACACCAAAATCAGGTAAGATCCCACTGATTACAAGAAGCAGTAGGGGTTAACTCCCCCGCATCCCTTCCCTTGTTCAACTCTCTCAGTCTAATTGGAGGTCGTACATAGGTCTTATAAAGAATTATGAGAAAAGCTTACTACTCTCCTGGTTCATAGAATTCCTTTAATTAAATTAGGATAAATTTTCACACAAACAGTAAAAAAGTCATTTTTGTGCGGCCATTATGTAATATGCATAGTTCCAGTTTGCAATAAAGAACACTTTAAATAACGCAAGAATATTAGCATGCCCACAGAAATAGTAATATGCTTATATACGACTCAAAATTTGATCAGGACCACTTGCGATATTGCTTGTAGTGGTTAAATTGCTTCATAATTGATCTGATTTTATCATAATTAAAATTTGTACGTTCTTGAAAACATCATAATGTCAGTGCAAATATAAAACAAATGATGTCCATTGAAGCATATCTTTGTTCTATATATTTGTATGTACAGACTATTCAAACATTACATAAGTGATCTTTATCAGTTTATCAAATTTTGAGTAGATTCTAGTATTACATATTTTCACAAAATTAAAACTATTTTGTTTTCTTTATCTTAGTCTGTTATTTCTTTCAGAAAAATATCTGCCATATAGCAGTGTGAGTCAACAAACTTGTGCTTAGAAATAAAACTGGAATAATTCAAACAGAACAATCATGCAATATGGGTAAGTAATTTAAAATCCTTACCGTCTACTTTTATTTACTAAACTGTGTATAAGGGAAGTAACTCTTTAAAACTTATATAGTTCAAGGGAGGTAATAAATATACATTATAATCATACTGGTCCCCATTATCTGTCTGTACATTTTGGTTCCCTGCAACATGAAATTGGAACCTGTTTGCTCTTTGATACAAAGAAATATTTATTTAAAAAAGTAACCATATTTTTCAGCTTTCTGGCGATAAAAAGAGATATACATGTATATCTTTTTTATCAAGTCATATTTGGTTGCCTTGATGTCAATTTTTTGTAGTCAGTATTTTAGAAATCTATTTTTTTACTTTCATCTGATTTCAGATGGAATCGTTTTGATCCATTTCAAGTATTTGAGGTAAGTGGAAAACTAGAATTTATCTTATCAGTACAAAATATAGTTGGTGATGGCAGTATTTCAAACTAAAATCAAGCTAAAAATTGTTTTCAAATATTAAAAGATATACTATTAAAAAATATATATATTACTTTGAATAAAAAGGAATGTAGGAGTGTGTTATATAGCACAGGCTACCGGCATGTGACAATAGCAAAATAAATTTAAAAAAAATAAATATTTTTTTCACCATATATCTATTATATACTCTATAATATATATATGCTGAAATTTTTTTTTTTATTTGAAACTTTATTTTGCTGTTATCACATGCCGGTAGCCTGTGTTATATAGTACATGCATATTTATCTATAAATTGGCTGGGATATCCACCAGCCCGATTAACTCATTTGGTAGAGCATCTGACTTGCAAGCAGGAGGTTGTGGGTTGGAGCCCTGCATCAGGTACATTATTTTCCTCCTCCTATATTACACCCCCATGCCATTTATAGAATAAACTGGTGCAGACATTTATTGATAAGTATAAGTGTTATATAAGAAATAGAATCTATCATAACTTACCTGTTGTTGACTTAATTGGCAATAATAGATGCCCTCCCCCACCAGGAAAAGATATTATCACCATCTATGTTAGCAAATTAATCATTGCTTGTGGAGGTGGTGGTGGTGGTAGAAGGAATTTAATAAAGTTAATATTGACTTGAATTATTTGTGATGAATCCAGACAAAAAATAATAAAAGGTATGGACTTACTTAACTGTCCCTGTTTAATTCACCAAAGCTAGTTTCTTACAGCTTAGTAATGTAAATAAGTATAAAAGTGTTCATGACCTCTTAAGTATGAAAGGTACGGTATGTTAAGAAAAATTAGATAAACCAGATGCCCCCTAATAGGTAACTACATAGAAAGACCATGACCTTTTGACCCCAAAATCAATAGGGGGCATCTACATGTGATGACCAACCTCTCAACCAAATAGGCTATTTCATTCTCTAGTAATTTGTCAGACAAGGTTTTTGTGCTGGAGGTCACTGAGAGTGTGACCTTGACCTTTGTTGTACTGACCTCAAAATCAATTAGTTCTCTAGTTATTGCGTGGACAATGTTTAGTTACGGAAGGACTGACAGACCGATGGACCATTCAACCGACATGTGCAAAGCAATATACAATGTACTCCCTTTGAATGAAAGTTTGGTCTATAAGTATTTACTGTAAATTTGAAAAACAAAGTCAAGTAAAGCTCTACTGAAAATGATGGTTATGACAATGATGATCATTATTATGATGACGATGATGATTATGCTGATGGTGATAATGATGATTTAAATATGAAGACTATGATATTGCAGGCGGGTAGCTAGCCCTCCATGGATGTGGATTCAGGATTAAGCTAGGGGGGTGTCCGGGGGCATGCTCTCCCGGAAAATTTTGAAAATAATGGTGCAATCTGGTGCATTCTAGGCGATTTCAGGGTCATTAATGTAGTTCTCAAGAAGTCAGTTTTGGTACCATAAATCAGCGAATAAATGCTATAGTCAGGATTCCTGATTTTTTTTTTTTGTCTGAATCATGTGGATTCAGCCGCGTACTCACGTATAGGCAGCTACGCGCCTGTATTGGGAAGGGTATCACATACTTATAATATCCGCTTCAGCAATGATACTTGGATATAGTATCCATCAATGTGCATGTCAGCTACATGTTCTAGTATTGTTTCAACTGATTTCATATAATACTGTCAAACCTGTGAACAAAAGCCATCCTTAGGAACAATAAATATGGCCTTTATTGACAGGTGACCTTTATTTGGAGACCATTTTGTTCTTAATAATAAAATGATGGTTTTTAAAGTCCCATTAGCCATGAAAAAAAAACAATTGCTGATATTATCCCAAGATAATAATCAAGATAATTATTACCAACGAAACAAGCCCTTTTTCTTCTAAAAACACTCATTTCGCAGTCAATTTTGCTTTAGCAAACTTGAAAAATATAAAGAGCGCGTGACGTCACCTTATGCCGTGTGCATAATATGACTGCGGGAAAACACAGCTGTTCTATAAATAGTATTTTTTTCAATGATATTGAAAAAACTACAATAATGGTTTCAGAAACATTTTTTCTTGCTATAAAATATGCACGGAGGAAAACGCCCCCGATTCCTCTCTTTTAGGCCAAAATTAATAGAAACTATCACGACCGATAAATTTGTATGCTTATGGGACTTTAAAGTTTGACCTTTACACAGAGGGGGCCTTTATTTGGAGGTGGCTCTAAGATTTGAATGGAAAGAGAACATGCTAACTGATTATAAGTTGAAAGCTTGTATAAAAGCCTTTAATGTGTTCAGTAAATCACAGAAATAAAAAGTGACTCTGACAGTGTCAATTTCAATACCATCACAAATAGGTAACCACAAATTTCAATAACATTTTACAGTAGGAGGCAGACGGAAGATGCTTTGTTTAAAATGGTGAAATAAGCCCACGCATTAAAGCAGATTATCATTTTTGTGGTAAAAACTCAAAATATCCAATAACCCATAAACCTTTTCTTTGGACTACACAGTATAATACAGGGGCTTGTTGATATTTAAGGCTATTTAGAAATAAGCGAAAAAGAAATATCCTAAAAAGGGTGAATAAGCAATTAAGGAGGGGATGGCTGGTGGGGGTTGTGATGTGTAAGCCTGAATCATTCCCACAATTATCTCCCCTTGTAAAATATTGCAAACCTTAAGCCAACACCTGAAACCATCTTAAACAAGAAGTGATTGTGAAACATGGATACCCTCTAAAGGTTAACTGGAAAGAAAGACCTTGACCTTTGACCTATTGAACTTAGAATCAGCATGGGCCATATACATGCAATGACCAACCTCCTAACCAACTCTGAGGACCTAAGACCAAATCATTCCCTAGCCATTGGTTGGACAAGGTTTTTGTGCTTAAGGACACTGTAACCTTGACCTTTAACATACTTGGACTTCAAAATCGCTAAGGGTCATCCACTTAATTATGATGACCAAACTCCAGACCAAATCTGAAGAGCTTGGGCCAACTTGTTCTCAAGTTTTGGTTGGACAAGGCTTTGTTAAGGACAAACAGATGGACCAACCGACATGTGCAAAGCAATATACCATCTTTTCTTTGAAAACAGATATAATTACTATGAGTCGATATTTTGATTGTGATTTAGTGAAAATGCGAAAAATAGGTGATTATCTGAAAAAAAGCAGACAATTAGAATACAGTAAAACCTTAATTATTTAAAGACTGGCTTTATAATGGTGATCTCATTTTCAAGTTGAAATGTTGAAGACCAGTCTGAAAAATCAAAGTACTGAAAGTATTCATGGAAACAAAACTTACATAGACTTGCACTGCTAACATGGAACTGGGAACTAGTTCAACAATTGAAAGGCTGATGTAGATGCATGTAAACGTATTTCTTTGGTCCGCATAAAAATTAGCGAGTGACAGCTATTGAAAGCCGAACTATCAAGAAGTTGCTACCAAGAGAGAGTCTAAATTTTGAAGAGGTTTTTAACATAAATTAGGGACAATTGTTCAACTCTCTCAGTCTGATTGGAGATCATACATAGGTCTTATAAAGAATTACGAGAAAACAAAAATACTGGCTGAGGCATTAAATACCACATGAATATGTTTAACAAATTTGATTCATTAAAAAGGTCAACGAATTACAAGCGTAGCACATAAGCCACAGGTGTATGCCCTTAAATCGAAATACTCTATCTAAATCCTTACATACCCAAAACCCAATGAGATGTGAATGTTATATAAAACTAATTATGAATACTGTTTACAAGAAGTGAGTGGACCATCTATAAATCTTTTTACAATATGGTGTAACTAAAAAAAAAAACTGAGACTATCAATAAAATATTTTTGGTTTCTGGTACAATTTTTGTCATAAGTTGAAAATTCGATCTTCATGACAGTGTTGAATTTTCGTTTACATTTTTTTTTACATTAGTGGTTATGGTTAGTGTTTTATTATAATACAGTGGCTTACATTTACGTAACATGCATATTTTTGGGGGACTATTAACTATATAATTGCCCTATATGCACAAAGACTGATATACAGTCACTTATTCCCAGCGCATGAATTTTAATGTGGACCAAAGTACTACACATCTGTACATCCGCCACATTAAAACTAGTTCCCCTTCCATATTGCAGTGCAAATTTTTTTCATTTTTGCATTTTCGTACCGAAAAAGTGAAAATACCGCATGCATAATTAAGTAACATACCATATTACATGTAATCACTCTTTAACAGTTTTACACAATATTTAATATGATGTTCAGTCAGTGTTCAATTTCACAATTTTCGCATAAAATTACATTGAGAAGATTTAAACCAAAACTCAAACTCTTTATTTTTCTGTGAGATTGATCTTATGATGGTAATATTGGTGTTTGAGTAACAAGCAAGGACAAGCACTGATCTTTGTCTACAAATATAAATGAATCATTGTACAAGTTTCTATAAGATTGGTTAAAATGTTTAACCAATCATTTTAATATTTAGCCTTAATCTACATTTTATAGTTTTATAACTATTGATAAGTACATCTAAAAGAAGTGTTGAAAAGGCGAAAAGGTTAATGTATGGCTAGAGGAAAGTTCAAAGATGCAATGATATTTATGTACCGGTAGAAATTGTGGGCGTGGGATATAAAACATCTCAGGAGTTATTTAGATGAATGTATTTGATCACAGCTAGTATAGTGATTGGATTACTTCTGAAGAAAATTGTACTATTTATAGCTCATTATAGTTTTGATGTTAGAAATATTTTTTGATCATTTTTAATAATAACCATATCGTATCTCCTGTAATTAAGAAAATTGTTGGAATTATTTTCTGAAATATTGGATATAACTGATGCATAAAAAGTATGTGTCAAATCATGCAATGAGAATTTAGTGAATTCATAGTGAATAGCTCTGTTTATTCAATACTGATTACTTAACAAAGTTAACATTGTTTACTTGAAACTGATTACCGGTACATAATTATTACTGATTATTTAAAATTTGATTACACAATATTGATTGCTTAACATTGCTTACTTATTACTGATTACTTTAAATTGATTACTGATTACGATTACTTAAAATTGATTACTTATTACTTAAAAATGATTACTGATTACTTGAAATTGATTACCTATTACTGATTACTTAAAATTGATTACTTATTACTTAAAAATGATTACTGATTACTTGAAATTGATTACCTATTACTGATTACTTAAAATTGATTACTTATTAAATAAAATTGATTACTTATTAAATAAAATTGATTACTTATTAATTAAAATTTATTACATAACACTGACTACTTAATACGGACTGAAATGCTGAATTACACACCATTCTATTTTAGCAATAGTTGTATGACAATCTTGAATTTCTTATGTAAAATATATCCAGCAAAACATTGAAATGAATATAAATATTCTCACCGTAGTGTCTGCTGTCTGACCACGCAGCCACAGAATACATTTCTATACATATAAATATTTTCTGTTATTTGAAATAATTACTTTTTCTTGCCTCCCACAAAAGGTCAGCTTTTATAAGGTAAACAATTCAAGCTGGCTCCAAGTGTTACCGTGGATACTTTCGAGTGATTACCAAAAATGGTGGGATATAGTGCTGGAAAATATTTTAATATTTAAGTGAAATTGGTGAACATTTATTCAGTATAGCTATTTAAACACGACTTGTTAAAGCATCGTATTCGACAAGACAGAAACATATACAAAACATATGCATGCAGTATCAAGAAATGTCGAATTATATGAAGCTGTAATAAAAGATTGTGCAATGTTGTGGAAAATTTAATTATTTCTGTGTGTGCATATTTAATTTATCTTAAGTAAATGAAAAGGGAATGTAAATTGGTACATAATCCATTGTGCTGAAATTTAAAGTTGAAAATTTATTAGGTTATGTTCCATGTTTAAATGTTTTGAATATAAAAGATGGATAAATACAACAGTGACAGTGATGACACGGAGATAGAAGCACCGTTACTCCGTCCAAGAAATTCTGGAAGGAATCGTAGAGTTTCTATATTTAGTTTATATGATGTAAGTGATTCTATATTTTTTTTACACAATATGCACTTGTATATAGATAGTTAAAAAATATCAAAATATTGGACAATTATTGTTTATTTATTTCACCCTATACAGTTATGCAAGTGCCTTCATTTTGTAAAAAAAAAAACACAATTTTAACCTTAGCTTATAAATCACATGTACTGGCATACTAAGATATTAAATATTTTATAAAAATCAAATTTTCAACTAATAATTTTCGATTTATAATTTCTAGCTGATCTTTTCTGAAAAGATGTTTTAATAAAATAGATGAGGTTTGAACAAGATTATTAATAAATTTCTTAAAGATTGGTAGACAATGTGTCTCAATGTGTATCATATGATTTAAATTTTATGATAGTTCAAAAAGTCATCTTTTATAGTATAATTATTGATCACATTTTGTCACACAAAGCCATTTCAATAACAGCATATATTAAACATCCATTTATCTACATTCCCAAAGACTTCTTTCAGAATACATGTATTAATTACCCTATTCTGTTTTGCAAAATGTTGTCAAAACTGACTGAAGGCTACCTGAGAACTAAGGTAAATTCCAACTCATAATCAAATATTCATTCATTTAATAGAACAAGCATGTTTTTGTTTATATGTTTTAGTGATTTAATGCCATTTTCAACATGATTTCAGTCATAATTATCATGGCAGGCATGTGCAGTTATCCTAACCAGCTTCCCTGGATTTCATTTAGGTAATCAGTACTATGACCACATTCTATCTGCGAGCTACTATCAAGCTACATTACATAATTCAGAGGTGGCGGACAATTTAACATAGGATTTTATTGCTTCAGCCAGATTTGTATCGGACAGCGTGAGACTAGCCCGGGGTTCGAACTCACAACCTCTTGATCAGTATAGCAACACTCTAACCACTGAGCTAAATGGGCGGGCAGAACAAGTGAAACCTCTAATAAAAGACCATGACCTGCCCAAGAAGACAATAAAATTATGTCTCTCCCTTATTGGAATTTGTTCGCATGCTAAGATCAAATAAGGCTAAATGTTGATCAATTCAATTCACAAAAAGGCACTGAGGGTATGAGCAAACATGTCATATAATATAATGATCCTTTTAATTAATAATCAATTAAATCAAGCCTACAGTCTCACAAGTTGCTTTTGTGTAATATCAGGTTAATTGATAGCTTATATAACCTTGAACACCCTGGCTCTGCAAATTTTAATTAAAGAAAATTGTTTAAAATCATCGAACCAGATAAAGTCTCACATCACTATTACACCACCCCGTCAATCAAAATAAAATGATAGCAATATTTATAACTCAACTTTGTAAACCAAAAATAACTTTAAATTATATTTTTCAGTGTTATCTAAATGATCTCAATTTGGGTGGGAGACCTATCAATAATTTTACATGATAATGGTTTCATTCAAAACAACATGTCATGGGAACTATTTGATAGTTGATATTTTAAAATTCACAAGATATTCATCTCATCATTTTTTTATCTGTAGCAAATTTGACAGACAGAAACATGCGGCACTACATTTTTATCTGTAGCAAATTTGACAGACAGAAATAGTGGCACTACATTTTTATCTGTAGCAAATTTGACAGACAGAAACATGACTGTGGCACTACATTTTTATCTGTAGCAAATTTGACAGACAGAAACATGTGGCACTACATTTTTATCTGTAGCAAATTTGACAGACAGAAATAGTGGCACTACATTTTCGCATTAAGTTTTCTATAGAGTAGCTTGCCTATTAGAGTGAACTTATATGGTGACAAAATGTATTGATGTTGATTTGTATCAATTATTCATACAAACATAATCTTGCCAGACTGTTCATCTGAAAACTGTATATCTAGAGGGACAAATTGTGTAAAAGTGACATATCAAACCTAAATGCATTAAGACTTTGCTTTCATCAGGTGTACATAAGTGTTTAACCTTGATATTATATTAGAATGGTAAGAAATGATATGATTGTATCTTAATACATTCAAACCTGTGTTAGCAGCCATCTCCAAATAAAGGCCACCCTGTAAATAAAGCTCATTCTTTTCAAAAAAACATTTTTGAGAACAAAAAAAATCTTAATAAAAGTCACCTGTAAATAAGAGTCACATTTTGTCTTTACCATGGGTGGCCATTGTTCACAAGTTTGACTGTATATCATACTGATGAACAGTTGCAAGGTTTCTATGAAGAGCGATTTAAGGGTTAATGGAGAGCGTAGTACAGTCTGTATATATCATACTGATGAACAGTTGCATGGTTTCTATGAAGAGCGATTTAAGGGTTAATGGAGAGCGTAGTACAGTCTGTATATATCATACTGATGAACAGTTGCATGGTTTCTATGAAGAGCGATTTAAGTTCAGTTTCCATGAGTACTTTCAGTACTTTGATTTTATATTAAGTCCTTATGTTGACCTTCATAATAAATATTGTATTTTTGTCTTTCCAGGTCGAACATCAGCCATGTATGCTTTTTTATGTTAAGGTCATAAAGGGTCACAATATTACGAAGGGGTCAAAGGCTAAGGACTGGTGTAAGTATTCGTTAGTCTATATTATATTTACAGTCAAGAAATTTTCCAAAGTTAACTATATATAAAGCATTAAAACAGCAGACAGAGAAATTGTCAGGTAGTTTGCAGACGACCAATAGGTCATGGACTTGCGCTGTAACTTAAAACCATCTGTTTGTCTGTCATATATTAACTTAATACTGACAATTTTCAGGAAATCATAATAAAAGACATTGATTCAAGACAAATATCATATGTAGTATTTATAATACCAAAGATATGATTTCTCATAAAAAACAAGGACACCATTCTGTTTATGATTGTAATTCCAATTTCTCTGAAGATACAACAAATTCTATCCATCGACTTTATATAAAAACAGGAGATATTTCTCCCGCTAAGTAAGAATTTGACATCTTAAATTTTGATGTCTACATCCCCACCTTAGAGACAACCGTATTTGTCTACTTCATCTACCCTGGAGCCTACTTGGTGTATCAAATTCTGTCCTGTCTGGGGGGACCCCGGGGGGCATAATATTGACAAATGCATTATAAGTGTTCAAACAAACCAAACTTGCATAAATTAGTGAAACAAGTCATAAAACAGTGGAATCAAGTTCCATAAACAATATACAATGTATTTATATTGTGTAATAAATATCAGCTTGAAGCCTGACAAAAACAAAACACTTAACTGGATTAGTATTTAAATTCAAGAATGAATCAAGTAGTTAGCTAACATTAAATAGTCAACTTAGTCTAACTTTCTGTTTATAAAATAATAATTTATTCATGATAGGGGGGGGGGGGGGGGGGGGGACTAAAGACAATGACAAAATAAATGTTTCTGGTTACATGCTCATTAAGTTAGGGTATCAAGGGCTCAGCGCAACACTGTAGTAACTTGTTCTCATTTCAATATGAGTTACGACACTGTTGCATTGAACCATCGGTATTTAATTAGGGATTTTTCACTTTTTCATTTTTGGAACTTGATTTTATCATAGAGCAATCTACCCTCCTTGGACTCCATAACAGATTGGTTGAAAGAAAGCCGCATAAAGGAAATAGTATGCAACTAAATAGTGTGATTATACAGATGTATCTGGCATATTTCCTCAATTAAGCATGTCAGATCTAAATATATTTCAAATAATTTTTATGCTTGAAAATATGTGGAAAGGTAAAAAAGTGAGACAGTGGATGTACCATTCCACAGACCTAATTAAAAGTCTATGGTCGCAGGGAAATATTAGGGTATATAGTCAGTTAACCTGAAACAAACAATTTTTTGATGCATTAAAATGATGTAGAATATTACCATACTGTAGCTACAAGATATTAGAACATGTACAAGTACAACATCACTTAAGCTGACACAATATCTAATGCAAATTGTTCAACATGCAGACATCATTTATTTATTTTCTCCATTACTTCTGAAACTTCACAAGATTTCAACTTTGCCTGATTGAATGTTTACTGTACATTGCTTGATTATGAAAACCTCACAATTTTCTATAGAAAATATTAAATTATTTAGGTAACATTCAGACTGTATATAACAAAACAATGAGATATGTCTTTAGACATTTTACAAAGACTGAGCAAGATGGTTATGAACTCCCATTTGTTATTGAACTGAAAAACGGCTGACACAGAACAAAATCGATTGAAACTCAAAGAATCAAGAATCTTAACCATAACAATGCTGGAATGGAAATTGCAAAGCCTGACTTAGCTCTTTACTGTTGTGAGACAAATTTCTGAATTTTCCTTACAATATCCCTTAAACTGATAATGGACTGGTTCCGTTCCGAATGTTGGACAATTCCATTCAGGAAATTTAGGGGTGTTTCTCTCAGGGGCGAAACATCTCCCCAAGTAGCCAGGGTCAATTGTCAACTTTTCCAGTTATAACATTGGTTGAAGACCAAAGGATAAAAAATCATCAACCATCAATAAGTTAGCTTGAAGGCTTTCTAACTTGTGAATATTTCTGGCCCCTGATGGGATTGGCACTTGCAGTGGTGATCGAGGGACAGAGACCAGAGCCACCATGGTGGCCCCTTTCTGAACATTCAATGCTCTGACGTGGAAACAAATATCACTATGTATCATCAGTAGCTGGTGGAGATGGAAAGACAAAAAGTTACAACATTTATTTATAGGTTTAGTGAATTTAAATTCTACCATTGCTTGTATGGGCATTAGATTAATGTTTTTTCGTACATTAAATAACTGTAGAACACAAAACTATAGACAGAATTTAACCAATTTATCAATTATTTCAACAATTTGTGGTGTAAACATAAAACCCTCAAGGCAGAAACCACTTATATTGTATTCTGTTTGACGTAAATAGACTAGTAATTGTTGAACAGTACAGCAATTACTATAATTCAATAACCAATTATCAATATACAAAAATATCCTCCCTATATTTATATAATAAACTCCAACATTTTACAGTTTTATAAACATAGATGTTAATGTTATGGGTGAAAGGAGGTACCGGTACGATGACGATAAATATTTGGTCGACATATTTTATGTACCAGTAAAATGGACATTGAACCAATAAGCATTGAGACTATTCATCTCTTGTTTTCAAACATGTTTTAAGGTAGCAGTAAAGTAGTTGTGTGAATGAATTGTTTGTGATATTAATTAGCTCAATTAATTAGCTCTGTTGGTAGAACATCTAACTTGCAAGCAGGAGTTCCCAGGTTTGAGCCCCTCATTGATTTGTTTGTTTTTTCCCTCCTATAACAGTAATAATATAGTTAACAAACTACTTGTATGCTTGTGTCTTATCATGTTAATAAATGTCAAAATTTGAGCAAAGGCTACTCTAACGCACATACTTATGATAAAATTGCCATATATTTGGAAGGTGATTCTTGAATCATGTTCCTATGACATCATCTTGAACATATCATCCTTGGACCTTAATAACAGCCATACTTAGGAAAGCCACACTAGAAAATAGGTCTGGACAAATAAAGACAAAAAAGACATTTGATTTAATTTTTATTTAATTATAATGAAACTTCTTGTCAAATGCTGCTTAAAACTAAATCCAATTATAGCACATAATCAGAACTTGACACTTTAACGTAGCAGTAATAGGATTAAATGAATAAATTCTCTAACCATGTGAAAGATTTAAAACAAAAGCTGACCATTATGTGTATATGTGATTTAGGATAGAATTCCCATACCTTTAATAAAATGTTGAGGGCTCAGCGCAACATTGTCGTAACTCATATTAAAATAAGAACAAGTTATGACAGTGTTGCATTGAGCCCTTGTAATGTGCTTTTTATGATTCATGTTTAGCTGTAGTGATAACAGAAAAAAACAGGTGACATGTTGATCATTTATCAATTAAATGTCTGTTAATAATCTATATGTTGTCTGATGAAGATGGTTATAGTAAGGTTAACCTGTGTTTGAAATCCTATATTGGAATAAAACATTATAACATCTATACAATGTCCAAAACATGAAATGTATATAACATGTAACAGGTGAGAGACATTGATGATGTTCTATTGTGATAATTTTCTGATCAGTTCTCATAGTGAACACATAATTGGGTTATTAATATTTCTACAATTTTACCCTGTAACTCAATTTTTGGTGCTTAGTGATTTTTGGTATCATTTCTTTCATCTCGATAAGCTCTTTACAATTTATGAACATACCACATGCTTCTAGATCTCCTCTAAGTAATAGATACAGTACAAGTTTTTCTTCAAAAGTGTCTTCTTACAGACGTAAGGAGACGGTTCGCTTAGACAAACATACCAATTTGTCCGAGGCGAAGCCGAGGATAAATTGGTTGTTTGTCTAAGCGAACCGTCTTCTTAGCGTCTGTAAGAAGACATTTTTGAAGAAAATACGAGTACGTGTATCTGACTTATACGACGAGAAAGGATTATGTCCACGTGAAAGTTGAGTTATTGAAAAGTGTCTTCTTACAAACGTTAGAAGACACTTTTTGAATAGCTCTGCTGGGGGTATAGTCGTATAAATAGGGTTAATCCGAATGCCACAAGCCCCATAAAGACCGTAATGTTCTTATTTACGCCAAACTTCAAAACTTTAAATGCAAATTACTAAGAATTTTGGAAAAAATGACATACAGCAGACGACAAAAGTGTTTTGGATTGTTCTTTCTTTCAGTTTTTCATTTCCGTAATTATAGTATATTCTGTTTTCAATATAAAAATCATTCAAATTATTTTTCAGTGGATATTCCAGACCCTTATGTGACAGTTAGTATCAAGACCTCACCGCACGGAACACAACGCACCAAACACCTTGATAATGATGTGAATCCAGTGTGGAACGAAACATTTAAATTTTATCTTAATCCAAATATAGACAATGTTTTAGGTAAGACACATAGAGTTGCCTTCTACCTGCTAAACTTAAATTTGTTTTCCTAACTCAACAATACACTCCGTTATCAATTGATCTCCCCGGGACCTTCCATCTGTAAACATTAATATCTCTCGACTCATAGGTAAATTGCCTTATTTTTGTATGAAATTATTTAAGTACCTGATAATTTAAAATGATGTAGCGCACCAAGTGCTATGATGTTGTGAAGAAAGTTTGTAGTTAGAATCTTTGATAAAGGCCTGAAAACGAGATAAAGATTTTTTCATTTTTGTGGCAAACATCCGGGTGGGACCAATCAGAAGAATACTTTATCCCGTTTTAACGCCTAGATGAGACATTAACATCATGAACTGTTTTTACAATTTTTTTAGTTACAATAGCCATTCCTTGGTGCGCTATATTATTTTCCTTCTTATAATAAAAACGCATTCCATCGATCGTAGAAGCAGCGGGTACGTAAACTCTGACATAGTGTATTAAAGTAGTACATTTTGTACTTTAGTATGCGTCAAAGTTGACATGAGCTGAACTAATTTTCAGTTTCCAATAAACTACCCGGTAGCCAACTTATCATTATTATACCCCCCTACCAATGGTATATAGGAGTCACTTTGTCGGTCGGTCGGTCCCGAAACTTGTCCGCACTGTATCTTCTCTATGGATTAAAGGAGTTTTTAATTACTTGGTACATTTGTTCACCATCATGGGACGGTGTGTCATGCGAAAGAATTACGTCAATATCTCCAAGGTCAAGGTCACACTTGGAGGTCAAAGGTAAAAAATGAGCTTGTACGGGCCATAACTATGTCATTCATTGTGAGATTTTTTAATTGCTTGGTACATTTGTTCACCATTATGGGACGATGTGTCATGCGAAAGAATTACGTCAATATCTCCTAGGTCAAGGTTACACTTGGAGTTAAAAGGTAAAAAATGAGCTTGTACGGGCCATAACTATATTCATTGTGAGATTTTTAATAGCTTGGTACATTTGTTCACCATCATGGGACGGTGTGTCATGCGAAAGAATTACGTCAATATCTCCAAGGTCAAGGTCACACTTGGAGGTCAAAGGTAAAAAATGAGCTTGTACGGGCCATAACTATGTCATTCATTGTGAGATTTTTTAATTGCTTGGTACATTTGTTCACCATTATGGGACGATGTGTCATGCGAAAGAATTACGTCAATATCTCCTAGGTCAAGGTTACACTTGGAGTTAAAAGGTAAAAAATGAGCTTGTACGGGCCATAACTATATTCATTGTGAGATTTTTAATAGCTTGGTACATTTGTTCACCATCATGGGACGGTGTGTCATGCGAAAGAATTACGTAAGTATCTCCCAGGTCAAGGTCACACTTGGAGGTCAAAGGTAAAAAATGAGCTAGTACGGGCCATAACTATGTCATTCATTGTGAGATTTTTTAATTGCTTGGTACATTTGTTCACCATTATGGAACGATGTGTCATGCGAAAGAATTACGTCAATATCTCCTAGGTCAAGGTTACACTTGGAGTTAAAAGGTAAAAAATGAGCTTGTACGGGCCATAACTATATTCATTGTGAGATTTTTAATAGCTTGGTACATTTGTTCACCATCATGGGACGGTGTGTCATGCGAAAGAATTACGTCAATATCTCCAAGGTCAAGGTCACACTTGGAGGTCAAAGGTAAAAAATGAGCTTGTACGGGCCATAACTATGTCATTCATTGTGAGATTTTTTAATAGCTTGGTACATTTGTTCACCATTATGGGACGATGTGTCATGTGAAAGAATTACGTCAATATCTCCAAGGTCAAGGTCACACTTGGATCTGTGACAAGGCGGTATGTGGGTTTTTTTTAAGTCACTCTGTGGCATTTTGTACTGCCCAATCAGAAAAAGCAATTAGGATTAAATTGTCTGCTAAGAATTACTTAAAGGTCATTTGCTTAGAAAATTTCATTGTTCTCTGTATTGAACATCATAAATGGAATATTCTAGAAATAACATCATTGTAACACAATTTATTATTGTCATGGTAACCAAAGGCTTACCAAGATAAAAAAGATCACAGGATGAAAATTGTCTTGATTGTTAAGTTTTATATCAAACCACTAGCTGGACCCTGCATTGTTCCAAAGAGGCTTGACGGACCCCTTTGCATTATAATACCCATTTTTTCCCTAGCCTACTTTGATAATTAAAGCCCACATTATGCTATAAGTTAACAGTAAAATATTGAAATTGATATTTTTTTAAAAAAATGCAGATGTAGACATTAGACCAGTATGTAATTTGGAAGGATGGGATTGTATATTTAATTTATTTCTAGTTTTCCTGTAACAACATTATTAAAAAGCTACCTGTATTTAAGTGCATTTTAAATCCATAAAAATGGCTAAATGCATTAAGAAGAAAGCTGTATGAGTGTCCAATGACAGCTGCTGCTGTCTACATTAATAAATAGGTGTTGCCTCATGCAGTCCAAATATGATCAATACTCAGGTAGTTTAAAGGATGGGTGGGATGTTGTACCTTTATCCTATAATAAAGAAACATACAATTTGAAATAAAGCCGGCTCTGACTCATCTTCACAATTTGTATAAAAATAGAACATCGAATGTTTCCACTAATGTAAGTCACACTATGATTTGAGTCATTACACAAGTATGTAGAACGAATTACATTACAGAACATGTTGCTTAATTGATTGTAAATTTCATCATTTTAAACAATTTATGCTGAATATTTTGAAAGGACAATTAGATGTGGTTTTATATGTTTTGCATTTTTTACCATGTATTAAATGCATCACTGATTTTATCAATGTATTGATACAAGGGGTTGGTAAGGAGAGGCAGTGTAACATAAATACTTATTAACAGTGGCATTGAATGTGTAACATAATCACTAATTATTGTCTTTAATGTTGATGGATTATCTTTCAAAATGATATGAGACATCCAAAAACTGCAAACTCAGCGAATAAAACACATCTATTTTTGTCTTTTGTTAACAAACCTTTAAATATACAGATCGAGGTGTAGCCAGCTTTGAAAGAATGTTGTGCACACAATGTAAGCTTTTAAATTTGACTTTGATTTCATTGTTGGGCATATTTATACTTTCACTTTTCAAATTGATGTACATGCACCCATGTGTATCAATGACTACATCCCTGTCATACTCTGTTTCTGTTTCAATTCTACATCAAAATCAACTTCTTGAAAATGAACCAGTGACATGATCGATTATATGATTGTGTACCGGTACTTAAGAAAAAAGAGAACATCTTAGATAAGAATGCAAATGTTTTTTTTCTGGTTTTATGTTGCATCAGCTTCCAGGGTCATTCAGTGAATCTTCCAGCTTACATATGGTGGAGGAAGACACCAGCTGTAGATCTACCTGTGTTAGAACCACCCATCTTCTGTAAGCCAGCTGAACAGATTCCTTACATGTGAAATTTGGTCTCAGTTGGAATTTGAACTCACAGCTGATTAAGACACCATAACCACTCGACTATGTAGGTGCCATTCACAACCCCCCTCCGTGGTTGAGTGGATAAGGTTGCCGACTTCAAATCACTGTCACCTCTCACTGATAGAGGGTCATGGGTTCGAGCCTATCTACAGAACAATTGTCTCTTTATGTGAGAAAGTAGGCAGTTGCTTACGGAGGATGGGAGTCCAGTACAAACAGCCAATTTACATGCTAATTAAGGGTATACATCTTAATTGGCATTTTAAGCACTTTATTCCTTTTAATAGAACACTGCATTATTTTGTGTAAGATTATTTATCATTTTCATTATTTTATTTTAGAGATATCCCTGATGGATGCTAACTACTTCATAGATGAACATTTATCAACACAGTCTATCAACATATTACGCCAACCACACATAGATGAAAAGACACCTCTCAGAATTCAGTTCAACCAGGTAAAACTATTTTTATATTCTCAAACCTATAGCTTTGTTATCACTGTTGTCGATCAAGAAGATTAAGTTGATTAAAGCCACAAAAAGCTTCGGGAATAGTGTATTGTCATCCTTTGATAATCACAAATCAGTGGTACAGTGTATATACAATCCATATAAAACAGAAAGACATACTAAAACATGAGTAAACAAAATTTATGCAATTAGGTGCAGGTAGGTTGAGCTTTGATCTGGTAAAAACATTATATACAAGAATAAACAAATTCTAGAACATACCAAAGATTTGAGCATTAATTGTTAAAAGACATTACTGTAGCTTGGATATTTGAACAATGTTGGAAGTAAAAAGCTTTTGCATTATGATAATAAGTGTTTATTCTGTTTCAGAGTTCAGAAGTTGACATTGAAATGTGGTCAGAATTTGAGTAAGTTGAATTATCTTTAATAAATTTGAAATCCTAGAACCTATTAAAACCAGTAACACAGGTAATGGTATGAGCAAAAAAGCAGTCACAGACTGCAAAATCCCTGCCGAAAAGGAGAAATTTTCAAAGGATGAATACCTATTCATTGACATCCAGAAACATACAAATTTTAATAATAAATGAATAATAATCATTCATTGTATAGTAAATTATGCCCAGACAAAATTTCAATTCTAACATTTATCAAATGGCAATGACCCCAAAAGTACAAATTTAAAACCAGGATTATGGTTCTTGTGCTCTGGTAGGCAGTCTATCTACATCCATTTAATCTTATATAAGAAATTAGTCCAAATCCTATTGTCATGGCTGTGATTTTCATTTTGTTTTTTGTTCAGTCATCATCCAGACTTGAAGCAGCTGCAGTTTTAACTTGTACAGTCTAACCTATGTTAGTAGCCACATAATGTCTTTCCCAAGCATGGCCTTTGTTCACAGTTTTGACTGTATGTAATATTTATCTTGTATGACTTTATCCCACTTGATTCAATAATGACAGAATCTATTTATTTTTACAGCAACAGTCCACAGTTACGGTACAGTCTTACACTCTGTGATGAAGAAAAATTATTTATTGAGAAAAGACGTCAGTGCGTGTTCCAAGCCATGCAGGAAATACTTGGTGAGGATGCGCCAGAGACAGTCAATGAGGTAAAATTGATGACATTTTAACAAATTACCATGAATTTAGTGGATGAGCTGACGTACCCAGGAAATCCACGAAATTAAAACCCCAATGAAATTTAGTGAAACTACAGTACATTTATATACCTTAATACACCATTTTACATCATCACTTCAATATGCTTGCCCCCTATGGGTTAATGCAGTCACCAATTTGTCCAACAAGCACTTCTAAAACTCATGTTAGCCTTTCTCCAGTGACGCATACATCATATATACACTGCTCAGCATTTAAAATCAACATGGTCTATTCTAAATATTTTGTGAAACAAGAATTTGAATGGCAGGGCTCATAAAAATATGCAAAAGTTCAGTAAACCGATTGTAAAAGTTGAGCAGTACGTGTGAACTGATACACCTGAATGACAAGTTCAATAAGAGTACTTTTAAAGTCTAATAATTTTCCTTGTATTAATTGTATCTAGAGCCTGTGATTCATGTTAAACTATACAGACACAACCATATACTGACTGTTCCTTTTGACATGATCAACAATGCTTGCTAAGTTGCTAATTTCTTCCAGCAAATAATTTATGAGAAGTCTGCGAAAATTCTATCTATCATACAAGATTACACCAACTTTAATAATGCTGGTTTTCTATGCAGCTGTTTAGACATTTCCTTAATCTTTAATTCAAAGAAAGTAGCATTTGATTTATTGAGTCTAATGGTTTTCACAATTTCTCATGCAGTCTTCACTTATATTACCTTTGTCGTCTGATACTTAAAGCTGCATACTGACAAATTGAACAAGCTTAGTCTAGAATTATTTGGCCATCATTCAAAGCAATCCAAACCTTTATCAGTGGGTGGGCTGGCAGGCATTTTTTATGCGCTTCAACTATTTCGAAGTGACATCCCTGTCTCTCCGTCCGTTCAAATTTTTATTTTCGAGCGATTGCTCAAGAAATATTTCATGGATTGGCTTCATATTTTACATGAAGGTGTATGATAATAAAATACATGTTATGGCCCCTTTTTGACTTAACTCTCAGTGGGGGCATTGACGTTTCTAGTTATTTTTATTACATGCTTGGACTGAAAATGAAAAGTTAAATATTTACTATATCTGCTGTTAAACTGCAAATACATTTGTAAACAGATTTCCCTCTATTTTGAAAATTTAGGCTCCCAAAGTGGCCTTTTATTACAAGTTTTACATTATGCAATAGAATGCAAATATTTGCATTTTTTCAGGTACCAACTATCGGGGTGCTTGGATCTGGTGGGGGATTTCGTGCCATGACAGCATTCTGTGGAGTTATGAGTGGACTTGTGGAATCAAAGATATCTGATATGGTCACATTTAATGTGGGTTTATCAGGATCAGCATGGTAAGGAATTTAGGGGTAATGCGGGGTTGAGCATCATTGATTTTAGCTTTTTCCAAAATCCAAGTAATAACAAGGTCAAAAGCCTTGTATGAGACAGTTTTGTAACAGACAGGATTCCATTAGCAAGTATTAAATCATAACTGTGGTATCATTAAACGTCTGTCAATTTCTCTCTTGTGACAAGCTTAGCACAGTTTTTAAATGTTGCTGTTTTTTCAACAGTTAACAGTTATTACATAATAATTAAATTTATTTACAGTGCAACCTCTCCAAAGCAACACCCTTTAGGAGCAGCAAAATCATGCTGTTGTTGCAGGGAGATTGTTGCTCAAGAGAGGGCAACATGGGAAAGGTTGTACTGTATTAAGACTTTATCTCTTGTAATTTAATTTGACAATCATTGTAAATCACTTATAACCAATGTCAAGAAGAAGAATATGTTCCAACAATGAGCATGGTACGTGCTTTTTTGTCATAGTTAATTAAAGACAAAAATTTTATACCATACTAACGCAACTTTCTTCATTTTATAGGTACCTGTCCACTTTGTATTCACACCCTGATTGGCCAAAGAAAAGTCCCCGTGAACTTCGTACAGAATTAAGGGACAGTATTAGTTTCAGCCCTTTTTGGAAGCTCAATCCAAACAGCATCTGGAGATATTTAACCAATATAAAAAATAAAAGAAGTCAAGGACAACCAGTTAGCTTTACTGATTTCTTTGGTCATCTTGTTGGGGAGACATTACTACAAGGGGTAAGGAACTTATGAATATTCATTGAATTGATCTTATGAATAATCAGTGCACTAATTAGTACATTATATTGATCATATAAATATTCAGTGAAATAATTGCATAAAATTGATCTTGCGAATAATCAGTATATGAAATACATTACATTGATTTTATAAAAAAACAATGTATACAGTGAATTGATTACACAACATTGATCTTTTGAATATTCAGTACATTAAGTACATATCATTGATCTTTTGAATATTCATTTAATTAATCACATTACGTTGATTTTATGAACATTCAGTGATTGAATTATATTAAATTTCAGAGACTGGATGCCAAACTATCAGATCAGCAGGAGAAGTTGAAGGAAGGGAAGATACCAATGCCAATGTATTCATGTCTCCATGTGAAGAAACATGTTTCAGCAATGGTGTTCCATGGTACTTACATTAATTCTTTTTTTAATCATTGTAAAGCCGCTATATTTAAAGACGATTTCTACAGTTTTTACATAGACATTATAGGCAGAATGAAAACTGTTCAACAGAATTTATTTAAACTTGCATGATCATAGCATATGATAACAGACACATTTTGAGCGAAAAAAGATCCATCTCAGAATAAAGGCCATTCTGGTAAAATTGTCATTATTTAGAACAAAATGACCTCTGAATGAAGGCCACATTATGTCTTTCCCATATATAGCTAGTCAACTGGTCACGGAAAGTCAAGTTCCCTGCTTGGGTGTTGAACACATATTCCCTCACTACTGCTACTGACTTCTTTAAAGCAAACCATGTGGCCTCCACATGAGAAAACTATCAATTTTTGTGGAGGAAATAGCTATAGATAGTAAACCACTGATGGATGCATAATATCATCTATTTTGGTATAAAAGATTCTCTGTTTTTTTTTTGTAAGTTCAAATTTTTTGGGGAATATTTACAGAATGGATGGAATTTAGTCCGTATGAGATTGGTATGCCTAAATATGGTACGTTCATGAGACCAGAACTATTTGGTAGCAAGTTTTTTATTGGTCATTTGGTGAAAAAGTATGATGAGCCTCCTCTTCATTTCTTGCAAGGTAAGATTTTTTTCACTGTAGGTTTTGACCAACTCTTATCAAAGTACTGAAAGTATGCATAGAAACTGAACTTAACATAGACTTGCACTGCAGCAGTTTAACATCTGCATGGTGGACGTAGAAAAATGCAGTATTCATCAAAATTCATAAGTGCCGAGCGACTGACAGCTATGGAAAGCTGAACTTGTACAGTTCCCAAAAATGTTAATTTTTCAACCCACTATGAAATATCTGAAGCTAGTTTATATAGCACAGCTATTTCTTGCCCGTACAAGACTGATGCATTCACAACATATGTACACTAGACTAACCATCTTAGAAATTTATTTTAACTTATTGACTACCACTTTTAAATGTATTTATTCACAGGAATTTGGGGAAGCGCTTTCTGTATACAATTTAAAAGATTGTTACAAGATGATAAGAAAGTTGGCCAACTTGAAGAAATACAACAAGAAAGAGAAGAGCTTGGTAAGTTTATTACATAATCTTCAAACAATATTCAGAGTCTTATCCATTTTGTTAATCTTAATCTTAGACTAACAAACCTTGATTTGTGCCTGTCTGGTTCCATCGTAGAGGAAGTGTAATTCTTCTACAGACCTCAGTCCATGGTGTCAAACCTTGGGTCCAGGGGCAAATGTTCTTGGTGACAATTTGATTTATTATATAATAAGTCTTCCACTGCTGATTCATGTGGAGAAGTTGGCAGTCACCTGCGGGGAATAAGGTCAGGACTGGCACAGAATCCATAAACACTCTTAAAGTTAACTGCCAATTAACTGTTTTAAAACTGAAATACTATTGAAAGTCACAAATGATAATTTCTTTATCTAGTTCAGTTTAGTTTGCTTATATGAGGGAGTATCATAATTGCAAAAGTTAAAATATATGCCCCTGTTAAACTTATTTGAACCCTCTAGTATATATCTCTCTAATACAACATTCACTTTATTTTAGTATGTATCTCTGTATGATAAAAAACATGATAAACAGTTCAAGTACCAGCACATCCATACTTGTATCTACATAAAAGGGACAAACTTACCATAAATTTGTGTTTATTATTTTATGATATATCAGGAGTGATGATATGAAAAAGGTTCATTATGAAGTAGAATCAGTTTTCCATATTTTTCGAGCTTTGTATTATATTTTTATCTATAACAGTCAAACCTCTGCTAGTGGCCACCTCCGAATAATGGCCACCCTGTGAATAAAGGCCACATTTCATCTTTCCCTAGGGTGACCTTTATTCACAGGTTTGACTATGTAATATTGTCAAATTTCAGTTATCCCGTCATTGAGGCAGTGATAGTCGGTATCAAAGTCATAAAAATTGTAATTATTCATATTGAATTGATTTTCTTTAAAATGAATTAAGCTTCCAAATAAATGTTTAGTGAAAAATGATATGAATTGCAAAAAAAACAAACATATTTCATCAAAATAAACATGGATTTTTTAGTTTATTTATTTGTTTAAAATAGATCGAGAACTGACAGAAGAAATGTCAAACCAGGACAGTGAGTCTAGTGATACAGAAAGTGACGACAGTGAAACAGGTAGAGAGAAAACTAACAACCGAAGAAATAAAAGATTACAAAATGAAAATGGTTCCACAGAAAAGAAGGAATCCATATTCACGTCATTTCTCGGTTCCCTGTTCGAGAATCATCCATTCTTGAAAAGTATCGACGGACGAGCTGCGACGGTTCATAACTTCATGCGCGGGCTATCATTGTATAAAGCATATCCATTCTCACCTTTCACGTCATTGGACGATAGAAGTCGGGAAGTGGAAGATAAATTACAAGGTAAAGAATTATCTCCCTTCATACAGAAATTACTTTCCAACCCCTTCAATTTTTAATAGTGATTTAATATTTCTACTTATTTAACAAGTTATAACTCAATCTAACTACAACCAGAGAATAATCCTCATTAATTAGCAGTAAGGCCCATGCAAGCTCCCAGGGACCAGCCACATTATTCTCCAGGGATCAGCCAAATTATTTTTACTGCTAATTATATGTACTAATATAGACTGGATAGCCACAAGTGTTGTCCTGTATGAATAAAATTAAGCATAGAAGAGCAGCAACAACAACAACGATGATGACAGATTACACTTGTACATGTTTATTCATGTTACAGTTTTATTTTAATCAAGAACAGTTGAATCTAAAATATTCAAGATTTTAAACTTTATGTTTGTAGCCTCCAGTTATTTTAGTAAAAAATTGAAAGGAATATCACCACAAAAGAAGACAGCCCCTGTTGAAGATTTTGGTAAGCTGTGTACTTAATTTTATCCTTGGAATTAAACCCATATATATCAATAATAATGCTTATATTCACAATGTCCAACTTCCCAGTCACGTGCTGATCAACACAGAGTTCTCAAAAAGTTTGTGGCCAACAGGCACAAAAGCTAGCCTAACAGGCCTGCTAGGGGGGCCCAGGCATTTTCTTACAATATTTTATAAACTTTTAAGATTCCTAACCAGCCCAAACATATTTCTAAGCGGCTAAATTGGCCTGCAGCCTGCATGCTGTTATTGAGAACCCTGCAACAGCTGAATGGTGACCGACTGTTTAGAAAATGATTTATCAGAATGCTATAATCAGAATATGTGACAAACATTCAAAGACAAGGTAAGATATTTGATCTAGGAGACCATTGTCAAGTTCTATAACCTCAGAGCCAGGTAGTTTGTGAATATAAGCATTTTTTTGGAGATTGAATGATTTATTATATGCTTGTATTATATACCTCCTAATTTTTGCTTTATATAGTTTTGCTTGTATCATATTGCTTATTTTATTTTAGCTAAGGCTATCCATGAAAAAATATTTTGTTTGGAGTTACTCTACCTATACTCACCAAAAATAGCCCTTCCAAACATTTTTTTTGACTCATGGTTGGGTAAAAGTTTTTTTTTTTCAATATTTAAATAGCATTATGACAGGTATTTTGGGTTCTATGTAAAAAATGGTAAAAAATAATATTTCCTACCTATCTACCTACTCACTGAAAATTATCTGGGTAGGGTTACTCCAACAAACAAATATTTTTTGGATGGCCTACCAAGCACCTGAGCTGCAAACTCCATAAAGCTAGCTTTGGTAAATTCCAAGTCTTATTTTTTGAAGGACTTATAATTGCAGAATAAAAACAAAAAACTGATAAAAATAACATTATGGTAAAGATTTTACTCGGTCCAGTTCGAGTAGCTGCAGCTCAGGAATTTGGAAACAAACCTATTTTTGACAAGCCTTTATGTCGTTGGCTGGACAACTTTGCATTTTAAGTGCATATTAATTTATTACGTGCTTCTTGCCATATTTATGCATTTCATATCAACTGTTTATATATACAAAGTCTTCCGTAAATACTAAAAATAACAATTTTCAAAAGGTTATTGCATTAGAACTTGTAATATATATCCTTAAGTATATCCCAAATTAGAAATGATGAACAGTTTAGCTAAGAAACGCCCATACATTAGGCTTAATTTTGAGAGCATACAAATAAATGTTGCCTGGAGCAAAGTGTAGGAGTTACAATATTATTGCTTCTTAAAACTTCAAAGATGCGTCTCAATGTACAATGCCATAAAGTTTTATACCGATTTTCAAAAAATCTCATAAAATAACACAACAGGATTCATAAATAGGATATCTTCTACAAAACGTGACACAACCCATGCACCCTTAGTTCAATCAATGGTTTTATGTCCTGCCAAGTTACTTAAGCTCA
This sequence comes from Lutraria lutraria, assembly GCA_964023205.1. Classification (NCBI taxonomy): domain Eukaryota; kingdom Metazoa; phylum Mollusca; class Bivalvia; order Venerida; family Mactridae; genus Lutraria; species Lutraria lutraria. The sequence continues at coordinate 14,379,605 of OZ026840.1, forward strand.
ATGTCAATGAAAAACTTTGTTTATTTAAACCACTGTCACGTACATCAATCGGAACAAACCAGAGTAGAAACTGGAGTTTCATGTAGTTCAGAATTTCAATTAAATTTTTTAGAACCTGTCCCACAATGCAGTAGATTTTTAGAACCTGTCCCACAATGCAGTAGAGCACAGGAAGTCTTGCTCCAGCAGAGGCTTGCTAGAATCAGGCTCCCAAGTGATGGAGCTTCTGGAGGTATTATTGTTGTACAAATGTACAACACTGATCAGTGTTTTAGTACCATCTTTAAACATGTAGTAACATATAATAACATTCTCTCAGTTGACTTTCTACATTTTTTTAGTGTGTGCCGTGTTTAATTGAACATTGAAATGACACTTTGTTACTATATAATACTGTAGTCAGTAGACATGATGTATTTTTTCCAACATACTCACAAATGTACCATTATTTCCAATTCTTACAAATCTATGCATTTCGATTGGTCAATGGATGGAGTTTACACTTCGATAAACTCCTTTTCAATCGGAAACCTTTTGTTTCTGTACATCGTCAACGGACTACTTTTACCAGCTAAAGAGTTATTTAATGTATTATGAGGTCTGAGGGAGTTAACACATCGATAAACGACCAGAAATGAAAGTTTAATCCTATATTATTCCCTTTTATAAGATGTGTAAATTTCGAAATGGCACTTAAAAAAGGGATTCTGCTAAGATAGGATACATGTAGAGTAAATTTGATGTGGACGACAAAAAATATATATAGTACCATGTACATTGTAAAATAAAAATCATTCAATTTCACTGACTTATAAAATTTGTCACAATATAGTATTACTTAATAATGTACAGGCACCAATGTACAATATAGTCCGCTACATTAGTTTAAAGTAAAATTTTAGTACCTTACATTACAGCTAGATCTGTTGTGTTCTTCAAATAAACATTAATTGCATGAGTATGTTAATTAGAATACAATCATGAACTTATATATTGCATGATGTCTAAATGTGTATTTGGGGCACTTAATATGTCCTCACTTTCTATTCAACATCAGACTAGCAGATTTCTCAAGTTTAACATCTTACATTCAGAATTCATATCAACTTTTTCTAAAACTATAAACTCACAGAAATTCAAAATTTAATTTACTTGAAGTAAAACTGTTTGCTCTGTAAACAATCTTTTTTACCTTTGTATGAATAAATCTTAAGCTTGAGTTTTATGTACAGTACCTTTATGCTTGCATGTATAAACATGATTAACTTTAATTGTCTTGTTACTTGGAAACCCTTTGATGCATGCTAAACTTACTATATTCTAACGTCTGATATTAATCCTTAATTAACTCATGAGCTTGCTATTTCACCCTCTACCTTATCTGCATGATACCACCTTTTAACACCTGAAATATTTTATCCCTTTTTTTCCCCAAATAAAATGTATTCATTTTGTGTCTCTCATATTTCTGTGGCCTTTCTTCCAGTCTAGTCTTTATTATTGACTGTAATGCATGAAGTCTTGATTGCGCAACTTTTAATTAGACACATGATATACAGACATAGAGTAAATTATAGAAATGCTGAGATACTGGCTTAAATAATTGACATTTGATATCGCAAAACAACCAAAGAATAAGCATAGAATTAAGATCTATCATTCATTGTTCAAAATTTGTATTTCACAAAGTTTGTAAGAAATATTAAGCCAGCAGAAAACTGACAACTGTTGAAAAAAGCTGTAAATTTTAAAAATATCTTTTATGTCCAATTGCTGCAATTATTATCTTGATATTAATAATTATCATAATGAGATGAGTAGTAGGATAATTAATTATCAATCATTATCAAAAGGGTACAATTTTAGTCTGTTTTTTGTTATACTGTGTATGTTTGATATAGTACAATTTTTTCAAACCGTCAAAGCTGAATAATTATACGGTGGTTAAATGCGATTATTTTTAGCTTCGTACCACAGTCGACAGTTTTCGTTATGGAATATCCCATTCCGCAAGTTTATATAATATTCATTTTGTAGCGCTTAGTTGAATACATAATTATACAGTATGTAAAGAAAATACTCATGTAACTTTCGAAAGTAATCGAATCTCACTGAAGCTAAAAATAAATGCAAGCATTGACCATGAAATTATGCATGAATAAGATTACAGAATTTTATCTGATGATTATTGTTTTACAGGTACTGATCAGTTTGATGGTATATTTGAAATGTACCCGACATCGATCAAGAAGTTGTATGTGGTGGACGGCGGTCTCTCATTCAATTCTCCGTATCCATTACTTCTCCGTCCACAACGTGCTGTAGATCTCATTTTATCCTTTGACTTCAGTGCCCGTGGTACTGACACCACTCCACCATTCAAGGTAATTGTTGGTACATTTTACAAATTGAGATATCACATATGTTGTAAACATTATCATTCACTGAAATTTCATGTAAGACTTTAATAGTTTGAACACCACTTTTCAAGTAGATTGTTAACTTAATTCTATTCTTACTTATCTCTATCAAATGATTTGGTTTTTACTAAGTGCAATATGTTAATCATATTATCAACTTGTAATTTTTGCAATCAAATCAGATTCTTCCTCATATCGTGTTCATCTTACAAGCATTATAATTAATATCTAATTGGTATAAATTTCATAGTTGTCCTTGTTAATCTAGATATATTAAACATGAAAACAAGTTGTCACTCAAGTAGACATATAGATAGATAGATTTAATTATAGTGACATGTGTGCTTACAATGAATACAAACAGCATTAATAAACACAACACACCTGCCACACTAGGCCTATAAGTCAGTTTTGAAAACCAACATTCATAACAGAATATTAAAGCATAAATTACAAAAAAATGAACATAATATAACGTACAGCTTGCCTAGTCAGTTAAACAAAGAAAATAGCATAACGTATTTAAATTTAATTAATTTTTTTTTATTAATACGAAAATCTTTTTTTTTAAGTAATTTTAAACAGTAGCTAATGATATGACGAGTTTGTAAATACAAGGGACATCTCAAAAGTGAGCATGTGCAAATAAACCACATTTTATACAGTAGGGCGTTTTAAGTTTTGTTCAGTATATCAACATACACAGTCATGTATGAGCATGTTAAAATTTGTTTAAAAAAAAAGAATTTTTTTCCTCGTCACTAATACATATTTATCTATGCTATGTTAAAAATATATTTTTATCATTACAAACAGGAGTTGATGTTAGCAATGAAATGGGCGAGACTGAATGATGTCCCCTTCCCAGAAATAGACCCCACAGTGGTAGACAGAGAGGGACTAAAAGAATGCTACGTATTTGAGAACCCTAATGACCCCAGATGCCCAATTGTGATGCATTTTGTGCTCGTTAATATCACATTCCGTGACTTCAAAAAGCCTGGTAAGTGTAGCCGTGAAGACTTATTTCACAGTTACTGGACAGCCTTAATTTTTGGTGTCAACCCTTAAGTTCTTACAACAAATTCCAAAGTACATAAATATTGGGGATGGATTGTACCTGCAAAGCATGAAAGGCTTGTTATGAAAAAATAGGACAGAATTGTAGCAGTATTGTAGTATATGTATTTATAAATCGGCTGTAATATTTACAGCCTGATTAGCTCAGTGCATAGAGCATCTGAATTGAAAACAGGAGGTTGCAGGTTTGAGCCAAGCATCGGGTACATTATTTTCTCCTATTACAGAGTAAGAAAGTTTCACTGCAAATCTACCCATTTTGTTCTTGGTTAAGTAATTGTCAACATGATTCGACCCCAATTATTTTCGTACTTAGGAAATTTTCTGTTACAAACTTTAGGGGCAGCACCAAAAAAGGGGTCAGTCAGCCTTGTGTAAAATTGTGAACAATGTAAGATCTCCAAGTTCAGATCACAATTTCGTTCTCAATAAATTCCGGATGAAAATGTTTTACTGTTTAATGTTTAAATACATATTCAGATATATTACGCCAACAGAAAAAGCCATGAATAGTATAACTATTCTGGTTTTTTTTACAACAAACAAGGTATATGAGATTTGAGCTTCAAGTTTTATAACCTCAGACCTAGTAATGCACTCACTGACCTATCTGAGCTCAGGCAACCCTTAAAATAATGTTTGTTTGTGGTACCAGGTAAACCTAACCAGTAAATTTTCAGTAGGTAGGTAGGTAGGATTTTTTTTCCAATTTACTTTCTAATATCAAACTAAAAATACATGCCAGAATGCTATTTTTTATTTGAAAAAAAAATGTTTACCAATGAGGCAAAAAAACGTTCGGTATGGACCTTTTTGGTGAGTACTGATAAGTAACATTACCACAAACAAAATATTTCAAAGGGTGGCCCCACAATGATTGTCTGTTACTTAATTATAATTAGACAAGCTCATATAAATCATAAAATCATGTTATCTTTTTGTATTGTAGGAAGAAGGCGGAGAACTAAAGAAGAGAAAGATTACGCCGACTTTGACATATTTGACGATCCAAACAAACCATATTCAACATTTAATTTCAAATACACAAATCAGGCATTTGATCGCCTCGCGGATCTTATGGAATTTAACACAATGCTTTGCAAGGACTTAATTCTTGAAAATATTAAAAAGTGTGTGAAAAGGGGACAGAACTGTAATGCTGCCAGACGTAAGCCAATTATGCTTAAAGACATAAAAAAATTACGCCTACAGAAATCCAAAGAAAGACAACTTGAACACTTTGTGAAATCTGTTGATGAGGATGATGGAGATTTTCCTATTTATAAACAAGTTTAGTTCTAAATATTTGTTGCCATGGAAACAGAGCTTTCTTTCAATATGAATTTTAAATTTCATGATACTATAGTCAATGTGAATGTGTTCCAGAAATTTGACCTTTTGTCAAATCATGTGTGTTTGCTTTCATCTCTTCATGGAACTTTTATCAAAAGCTAGACTGGGTTAAGTTTCACTCCTATCAAAGGCTAGACTGGGTTAAGTGTCACTCCTATCAATGGCTAGACTGGGTTAAGTTTCACTCCTATCAATGGCTAGACTGGGTTAAGTTTCACTCCTAGCAATGGCTAGACTGGGATAAGTTTCACTCCTACAAATTGCTATACTGGGTTAAGTTTAACTCCCATCAATAGCTAGACTGAGTTAAGTTTGTACAAAGGGTCAAATTTACTGTTACAATAGTAGGAAATTTTGCTGCCTCCATAAATCATAAAAAGCCAAGGGTCGTAATTGACCCTCAACTTTTGATGTCCAATGAATACCCTTATACACTGAACTGCCACGTGTAACTTTATGAGTATTCTAAAGTAGGGGCCAGGTCAAATTTATAGAGAAATGTGAGTTCTATATAAATATCAAATACCTGTGTTCACCATTGTTATTGATTAATATTATATATACATGAGATTAATATATAAATTTTGAACTACATTTTTTATTTATTTCATAATTTAATATTTGCATTTATGTGTAAAAACATCAGTATGTGAATTCTATCATTTCATCTTATATGTATTTATCAAACATAGCCATTTAAAGTCCCATTAGCTTTTTGGATGTTAAAATTGAAGTAGGTCTTATTTTATTTCTGAAATTTTCTTTTTTAATCACGAGGTACATATAAAAATGTAGCACAGCATTTTTTTCAATGATATTGCAAAAAATAAGAAAAAAGCATCTGACAACATTTTTACAAGATGTGATTTTGTTCTGTATTACTAATTTCAAAAGCTAATGGACGTTTAATGATCTTAGACTTGATGTTTTGCCTAGATTAATGATTGAGATCATTGAAGATTGTACCATGAATCATTTTCATCAATTTCATGTCAAAACATGGAACAAAATTTTAACACGTAAAACATGACATTTTCTATGTCAAAACTATGTTAAAACTCATGTGAATCAATTTCTCATGTAATTAATAAGAAAGCCAAGAATCAAACCTAACATACCATTACAAAGACATCATGTTTATTTTGATTATTTATTATATAAAATTACAGGACATACTTGTCTGTAAACAAAAGCAGGTAAAAATTATACAAAACAAAATAAAAAACATTTAATTGTTTATAGTGTTAAGTTTTTCTCAACATTGGGGATGACAAAAGAACCAAAAATCAACAAGAGATGTACAATCCTGTGTGTATATAAAGCTCACATAGAGTAGGGGAAAAACATGAAATTGCAAATCTAACAAGTGACATGGCTAACCTATTCCTCCCCCCTCCTCTTCTGCTGACTTTCCAAGAAAATTACGAAACTAGAAATATGTCCAGAGAGACACGATTGCCCCCCCCCAATGAGAGCTAAGTCAAAAAGGGGCCATAACTCCAGTGGAAGTGTTTGGATTTTCATGGAAATCAAACTTGACCTGTATTTTATTATTATACAACTTCATGTAAAATATGAAACCAATACATGAAATATTTCCCAAGTTATCGCTTGGAAGTGTAATATAGGACTGATATGGATGTACTGTTATGTTAATGAAAGGGAAGTAATTAAAAGTAATTCCCAGTGTCAAGTAAATACAGTGCAACCTCTCCAAAAGAATACTTCTGAGGGAAAATCAAGCTGTTGTTGAAGGGAGGTTGTTTCTCAAGAGAGGGCCATTCTAGAGAGGTTGCACTGTATATATAATAATAAAATTATTAAACAGTTACTATCTTTTCATTAAAGTCAAACTTCCAGTAAATTTCTTCAAATGATTGATGATTTAAACTTCATACAAACTTTAAAAGCAGAATAAAAAAGACTAATGGCTTGGAGAGATTCTCTGTACATTTTTTCAATGGAAGGACTAATGCATGCACAAACAAACACACAGACGCGGAGACCATTAACATAGCCCCCTTTGTCTTTTCAGTAGGAGGCGGGGATACAATAAAAAAAAAACAATAACATAATATATTTTACAGGGCTTTCATTAATTGATTTAGGCATTAAAATGATACCAATTTGATTGCTATTCGAGACCCTTCAGTTCCAGGGCATGCCCCTTTAAGTTTATAGCTAGATTATTGTCGTAAAAATTAACTGTAGGACATTTATCAACACATTTATAGAGAAGAAACATAACAATACTGGTAGTATGACACATACAAACATGTACAATGTAACATTAAACTAAATCACATACATACAAATCCAATTTAACATTCAATGATTTTATTGCACTGGATAACATGAACACAAGAGTAAAACATCAATGAATATCAATTGATTTCACATACATGATATGACAGATCAAAGTGATGAAGAGAAGAACAGAAGAGAACAGAACAGAACAAAGCATGGTAGAAAATTTATAAGATTAGCACAGAGTCCATGTCAGATAAAAAAGTAATCAAATACAATCATATTTTAATGGACATCTAGCAAAAAGGATTAGATGGTGACAAAATACCAAAAATAAGAGTGGAGATGAGCATATATCAGCATCATTGACCTGAAGATGTATTAAAACATCATTCAGCTCTTTCTTTTCAACAATAATACTTCAAGAAATGAATTTAGATTAGAGCTTCAGAGACTGTTCTCAAGTTTTATAACCTCGGTACCAGGTCATCCGAATACTGAGACATTTTACTATGAAAGACCAATGGTTTAAAACCAAAAGAACACAATGTAACTAATTTTATTCTCTTTATGGCAGTAACTTCCTTCGGTTGTTTTCATGGTATTTCTAAACAAGTGAGACTGTACATACAACAATACAGTACTTTTTAACCAGTGATTATCTTTCCTTCTTTAGACGGGTCTGGTAAATAGACCCTTCCCAATAGCATTTAGGCTTTTCCCAAATCTGAATTGAGACATTCCCAATAAACATTTAAAAAAAAGAATTTCAAAATCAGACACAAAATGACAAAATTATGATGATTTTTTACAAGACATATAGTATACTAGTGCAAAGAAACCTGAGAACGTGATTGGCATTGTCTATTGATAAAATTTCCCATTAACCTGGTTGTCTCAACTCCAAAATTGAACCCATTCCCAAAGAGATGAAAATTATCACTTGTTAACACAACCATGCTTTATGTGAGAAAGTATGCAGTTGCTTACAGAGGATGGGAGTCTAGTACTGGTTCTTCCCAGAAACAATGGTAAGATGAACTGTCCGCCTCATATGAATCTGACTGTGGAAAAAGGGCGTAAAACTCAAATGAACAAACAAACACAACAAATGTAACATATATAAAAGGCACAAACTTTGGCAACCTTATATTTAAATATCTAAAACACTCAAGATCCATCAAGTTCCATCTCCTAGCAACAGATTCTCCTTGTTCACCACAGTGGTTATAAATGACTGAAGAAGATTTACATTGGATATCCTCAGAAAAGAAGAAAATTCCGAATCTGAAAAATATAACCTGTATTTTTATAAACAGTCAGACTATAGAATATAAACCCAGGTATTACAACCATGTTTAATACTACAGAAAAAGATTTAAATTTAAAACCAGTTCTATGATAAGTGGTTGTTATAATGAAGTGACCTTAACATTAAGGGGGTCCCTTTATCAAGTGGAAATATTTAGCCCACAACACATCAGCCCAGACTTTGACCTTAGAGATACTGGACTGGTCCTTGCCTGCCACACACCATCTAATGTAGGTTATTATAACAAACATGCCAGGTTATTTTGAAATCCATCAATAAACAACAATTTTACAGTTTTAACAAGAAATGTGACACATTTTATGTGATTCCAGTACAGTCCCCATCACTAATAATAAGTGGGAGAATTATGATCAACATATCAAAAACTAAATGTCCACTTACCACTCAACATGGTTAAGACTGGAACAATCTCCAGCACATAATCTGATTGGTTATTTTTAATCATGTGACCAACATTTTCTAGATATTGCAGCAATTTGATTGGAGGATTCAAATATCCAATACAAATCATGTGACGATTCAGTAAGTTCCCATGGTGATGTAGGAATCCAACCTAGAAGTTCAAAATACAATTTTTTTCATGAAAGTTAATTAAAAAAAATTCTCAGATAGAGAAATTGTTTATAAACAGTTTATTATTTATTTTTAAACAATTTTTCAGCTACATAAGGTGGCCGATTCACCAAACAGGTTTTCCTGGGCAGTATTTTAGCCAATACTAACTTACTCGACCACTAGGAAGCGGTAACTTCTCCACATGTAGAGCAAAATTGACATTGTTGTCAAATTTTTATGGAAGTGTTTGACCTGCAAAGACCGGAAATCGAATTTGAATAGCTGGGTTACAATTTCAGCGCAATAACCACAGGATTGCAGAACATAGTTATAATGAATTCATAGGGACTCAAATATTTCATTTCATTGAGTACAAATTAGACAATATCCATTACATTCAAATGCCGAGATTTCAGTCACCATCTGGAAAATGGTGATATCTGAAATTGCGCTACTTGTAATACAACTTTCGGTTTATACCTGAACTGACAAAATAATGATCAATGTTCGACAATGTATAATTGTTTCAGTAAACATTATTATAATCGAGGGCTCAGCGCAACACTGTCGTAACTTGTTCTAATTTCAATATGAGTTACGACACTGTTGCGTTGAACCCTCTATATCTACCATATTCAATAAAAAAATTCAGCTCTCTGTTTATGTTTAATGATAATTGATACTTGATAATAATTTAAATATCCATACATGTACTACAAACGTATCTAGAAGTCCGGGAGAAGACGGTAATCGAGTAACAGCTTTACTGGTATTTAACCATCAGTGCCATTTTATTTATTGTTTGTTGTTGACAATAATAATGTGAAGGGATGTTAAGAAGAGTTGTGTTGTGAATAGAGTTTCACGTAACCTATATACTAGTAGCTATTACTGAGACAGAGATATGAGGATCATGCTGAAATAATGTTTATTTCATGGACACGATGTCATTAGAAAGGGGTGAACATGAATGGCCCCTTGAAAGTTTGCGCGTCTGTCAATTTGTAAAGGCAAAGTGTTAAAATCAACTCGTATATTCAAGTTTAACGTATAACTTTTTACACATGAGAGTAAATTACCAGTACTTATTCTTTACTTATAATGTTATTTTATTGAGGAAAATAAAAGGCATTTTTAAACAAGAGGGCCAAGATGGCCCTATATCGCTCACATGACAATCACTGTTCACTCATTAAAACATTGTTTTGAACCGGTGACCTGGTTTTTGACCCCAGATGACCTATGTTCGAATTTGTCTTACGTATCATTAAGACAAACAGTCTGACTAGGCTTGGTGAAGATACGATCAAAATTTGACATCTACAGTGTTAATAAGGTTTTCCTAAGGTTTGACCTTGTGACCTGGTTTTTGACCCTAGGTGACCCATATTTTAACTTGTCCTTAATATCATTAAGACAAACAATCTGACAAGGTTTGGTGAAGATCCAATCAAAACCATGACATTTAGAGCTTTTACAAGATTTTTACCTAAGATTTGACCTTGTGACCCAGTTTTTGAACCCGGCTGACCCATGTCATCCTTGACCCACATATCATTGAGGCAAACATTTTGACAAGGTTTGGTGAAGATCCAATTAAAACTGTGACATCTACAGTGTTAACAAAGTTTTCCTAAGATTTGACCTGGTGACCTAGTTATTGACCCCAGATGACCCATATTTATACTTGGCCGTTATATCATTAAAACAAACGATTTGACAAAGTTTGGTGAAGATCCAATAATAACTGTGAAATCTACAGTGTTAACATGGTTTTTCATAAGATTTGACCTAGTGACCTAGTTTTTGACCCAAGATGACCCATGTTCGAACTCGTCCAAGATATTATGAAGACAAACATTCTTACAAGGTTTCATGATCATCCAATCAAAACAGTGACTTCTAGAGTGTTCACAAGGTTTTCCAGCAATTTGCCCTAGTGACCTAATTTTACTACAGAAATTACCCATTATCAAACTTGACCTACATATTATTAAAATAAACATTCTGACAAAGTTTCATGAAGATACAATCAAAACAGTGATTTCTAAAGTGTTCACAAGGTTTTCCCTTATTTGGCCCTGGTGACCTAGTTTTTGACCCCAAATGGCCCAATATCGAACTCGTCCGAGATTTTGTTGATATTAACGTTCTGACCCAGTTTTGCTAAAATTGAGCCAAAAATGTGGCCCCTAGTGTGGTCACAAAATAAAGTTTGACGACGCACGACGCACACCGCACGACGCCGGACGCCGGACGGAGAGTGATCCTAATAGCTCACTTTGTCACTTTGTGAGCTAAAAATCTAAATCCACGAATTTACATTCCCATGAAATAGCCAAAAATAATGCCCAACAAAAATAAATGAAACCACAGTATTCACAAATTACCTCCTTGAAACTTCTATAGAGTATATACATTAGTCCTGCAGTAAATCTCGTTAAACATGATCCCATCTCTATGACAACATAATCATCAGTTTCACAGTTCTATAATATAACAAAATATTCATAATCACATCATGGTTAAACATATCTGGCCCCGAGCTTATAGAACTTTTTATTGGTCTCTGAGCTCAAATCTCATATCTTGTCTTTAAATGTTTCTAAGTTAATTATGATCAGACACTACTTATATTATTGATACATAAATCTTACACCATAATCAACCTGGTTATACTAGTATGTAATTAAACATTAATCAGCTTCTTTTTAATCATTATACTTCGAGAATGGAATTGAGATTTGAGCTCAGAACCCAATTACTTTTATAACCTTGGTACCTGATGTATAGACACATAAGAAAGGCAACATGCCGGTAGTATAAAACAAAGCTTTTATCAAGAAAATGAAACATTTTGAAAGCTGACGGGCATAGTCAATACAGTCTAACCTGTGTTTGCGGCCACCTCCGAATAAATGCCACCCTATGAATGAAGGCCAATGTTTTAATAAAATGTCATTGATTATTTAGAGCAAAATGACCTCAAAATAAGGGTCGCCTTTCAATAAAGGTCACATTCAGCCTTTCCCAAGGATGGCTTTCGTTCACAGGTTAGATTTTAATTAAAATGTCCATAACGTCTGTGTAAAACTGTGTACAGTCAAACATACGCTAATCATCACTTGTTTCAAAAGGATATCATGTGTACCACTGTCAATAAGTACCATATATACAGTAAAATCTGGTTATACTGAATTACCGCTACTACATATTTAGAGTACTACATGTACTAATAATAATGTTTATTTTCTGACCTTGAGAATCTGTGTAACCACATTGATCAGCTGCTGTTGTTGATCCACCTCAAACTTACTGGTTATAGTATCTGAAGTAACAGAGTGAAGCCTGACAGTGACTTTACCATCACATGTATCCTGTAGATATAATAAATATCATCTCTATTAATAATATAAAATCAACCCTGTGTTAGTAACCACCTCTGAATAAAGGCCACCCTTTGAATAAAGTCATCCTTTTAAAAAAACATCATTTATTATTTGATACGAAATGACCTTCAAATAAAGGTCACCAGTCCTGTCAAAAAGGCCACATTTTGTCTTTCCCATGGGCGGCCTTTGTTCACAGGTTTGCCTGTATACAGATGAGATAGCATTGAAAGTCAAACAATGTATTTAACAAGTTCTACTACATCGATGAAAGCAAGTCCTTAATAAGTGAATACCTTCCTATGAAAAAATCAGTAACTTTGTCATGGAATTTGCAATGTTTGATGATTAATTTGCCTGTGATAATTTTTTGCTGTCAACACTATTTGGTATCCTCACTCAAGATCAGCACAATTACTAGTTTTAATTAACTATTAATACAGTACAACCTCTCCAGTATGGCCCTCTCTTAACCAAAAACCACCCTTCAACAACAGCATGATTTTTCCATAGTAATTTAACCTCTCCAGAGCAACTAACTCTCAACAAGTACATAAGTTTGCTACTACTAGAGGATGTTGCTTTGGAGGGGTTGCACTGTATTATCTATCAAATTATAGCTGCAATATAACAGAAGCTGCGATATCAAAAAAGCAGCAAAATATCAATCAATAAATTATCATCAAACAAATGTAATGTTTATAACAAGGCTTTATATACCCCAGCACACAATTTGTTGAGTACAGTTGATCCAGATCTATGGTTGATGTATTTTATCAATGACTTCTTATCATTACACCTCTCATAGTCTGTAGAGACACCATCTGTACAAATGTTACTGGTACCACAACTTTCATTTTTATAATCTACATCATTTGGATCAATATCAGTGATATCTTCATTTTTCTCAATATAATCATTCACACAAGTTCCTTGATCCTTACATTCTACAGTGTCTACATCATTACGTCCACAGTCAGCACTATCTGAACTATCATCACATAGCTTGGCATTTTCTTTCTCTTTTCCACTTACATCTAGTTTGTTATTAATCCTGCAATCATTAGGCTGGATACTATTCTTACTAGAGGAGACAGTGAGCACTGTATCACTACAGTATGTGTATTGATGTGATGTGGACACTTTATTAGTGTCTACTGTGTTATACTGTTTGTTTTCCATCAGATAATACTGTACAGTGGCTTCCAGTGTGTCCTTCAGCTTTGCAGAAATTTTCTCAACAAATTCTTCATTTATCAAGTTGGGTGATGATAACCACTGGAAGTGATAAACAAATTAGACATCAATGATGAAATAATCTGGGTCTGCATCTATGGAGTTCCTTAGATTTAAGTAAAGAAATTCCTTAAATTGTAAGAAATTCCCTTAGGTAGGACAATTCCTTAAAGTTCTATTCATAAAACAAAAACTAATGGAATGTCCTCGTATCTAAGGAAAAATCATAGAAATCTAAGGAAAATCTTAGAAAATAAGGAATATCTTTCCTATAAGAGCATTATGAATATGGGCCCGGACGTTAGTTAATTACTTATAAATTCACAATTATAGATTTATTGGATTCACTATGTATATGCTACTATGTAATATTACTTAAATTTTTATAATGTATAGCCTGATTAGAGTCAATCATGTTGTTTTATTCTAACATGACAGCATTGGGATAATATGCACAAGTTAATTCTGTCTTGCATATCAGGGCCCTACACAATAAAAGGGAAAAATGTTGTCAAATGACCCAGAGTGTTATTGTGAATTTAAAACCCCAGAAAATAATGAACAATGGTCACACATTAGCACGCACTTTATGATATAAAAGGCTAAGTAAGGGCCACATTAATTTTCTTCTCTCCCTTTGAAGGCTTTTGTTCACAGGTTTGACACTACTTTCTCACTCAGAATAATTCTAAGTCAACAGAATGTATAAGAACCTTATAAGGGCCACACAGAAGTCAACTCTTTGATGCTTAAGTTTGATTTGTTTGTTTATATCAAGTTTAATGCCCCTTTTCAACAGTCAGAGTCTTATGAGGTGAACAGTTCACCTAATCATTGTTCCTGGGAAGAACCAGTACTAGACTCCCATCCTCCATAATCGACTACCTACTTTCTCACATAAAGAGACACGGTCTGAAGTGGGGCTCGAACCCACGACCCTCTATCAGTGAGAGGTCACAGCGATTTGAAGTCAGTGACCTTAACCACTCTACCACAGAGGCGGGTCCCATAAGGTCGAATTTGACCGGTTTATTAATCTACAAGGACAAAGTCATAAATAACTTACCATAACATTTTGAATAATATCCTGAGTTTTGGCTAGGTAAAAACCATCACAGAATCTAGAGCTACAAATAGTGTTTACTTGTTTACCATGAGATGTACACAGTTGACAAATTTCAGCCTTTGACATCACTCCAATCGGGCTCTAAAATTACATAATTATACTAAAACAACTCAGAAATATATGGCTGAAAAATCAGAATGATAAACTATCATAAAACATTCAGTGCAATGAGTGTATAAGCAGATATCATTTCAGAAAAACAATTTTGATTGATTGATTTATTTTGGTAAAGATGCACATATACATGCAGGGCTTTTTTTCCTTCTACAGCAGGGGCCGTTAACAGGAATCTTCCCCTCTGAATAATTCTTTAAAATCATGCAGTTTTCCCATAAAATTCAATTTACATCAAGTTTTCTCTTCCCCTTTTACAAAATGTTTTATTTTCCCCCAAATTTAAGGAAAAGGCTCCTTGCCCTACCTTTGAAAAAAAAGCCCTGACATGGTTGTAAAACATGGTAGCAAATATGAAACTATACACATAAAATTAGATCCAAGAGTTAGACATGTACATCTAAACCAAGGATGACACAAAAAAAGACAAATTCTTATTTCCACTGTGATCCTCCTAATGGCATGACATAGCGAGACATTCGGATCACGGACAATTCTAAACAATAACAAGCTGCAGATCTAAGATAATTTGTCATGACTAATTTTAAAATCTTGTAATACTTAAATACCTCTTAAATGAAGCACATTTTAAATAGGAACTAATTCAAATTCGAATTATAATCTCTAGATGTTAAGCATAGGAACAAACTGATAAATAAAATAACGTGTTATTTCTCACTGAATTAAATTTTATTAATTTATCTCGTAGAACACCGGCAGTCACTTAGTTTCACTATTGTTGTGGTAGAAATAATTCATAGTATATACCCGAATCCAAAGTGAGTTATCTTCCATACATACAACATCTTCATATGTCTCAAAGGTTTTCAATTTGTGTTGCCATAACAACTGTGATAACTCAATCCGTTCACGGAAGCTTCCAGTAAACTTTCCTTCCAGTTTTGTCTTCACTGCAAACTCAGTTTTCCTTCCTTGGTTGGGTTTTCTACCCTGATCAATATAAATAAGTTCAATACATCAGGCTATCCTTAAACAAGAGGGCCAAGATGACCCTAGGTCGCTCACCTGAGAACAAAGACACTACAATTGATGACCAGGTAATATAGATTTCATCTCGTATAACCCGTTCTTATATAGATTTTGATCAAAACAAACAATGAAGGTGCTATAGTACTGTTAAACAAGCTAAAATGTAGCAAATTTTCTATTCCAAGGGCCCGTAACTCTTGAAGTCGTGGTCCGATTTCACCCATAACTTGTCCAAGACCTTTACTGAAAATATTAGGATTGGTGAATAAATGAAGGCGCTAGAGTGTAAACAAGCTAAATATAGCAAATTTTCTAAGTCAAGGGCACATAACTCTTGAAGTCCTTGTCCGATTTTACCCATAATTAAACTTAGGCGATACATTGTGGTCATATACATTGTGATTGGGTAAGAGCTGTGGATGCTAGAGTGTAAACAAACTAATTGTGGCCGGACGCTGTCCACCAGACATTCATCGATCCTAAAAGCTAACCTGATCAATCAGGTGAGCTAAAAAGGTTTGTTTGCCGTAACGCTACCTACTCATCAAAAAAGGGTCCCAACAAAGGGCGTATCTGTGCTTTACATTGAGTACGATAAAAAACAGGAAAAACATATTAGTAGTGATATAAATGCCAAGTTTTCCTGTATCTTATCTCCCCCCCCCCCCTCAGGGGCAGCTGTGAAATAAGCATAGTTGTCAAATGGGCTGTGAAACAATAAGACACCAAAACAATAAACTAGTGACCTGTGTTGAATGTGTTTTAAATTTGAAACATTATAAATAACACAATCAGATAATTATTTCCTAGCAAATAACTGCAACTGATACATAATATTGAACAAAACAATTGCTAATCAAATATTTAAACTATATAATATACCAAAGCAACATGGATTGAGTTTTTTTTTTATTATATAACCTTTACTAATATTTACCTTTGGTAAATTCATGATTCTTGCATGACTCACTAATGGCTTCATCGTATATCTGTTGAAGAAACACTCAGCACAATAATCCTTCTCGACCTCTAACCTTGACCTTTCTTCATCAGACATGACCTTGAAAAGGTCAAGGTTACGTTGTATTGAAGTCATCTGACAGTCTTTAAAGTATTCAATACATGTGGAATGCTGTTCAAGAAATGATTGAGGAATGTCAGTATGAGCAAATAAACATCCACGAGGTTCTGCTGGCCCTGTAACAAATAATATATTCCTTAAACATACCTGGTCTACAATGTTTAGTAATTAAATAGATTTTTGGCAGATCCCTTTGCATTTCAATATTCTAATCTTATCTAAGACCATCAAACACCATTCACATTTATGTATACCTTAACTGATCTGATTACCGGTATGTTCCAAAATATACTGTAAGAGAAAATATTAACATTAAGGTAACTGACTGAGAGAAATTGAGAACGACAGAGAGATATTTAGTTTCAGTGGGTTTAACACCGTTCAGGACTCGACAATTTTTTCTAGGCTGCTCATCCTACGACGTACAGCTCAGAATTTAAACGAGATCTACAGCAATTTCAACTAATCCTAAGTCGATTTTCTACTCTTAATTCTAAGAGGACGAGTAGATTTGTGAAGACCTGTCGTTTTTTCAAAGACATTTCAGTTATATTACACAGCAGTCTGTTCACCTAACCATTTTTCCTGTTTTACAAGTCCAGAACACTAACCACTGGATCAGGGCTGCAGTGACAGTGAGACAAGATATCTGAAACAACTAATCGAGCACATACCAAAGTAAATGGGAGTCATCAGTTTCAGAAGGTCACTACAGGATTCTCTCCCTTTATATTCCAAACCTATCACATAGACTTCCGAGTTACCTCCCTTGCTTGTACACGGTTTAAATACCTCAACCTGCATTAGAGAAAGTCAATAATAATATGCTGAATATTTTTTAAACTCTCACAGTTGTAAGTAAGCATTGCAGAATTAGTGCAATTTGACTAATTCTTGCAAAGCAGTTTTTTTAGTATTTTGGGAAACATGACCCATTCCCTTGGAATTGGGAATTTCAGCAGTTGTTTGCTGAAAATTGGAAAAATATGCCTGACTGCAATTTTGCAATGTTTAAATGAACACAACAATGACTGTCCATGATGGAAACTTTCAATCATTACAAGTCACTCACAGTGAAAGACCTCTTATCTGAATATCAGCTATAAAATTAGAAAAAAAACCCTTAAAAAAATGTTTTATATTACATTAATTCATTTACTCATTTTTTTCAGTTAGATTAATCTAGTGCATAGATTGATTTAAACGAAATAATAATACTTTAATGTATGTTAAATGAACTTTCATTTCAAATAAACTAAAACAAAACAGAAAATAACTATTTACATTTTACGTTTGTATTGTTCACAAGCTTGATTTGATGAACAGTTCAAAACTGTTGGGCCATCCTTAAAAAAATGTTTGTTTGCAGTAACCCTACCCAGAGAATTTTCAGTGGGTAAGTAGGAAATCTTATTGTCACAATTAATTTTTTATGTTTTAACAATTCCCAAAATACACATCAGAACGCATTTTTTAATGAAGAAAAAATATCCAAACAAAGTTAGGTACATGTAGGAGCCTTTTTGAGACAGTAGGCAGCGATACCACAAACAAAATATTTTTAAAGGATGGTCTTGTCTTAATTAAAACGAAGGAATAAAATCACAATTTATAATACTAGTATACTAACGTCTTACCTTTTCAAAGACGCAGTTTAATAAATACATCAAGCACACAGCTTTACATTCATACATGGTGAACATTTTCACAACAAGAGTGCCACCTTGTGAGAGGATATATAGGGCTGTGAAAACTTCACAATGTTGAAGACGTGACACATAATTCTCTTGTTCTGCTGGATCACCTTGACAGTCAATACTTCCATCAGCCGTTACCTACAATAAAAACATACAGAGTAAAACATAAGTGTCAAATTGGACAAAACAAACAAATACATTCAAACCTGTGTTAGCTCCCACCTCTGAATAAAAATCACCCAATAAGTAAAAGCCATTCTTTTTAAAACCATCATTCATTATTCAGAACAAAATGACCTCCAAATAACGGCTACGTAACGTTGGAGGCGACATTTTTTCGTTCCCAAGGGTGGTGTTTGACTGTAATTGCAGGATAATATCATTATAACATTTAACATGATTTATGAGACACGTCCACAGTTCAAGATCTGTGTTCTTTTCTTCATCAGAGATGAGTGATAATTCTACAACTGTCGGACATCTGTCTCAAACAAGCAGATCACTGAGGATTCAAACTTGTAAAACTTTTATACTATTACTTTCCATATATTTGTCAGTCTGATGACTGACACAGATGCTTGACCTGCGTCTGATACGCACGTGTGACCTTTACACGAATGATTACGGTACAGTAAACAATTACAAAATACACACAACTTTTGTAGTCAAAATTTCAAGCGCTTATTTTTTTATATGCTAATTATAATAAGATTTTCACAGTTTTACGGCTAAATGATTTCTTTTTAACAATGACACATGTCAAAGTGGTAGACAAATAAAATCATTTAACTATCGAATAAATTGAACAGGTGTGAGAAACAGCGTACAGTTACTTTGAACTTTCGCATCTTATTTTCGTGTAAAAACGTGTCTGGGGACTTCAATTTCATTTTGAACTTTCGCATTTTTCGTACTATTGCATTTCATACTATCGCATCAAATCTATATTGAAAATAGAAGGAAATTCGCTGGGACTGACGAACGATTTCAAACTATCGCATTTTTCGAAATTATCGCATTTCGGACTATTGCGATTCAACTGTAATAAATTGATGCATCCATAAAAATCACTTACAAGATTAATCTCACATTCATTCAGTCGTTTCTTTAGTCCTTTGAGATTCGTCTCAGACATGAGATCACCAGTTCCATCTTCACCAAAATACCAGTTGTCATGACTACAACTGATAAACCTGTCTTCATTGATCATGTGCCCTATACCGTTACCCTCGTAGTATGGGTTCAAGGTCGTAGCTAACCACTGCCAGTTACCTGAATATTCTACAATAGATGGAGTATTTTTTGTATATAAAATCATAAAAATTGAAACACGAGCAAATAAGACCAGAGATTCCAGTTTTTGGTGTAAACAGTAAAATGGTACAAATAAAAATCTTTCATACTACGATAAATTGTTTTGAAATAATGTCTAAGAAAAAGTTTGTTACCGGTTTCATTCTCATTAAAAATAGGGTTGGTAAGTAAGGAAAATTTTGTATAATTTTTGTTCTTGAAAAGGTACAAAAAGCTAGACAGTGCAGGGTTTTCAATAACAGCAGGCTGCAGGCCAATTTAGCTGCTTAGAAATGTGTTTAGGCCTGCTAGGAATCTCAAAAGTTCATAAAATTTTGCTAGAAAAATGCCTAGACCCCCTCTAGTAGGCCTGTTAGTCTAGCTTTTGGGCCTGTTGGCCACAAACTTATTGAGAACCCTGCAGTGGATATACCATTCCTCGAGCCTAATAAAAAGTCTAGGCTGTAGGGTATTGAGGAAAATTAGAAAAAGCCTGAGAATCAGGAAAAACTTTTTTGTCAAGCCTATGGTGAAAGTTCTAGCAAAGAAATAAAATCTAGGGAAAAAACATACCAGCTTACTAAACTTTGAATATTACTGGGAACGTTATTTTTTATAACACAATGACAAGATCGAGGTGCATGTTATACAATCAGAACATAAGTTAAGAAAAACTGTATTCATCAAACTTACCATGAGTGAATAGGAAGTGATTGAGACTTGTAATGAAAGCACCAGGGGCCTCACACAAATGAACACTAAATAAAGACTCTAAACACTCCAAGTTAATGTATCTTGATGCTATCTCATAAAACTTACACCAAGCTTGGGTACACAATTCTGGTCGTACTCTGCTGCGTATTTCTGAACCGACATTTCCTGCAAGATTTACTTCCCTTGTGTGATCATGCCATGTTATCAAATCTTTGTCATTTAAGTTGTTTTTCAATGAATTGAGCTCATTTTTCATAGCTATGTTTTGATTTATGAACCAATCATCATGCAACTTCATATCCCTGTATTTACTCAAGTTATAATTGCTTGATTCATAACAGAATTTCTTCTCAAAAAGATTATGAATACCATTCTGTACATTGGATGGAAGCTTTGACCGTGAATCAGACAGTCTACGTTTTCTTTTGTATGAAGACATCGCTTACCTGAAATATAATTACTGTTTGCATCAAAATATGCATGAAACATTGAAACTAAATATAGGAAAGACACACTGTATATACTCCCTCACCTTGCTAAGTAAATTTTTATCTTGTTTGCAGGTCATTTTTTAATGCTATTTTTAGAGCCGAAATATTGCCCAAATCACATAATGAAAAAGTAGATCTATTCTATATATTTTCCCCCTTTCATATTCCAAAATTGCAGCGACTTTTTTCCGCAGTCAAATGTTTATTTCTTTAAGAAAATAAAAACCAGTTTAGTCAGTTACCATATATAATCACATAGTATAAGGAAAATAAATGAGTGGAATTAACCAGAAACCATTAATTAGTGATGCGCGATAATACCAGTATATTAAATTGCGAGATGTTCCAAATGCAATATGTACCGGTATGGTTCCTCCCCGTTTTGCGATATTTTGAAAATAAATTGACATTGACTACTTGAACTATTAATTATTGTATTAGCTGTAGCCTAATTCTACCAGAAAGCAGAAATACTTTATTTGCACAACTGTATTACTTATAGGACTGTAACTATATAATATATATAGTTGTGTTGCCTCGCTCAAGAAGAATTATATGTCTACAGTTGATGTATACTATATATACAGCATGAAGTTTCATTCAAGTCACTGATATTTTCATTAGTTTCTTTGTGTTAGCTTAATATAAAATAAAGATACATTTGTACCTCATCATGCAAAATTTTAATGATTAATGAAACTACATTATATATTTTCATTAAAATCCAACCTTGAATACTTCATAAATTATGAGTTTTAAACTCCCAATATATCAAAATACGTATTGAAATACAATGTTGCATATCACAGTATATCGCAATATGAAATTATTTCCCACATTACAAATTTATGTTACAGTAACAGAGTAATGGAGATCTACAGAAATTTAATTTATCCTCGAAAGTTTGACATACAATTCAGTTATGTTTTTTTATCAAATGCTATTCATTTTCAATCTTTGATTTCAATAAGTCCATAAATCTCTAGTTTTAAACAGCTTGGCGAATATCATTGAATAATATTTAATAATGAAGGCAATGTATCCGAATTATATGCAATCCGACTACTATACTACATCAGCATAAACAGATATATTAAACATCCAAGCCACGTCAATTCAATACGGGAAGTGCCGGTAATAAACAAAATATTTAAATTCTAAGATTTAAAAACAAAATATTCACAAACACAGTTTATTTAGTCACTTGTAATGAAAACTCGACCAACACGTTCGGTAAGCGTTTATGACGGGGTAAGCACAAGCTGGCGACCGATAATGTATCGACCAATAACAGCGACCAATAGCGATTTTCCGTAATATTTTCAAATGCGTAAGAATTGCAATTCCAGCGACCAATAATAATTGAGGTTATACACTACCAAATTTTGAGTAAGAATTCTCAGCGACCGATAATATTCGTAGGTAATACACTACTAAATTTAGAGTAAAGAAGTTATCTAGTATGTCTGTGTTGTTTTTCTGAAACCAGCAGGACATCTTTTTCGTGTTATGAAAATAATTAGCATACACTTGTAAAGACCATTCTTGTGGTGCTACCTTGACCTGGTGGGTACTTATATATGCTCGGTCACAAGTTTAAGACAATCATGAAAATCTGATGTAATGTCATAATTGTAAATACATTTAATTGTAAGTAGCATGAAAACAAAGGAATGTGACCCCATAAAAGTGGGTATAGATATTTTGTACTATGTCATAGCCAAAAAATAAGACCGTTTCTGTGGTGCTAGCTTGGCCTGGTGGGTACTTATGCTTAGCCACAAGTTTGAGCCCTTATGAAAATTTAGAAAAAATGGTCAACTTTGTTAATATTCTTGTATGTAGCTTGAAATGGAGGGAATGTGACCCCATAAAAGTGGGTATAGGCATTTTGTACTATGTCATAGCTACAAAATGAGACCATTTCTGTGGTGCTAGCTTGGCCTGGTGGGTACTTATGCTTGGTCACAAGTTTGAGCCTATATGAAAATTTGGAAAAAATGTTATGTTTGTTAATATTCTTCCATGTAGCTTGAAATGAAGGGAATGTGACCCCATAAAAGTGGGTATAGGTGTTTTGTACTATGTCATAGCTACAAAATGAGACCATTTCTGTGGTGCTAGCTTGGCCTGGTGGGTACTTATGCTTGGTCACAAGTTTGAGCCCATATGAAAATTTAGAAAAATGGTCAACTTTGTTAATATTCTTGTATGTAGCTTGAAATGAAGGGAATGTGACCCCATAAAAGTGGGTATAGGCATTTTGTACTATGTCATAGCTACAAAATGAGACCTTTTCTGTGGTGCTAGCTTGGCCTGGAGGGTACTTATGCTTGGTCACAAGTTTGAGCCCATATGAAAATGTACAGTAAAATTGTCAACTTTCTTAATATTCTTGTATGTAGCTTGAAATGAAGGGAATGTGACCCCATAAAAGTGGGTATAGGCATTTTGTCCTATGTCATAGCTACAAAATGAGACCATTTCTGTGGTGCTAGCTTGGCCTGGTGGGTACTTATGCTTGGTCACAAGTTTGAGCCCATATGAAAATTAAGAAAAATTATTATGTTTGTTAATATTCTTCCATGTAGCTTGAAATGAAGGGAATGTGACCCCATAAAAGTGGGTATAGGCATTTTGTACTATGTCATAGCTACAAAATGAGACCTTTTCTGTGGTGCTATCTTGGCCTGGAGGGTACTTAAGCTTGGTCACAAGTTTGAGCCCATATGAAAATGTAGTAAAATTGTCAACTTTTTTAATATTCTTGTATGTAGCTTGAAATGAAGGGAATGTGACCCCATAAAAGTGGGTATAGGCATTTTGTACTATGTCATAGCTACAAAATGAGACCATTTCTGTGGTGCTAGCTTGGCCTGGTGGGTACTTATGCTTGGTCACAAGTTTGAGCCTATATGAAAATTTGGAAAAAATGTTATGTTTGTTAATATTCTTCCATGTAGCTTGAAATGAAGGGAATGTGACCCCATAAAAGTGGGTATAGGTGTTTTGTACTATGTCATAGCTACAAAATGAGACCATTTCTGTGGTGCTAGCTTGGCCTGGTGGGTACTTATGCTTGGTCACAAGTTTGAGCCCATATGAAAATTTAGAAAAATGGTCAACTTTGTTAATATTCTTGTATGTAGCTTGAAATGAAGGGAATGTGACCCCATAAAAGTGGGTATAGGCATTTTGTACTATGTCATAGCTACAAAATGAGACCTTTTCTGTGGTGCTAGCTTGGCCTGGAGGGTACTTATGCTTGGTCACAAGTTTGAGCCCATATGAAAATGTACAGTAAAATTGTCAACTTTCTTAATATTCTTGTATGTAGCTTGAAATGAAGGGAATGTGACCCCATAAAAGTGGGTATAGGCATTTTGTCCTATGTCATAGCTACAAAATGAGACCATTTCTGTGGTGCTAGCTTGGCCTGGTGGGTACTTATGCTTGGTCACAAGTTTGAGCCCATATGAAAATTAAGAAAAATTATTATGTTTGTTAATATTCTTCCATGTAGCTTGAAATGAAGGGAATGTGACCCCATAAAAGTGGGTATAGGCATTTTGTACTATGTCATAGCTACAAAATGAGACCTTTTCTGTGGTGCTAGCTTGGCCTGGAGGGTACTTAAGCTTGGTCACAAGTTTGAGCCCATATGAAAATGTAGTAAAATTGTCAACTTTTTTAATATTCTTGTATGTAGCTTGAAATGAAGGGAATGTGACCCCATAAAAGTGGGTATAGGCATTTTGTACTATGTCATAGCTACAAAATGAGACCATTTCTGTGGTGCTAGCTTGGCCTGGTGGGTACTTATGCTTGGTCACAAGTTTGAGCCTATATGAAAATTTGGAAAAAATGTTATGTTTGTTAATATTCTTCCATGTAGCTTGAAATGAAGGGAATGTGACCCCATAAAAGTGGGTATAGGTGTTTTGTACTATGTCATAGCTACAAAATGAGACCATTTCTGTGGTGCTAGCTTGGCCTGGTGGGTACTTATGCTTGGTCACAAGTTTGAGCCCATATGAAAATTTAGAAAAATGGTCAACTTTGTTAATATTCTTGTATGTAGCTTGAAATGAAGGGAATGTGACCCCATAAAAGTGGGTATAGGCATTTTGTACTATGTCATAGCTACAAAATGAGACCATTTCTGTGGTGCTAGCTTGGCCTGGTGGGTACTTATGCTTGGTCACAAGTTTGAGCCTATATGAAAATTTGGAAAAAATGTTATGTTTGTTAATATTCTTCCATGTAGCTTGAAATGAAGGGAATGTGACCCCATAAAAGTGGGTATAGGTGTTTTGTACTATGTCATAGCTACAAAATGAGACCATTTCTGTGGTGCTAGCTTGGCCTGGTGGGTACTTATGCTTGGTCACAAGTTTGAGCCCATATGAAAATTTAGAAAAATGGTCAACTTTGTTAATATTCTTGTATGTAGCTTGAAATGAAGGGAATGTGACCCCATAAAAGTGGGTATAGGCATTTTGTACTATGTCATAGCTACAAAATGAGACCTTTTCTGTGGTGCTAGCTTGGCCTGGAGGGTACTTATGCTTGGTCACAAGTTTGAGCCCATATGAAAATGTACAGTAAAATTGTCAACTTTCTTAATATTCTTGTATGTAGCTTGAAATGAAGGGAATGTGACCCCATAAAAGTGGGTATAGGCATTTTGTCCTATGTCATAGCTACAAAATGAGACCATTTCTGTGGTGCTAGCTTGGCCTGGTGGGTACTTATGCTTGGTCACAAGTTTGAGCCCATATGAAAATTAAGAAAAATTATTATGTTTGTTAATATTCTTCCATGTAGCTTGAAATGAAGGGAATGTGACCCCATAAAAGTGGGTATAGGCATTTTGTACTATGTCATAGCTACAAAATGAGACCTTTTCTGTGGTGCTAGCTTGGCCTGGAGGGTACTTAAGCTTGGTCACAAGTTTGAGCCCATATGAAAATGTAGTAAAATTGTCAACTTTTTTAATATTCTTGTATGTAGCTTGAAATGAAGGGAATGTGACCCCATAAAAGTGGGTATAGGCATTTTGTACTATGTCATAGCTACAAAATGAGACCATTTCTGTGGTGCTAGCTTGGCCTGGTGGGTACTTATGCTTGGTCACAAGTTTGAGCCTATATGAAAATTTGGAAAAAATGTTATGTTTGTTAATATTCTTCCATGTAGCTTGAAATGAAGGGAATGTGACCCCATAAAAGTGGGTATAGGTGTTTTGTACTATGTCATAGCTACAAAATGAGACCATTTCTGTGGTGCTAGCTTGGCCTGGTGGGTACTTATGCTTGGTCACAAGTTTGAGCCCATATGAAAATTTAGAAAAATGGTCAACTTTGTTAATATTCTTGTATGTAGCTTGAAATGAAGGGAATGTGACCCCATAAAAGTGGGTATAGGCATTTTGTACTATGTCATAGCTACAAAATGAGACCATTTCTGTGGTGCTAGCTTGGCCTGGAGGGTACTTATGCTTGGTTACAAGTTTGAGCCCATATGAAAATGTACAGTAAAATTGTCAACTTTCTTAATATTCTTGTATGTAGCTTGAAATGAAGGGAATGTGACCCCATAAAAGTGGGTATAGGCATTTTGTACTATGTCATAGCTACAAAATGAGACCTTTTCTGTGGTGCTAGCTTGGCCTGGAGGGTACTTATGCTTGGTCACAAGTTTGAGCCCATATGAAAATGTACAGTAAAATTGTCAACTTTCTTAATATTCTTGTATGTAGCTTGAAATGAAGGGAATGTGACCCCATAAAAGTGGGTATAGGCATTTTGTCCTATGTCATAGCTACAAAATGAGACCATTTCTGTGGTGCTAGCTTGGCCTAGTGGGTACTTATGCTTGGTCACAAGTTTGAGCCCATATGAAAATTAAGAAAAATTATTATGTTTGTTAATATTCTTCCATGTAGCTTGAAATGAAGGGAATGTGACCCCAAAAAAGTGGGTATAGGCATTTTGTACTATGTCATAGCTACAAAATGAGACCTTTTCTGTGGTGCTAGCTTGGCCTGGAGGGTACTTAAGCTTGGTCACAAGTTTGAGCCCATATGAAAATGTAGTAAAATTGTCAACTTTTTTAATATTCTTGTATGTAGCTTGAAATGAAGGGAATGTGACCCCATAAAAGTGGGTATAGGCATTTTGTACTATGTCATAGCTACAAAATGAGACCATTTCTGTGGTGCTAGCTTGGCCTGATGGATACTTATGCATGGTCACAAGTTTGAGCCCATATGAAAATTTAGAAAAATGGTCAACTTTGTTAATGTTCTTGTATGTAGCTTCAAAACAAACGAATGTGATCCCATAAAAGTAGGTATAGGTATTTTGTACTATGTCATAGGTACTAAATAAGACCATTTCTGTGGTGCTAGCTTGGCCTGGTGGTTACTTATGCTTGATTACATGTTTGAGCCCATTATGAAAATGTAGTAAAATGTCATATTTGTTAATACTCTTGTATTTAGCTTGAAAACAAGGGAATGTGACCCAATAAAAATAGGTATAGGTATTTTGCACTCTGTCATAGCCACAAAATAAGACCATTTCTGTGGTGCTACCTTGGACATCCAGTGCAACTTTTGCTTGGTTTCATGTTTGAGCCCATATAAAAATTGGGGAAAATTGCCATCTCTGCTAATATTCTTGTATATACCAGGAAAACAAAGGAACGTGACCCCATAAAAGTGAATATAGGTATTTTGTACTATGTCATAGCTACAAAATAAGATGATTCCTATGGTGCTACCTTGACCTGTTGTTTATATACATATATAGCTGCATGTGCACTGGAACTGTTCAGAATGTATGGTGGCTTATATTGATTGACGTCATATAGTGAGTATTGAACTGGTAAACTCTGCACCCACTCTTAACTTAGACTGAAAATTAACAATCTCAATTCATCATATCAATGTCATAAATAAAGGAAAGCATTAAGGTATTCTCTGATAATACTTCAAGTAATATGTCTCAGTTGTTAGAACAAGCTGGCATGGTTTGACACATTTGATATCATATGTTAGAGTTCATCTGTTGTTCATGGTAATGACAAGTTAACGGTATATGATAGGCACATAAAGATTTAAATGATCTCATAAGTCATGAATACTCCAAGTGATAGGAACATTAGCACAGTTCTCTCGTGTCATGTATGAAATTCACAGATGTTCACACTAGTCTTTCGATTTAACTACATAATAAATCAGTTACAGAATATGTTACATAAATTCCCACTTCAATTAAAATAAGATTAACTTAAACTATGTTCATTGAAACCAGTTTGAGAAAGGTTAATGAGTTCTAGTATATTGAATTTTGCTAATTAACAAAATTATATTTGAATCAAATAGATGGCACTTTAAAGATTTAGACTGAAAATTGATTTTATTCCACACAATTTCTTATCCAAGCGAATTTTGGTATAATTGCTGCGCAGAAAATGATATTATGATCATAAATCTAAGCACTTCTAAAATTTTATTTAATGATTCAATCATGACACTGGTATTACATATAAGTCACAGAAATCAATTCCATAATTCTGTGATAGTTTATCACACATAATCATTCAGGTAATCTGGCGATTTTCTTTGTTGGTGTAAATTCACATGACTGTCTTCATATATTTTCATTTTTCTGATGTGTCTTCTCCGTGTGTTTCTGGTGATTTTGTTTGAAATGTGATGAATTTAGAGTCATTTGTCTGTCATTATGTTTTGTTGTAATCATGGTTGAATTCTTGGCTGTAATTTCGTACGGTATATTGGACCAAAAGGTGTTTCCTGTTTGACGAGAACGTCTCCAATCCTTGGTATAATGCAATTTAAGGTTTATAATATCATTATTGGGTTTGAATGTGAACTTTTACTAGGAAATATGACTAAACATTGATATAAAATATTATCAGGATATTTCTACTGATTTATAATTATATTTTTCTAGTCAAACTTCACGGTCAAACTCACCAATGTCATTATAAACCATCTTCTACTGTATTAAACTGTTTTATACTATCAGAATATAGAATTTGTAAATGGGTACACATATTGACTTCAGAGTAAGTACATCTTGACCAAAATGTTGTGGGTACATAATCTTGACCATGCAGTTAATTCCCATATCAGGCATGGGTTAATGCAAAAATGTAATTGTAATGCATTGCAATGCATTACAATTTCCCAAGTAATTCAATGTAATGTGTAATTCAGTTTTTTTGCATTACATGCAGTTGTAATTTAATGCATTACACCTTTAAAAAAAATAGATGTAATGCAGGTGCATTACATTGAATTACATCAGTAAAAAAAGACATGAACTGATTGTATTATACATTTATTAAACTTAACAATAATGAATCTATAGCAAACAAATAGCAGTTGGGAATAAGGGATATGTTTACCAGTCAACCAATAACCTGCTTATACATGTACTATTATAGTGCTGATCGAAGAAGGGAGACACAGACAAATTGATAGAAATCGAAGATTATGTACTAATTGTAATATGAATTGTATTGAAAATGAATACCATTTCCTGTTAGTATGTCCGTTTTATAGACAATTAAGATTAACCTATTTACCAAAATACTACTGTCATTGGCCAAATTTAAGTAAGTTAAAACTCCTTTTAAACAGTTCACAAAGTAGTATACTAAATTAAGTAGCTAAATTTATCTATCAAGCAAATTGCTTGAGGGGCTGATTTTCATAAATGTTCATTTATTTACAACATATACATCGATGAATGAGTTTATAATACTGTGCGGTATTCCTATAACAATAAATTGTTTTAATCTACAACATTGTACATTGTCTGCAAACACGTTTATATAGTACCGAATTAATGATATTATGCCTAACCTGTGTTTAAATTTTATGTTTATATTTTTACTATGGTTATAACAAGTGATAAGATAAATTGTTGTTTTGTTCACATACTCTACAGTTCAAATACTTAACACTATTCATAATAATGTCCTTACCGGGAAGAGCTATGTTTCTTATGTTTATTATGTTCTTGGTTTGACTTATGTTCATTTATATTGTATATATGTTCATACTTTTCTCATTGTAATGTCAAGGTGCTTTACCATGAATTAACATGGATTGGCAACAACCAATTATGTTTATGCCAAATAAACTTTGAACTTTGAAGTGACACTCATGGTTGTCTAAAGATTCAAAATTAAGTCTTTATCTTAATCCATCTATTGACAGTGTCTATTGATCATAATTAAATTATCATTTAACCATTGGCCATGAAACTTTGTATACTAATGTTTGCTAAGAGGTGTTAACATTTCAATAAGATTAGAGTACAAGGTATATATATACATGTATATATATACTGCTCAGTTAGGATAATTATAGAGCGACGCAGTGGTCGAGTCCACTTTTACGGTGTAAAACCGTTGTCGTATTGTATAAATTATCATTAGACGATTAGGCTGACTATATAATATACAAATATCGATTAGTACATCAACTGTCGGCGTAGCGCAGTTGGTATCGATGATGTCTATAAAATTAACTTTGTTGCGGGTGTAAGACCGCGATAGGATTTTTTCGCAAAATTATTTTTTATTTCTGTATCTTTTTTTCGTTAATTCTGTCGTGTTTTTTTTTGTTCTAAGGATTATACTAGATCGAGTGTTTATATAATTATTTTTTTCATCGTATGTTTTTTTTAAATATTTTTTTTTTAAAACATCATTTTATTGCATTGCATAACATTTCAGTGCAAATTTTACATTACATTTTTTTATCAATTCACAACAATCAGGTGAGATCACCAAGTCTCAATCAGATACCTCTGAGTCGGTCAACACTTCTTCGCCCTCTTCCGCCGTGTCGGTTTCCTCATCGCTGGAGTGCAGCTCTATGACAATTTTTTCGATTTCTGCATCAACTGCAATGTCCAGCTCCCAGTATTGTCTTTCAATTTTCTGAACATGCGAAACACATTTTTCCAGAAATCGACCGTGATCGCTGACAGTGCCTCTTCTGTTTTCTCTAAAAGCGCCGTCATGCTGAAGACTGAATTTTGTCGTGCAACCGACCCCTTAACTCCAGCCCAGACAAGTTCTATGGCATTCAGGTCTGCATGGTATGCTGGAAGTCGTAGCGTATCATGGCCATGATTTTTCAATAGACTGTCAAGGACATATTTTGGCGCCGGTCTGTTACGCTTACAAAGCTGCAGTAGCTGGGCCTTAAGCATGGTGTCTTCAAATGCAATATCATGTCGTCGTAACCAGTCTTGGATTTCGGCTTTGCGGGTCGCCTGAGTAGGGCACTTGTCAGTCTGAAGATTATGGTACGGAGCGTTGTCCACTATCAAAACTGATCTTGATGGCAAATTTGGAAGTAATTTTTCTCTTACCCACTTCAAAAAGTTTTCGCCATTCATCTCACTGTGGTAATCTCCAGTCGATGACTTAGATTTGAACACCAGTGATGCCCCTTGAACAAAACCTTTTTCGCTCCCGGCGTGTACAATAACTAAACGCTCTCCTTTGTTCATTGGCGATCTAAGTGCCACCGATGTTGACTGCCAGGATTTCGCTACAGTATGGGAAGTGTGGAGAAAAGTCTCATCTGTATAGACTATTGTCCTGCCCTCTTCCCTGTACGTCTTGATTTGTCTCAGGAAGTGAACTCTGGTTGCAACTATATCTGAGCGCTCCATGATCACACTTCTGTTAGATTGTGTCTTCTTCCATACGAAGCCAAGTTGAAGTAGGGTCCTTCGTATACTTTCCCTTCCGCCATTGTAGCCGATCTTCTCTTGTAAGGCTTTTTGAACTGTCTTTATGGTTGGGACCCGCTTCTGGAGCACAAATATCTCTTGCATAGTGCGCCGAACCAAGCCAAGATCAAAGTCATCCAAAATAACTTTGTCTTTCCTTACTTTCCTTGGGATAGCTGGCTTACTCCTTGACTTCTGTATGCGGTATAAAGTTGCCTGAGAGACCCCCGTGTAGTTTGCAGCCTTTCCATGGGTGATGACAGTGGGATCTGTAATCCACCAGACTTCTTCTCATCTTTACAGACCTGAAATATACAAACACATGAATGAATATCAACGATTTAGGGTTTCAAATGCAAATCAACAAACTAATATTGTAATGCACAACATGCCTTTATAACACGATGAAGAATTGTCTTAGACATTTCGTCGTAATTCTGGTAATTACGATTGGTTTCGCTATCAAACGCCGATTTATTTTCAGCCATATTTAGCTAGTTGGTAGGACCATATAAGCTAAGGTTACTTAACGGACTGCATACATATACGTGTATACACATTCAGTTACCTTCAGATAAGTTGGCACGAAATACTCGTGCATGGTGCTAATGCTTTAAGTACTTGTGCACTACACACTTAGCGTTAGGACGAAAATGCATTATTTTATTTCACAGTTTATCACTAAAATAGTATATCAAACTTACCTACGCACGACCATTCATTTTCGACTGACTGAGTAAAATTGCAAAAAAATAACACGAAAAAAAAGAGACAACCGATGAGGTTCGAACTCGCGATAAAATGTTTGCTTTGATCATACTCTTAACGACTGTACCAACTGCGCCAACCGTACAACAACGATTTTGTATCTGAACTGCAGTACTATATTCACTTCTTTTCAACCCGTTTTACCTGTTCAGACAATGGTTGTAAACTTTTGCGTACACATAAAATGAAACGTCACTATCACATTATCCTAACTGGACAGTACAGGTATATCATTGTGCCCAAATAGAGCTAACACTTCATTTGGTAAAAATGAACAGCCTTGATCAGTTCAACATTCCAGACAACGTATTTGACAAAAGTGAGACTTTTAAGGCAAAATGCCGACACTGTCTATCTATATGAATTCAGATTAAATGAAACTGTATTATGATTATGAACTGCTTTCTATGTACGTATATATGCATTAAATTTTCAAAATTGAGCAAAATGTAATGTGTAATTTAATGCATTACAATGACTAAAGTAATTGTATTACATGATAAAATCCATGCAATTGTAATTTAATGCACTGTTTCAGCAATGTAATTGTAATGTAATGCATTACATTCTCAAGTAATTCACCCCATGTCTGTCCCATATACAATTTTTTAGGCAGACTGGTGTACCGTATGTAGCAAAGTTTCACACCTATCTAGATCCTACTATGCAACTCCCATTTTTTGGTATAAATGTATAATAATGTACATAAATATTTTATGACAGGTCCAGATTCGTGAAAAATACGAAATTGAGATACAGGGCAGTACTGGTCCAATACCCTAGCTCTTTTTCGAATAGACTCCCTTGCTCAGTGTAAAGCACCAATGCACACAAGGCCTTTAATTATGTCATGGAAAGTAAAAGGTAAAGGACAGTTTCATAGTCAGAAATTTATAAATTTATATGCATATTCAACCGACTTTCACAAGTTACCCCCCCCCCCCCCCCCCGATAACTGGGTTATAGGTTTTCCGTTAACACTTGGCGCCGTAGGCAGCCACGGACCATTGACTTATTTCCCTCACAGGTACTCATTTAAACACCTGGGTGGAGAGGAGCAAACATGGGATAATTTTTTGCTCAGAAATATTCCGATGGTCCAGTCGGGATTTGAACCAGGGACCTCACGATCCCAAAGCAAGCATCCCTCCACTGGGCCATCGCTCCCAACAACTTTGAAAGGGAACCACCGAAGGATCAATCCAACAATGTTTGGTTGCAATTGGCATAGTGTAGGAGGATATATTGTTTAAAGTAAACACGGACACACGCATGGCGGACGTAAGGCGATCACAAAAGCTCATCATGAGCACATTATGCTCTGGTGAGATAAAAACAAGGCACTGCATACAGCTATGTAACGTTTTTTATTTATCTTAACAGGAAAGAAGAAAATCTTGCAATTGGCAAATGAAAGTGTCACAGCTCGGTAAGTTATAGATATTCAGCTCCATTTATTGGGGTTGAAACTGTTGTTGAAACATAAGAAACAACATCAAGGTATACAAATTATCATGTTGATGAACGTTTTGTAAAATTAAATTTGTCTCTGTTATATGTAAACAAAACAATTTTAAAGTAAGTCCAGGGCAGTAACTGCGCTATAAGCCTATAACTGACTGAATTCATATTAAAGAACATTCCAGTAAGGTTTTCATGACACTTCACCCAGTCCACAATGTAACGTTAAATCAACATCGCTTAAATCTCATCTAAGCAGTCACTTTCTCTAGCACATAAGACTATGTGCACACATGTTAACCACCACCAGATGATCAGTTCAAAGTCTGCCCTTTTTGTTTGTATTCTTGTCTAACATATCATATAACACATCACTCTATTTATCCATTTTCGAGAATGTCCTAATAAATCTGGTAATAGGGTCCAAGCATCAGTATTCCATACCTGAAAGAATGTATCAAAAATACAATCAACTATAATAAGTCTTAGCATTACATCATAAGAAATAACAAGTATCAATATAATGGATATACCAAACAAAAGTTATAAAATTATTTGAGTAATGGCGCTCTGTGAACTTGGAGATTATTTTTGTCACTTGTGTGTTGTTTTCTCTATGAACAAATTTGTCATCTAATAATAAACTTTATTATTGTATTTTTATGTTAAATTCATGCCTGAGCCAGCCATATGATCATTGACTATTTACTACATTCGATTATAATTAAATGTTATATGACGTACTACTTGACGCATAGTACAGTAATCGTGTCTGTATTGCTACGTCATGCTAAAAGTGCATGGCTTTTATCGTTCTGTGTTTTATTATATATATATAGAATCCTCTCTCTTTTAGTTTATTACAAATGTTCTTAGTTATTTATTGTTGTTAAAAATCATTAAAAAAATAGACACACATACAAACTTTCTCTAAAAATAGCCTACGTATTGCTAATACTGCATGTACAATGTATTAGATTTTTCGAAATAATAGATTATTACATGAAAGACTCGCTAATAGAATAAAGATAGTTTAATGTTAAAGATAAAGAAAGTCTCTCGTTGGTTTCGAATAACGTACGTCACTATGTTAAACGTCTTATAGAGATACTATTATGTTGTTAAATTATATGCAAATACATGTGCGAAAAAACTGGAAGCTGTAACTTGTTGTCGTTGTTGTTTAAACCAGCATCATTGACAAATAAAAAGGCGTTTTACGACATACCTTACAACTTAATAAAATATTCGATAATCTCCAAAGTACAGGATCCGGAGCATGTCTAGATGATTATTTCTTGTAAAAGTTCACACCTGTCATCAGTTCTAGAGATAATAATTCAACACTAGGATCGCTCTTGACAGGGTGTTATGATAACATTAATTTCCAATATGAGGGAAATAGATCTTTTGTCCACAAAAATGTTCTGTTAATTAGTATAAATTATCAACAAAGCAACATAAACAATGAAGTTTAATACAACAGGCATAGCTCTATAGTTTTAAGTTTTATTTTACCTCAATATTTTGCTAAAGTCAGGAATTTTTTAATTACAACTACATATGTATTTATAAACTGTAAGCAAATCTATGTTTTTTATTTAAAGTGAGTTTACCGTATCAGTCTGAAATTATTTTATGCTGTATTGAGGCATATTGATACTCTTCAGTAACAGGCCGGTTACTAGCACATAACACTGTGACAATACATATATAAGAATGTATTGCCCTGCGAAACCGGTTGGCAATTTTAATATATATAAAATACCTATGTGATGTTAATACATTTATATATTTTTTACTGCACTGCTAAACAAAACACATTATTCCAGGTATCTTGCAGGCTTCTGCAACTTATCTCTTGTCTTTTGTTATGTTTATGTTATTGTCTCCTCTATTGGCTCTTTTTGTTAATAATTCTGTTCATAGTCAATATCTGGATTGATCTGCATTAAAGTTGACAAAGCCAATACCACGGGTCCAAGATTTGAACAAACTTATTAGAGGTTCAAAAGACAATGCTACATACCAAACATCTAAGTTTTTTGATACTCAATTTCCTATTTAAGCCTGAATAATATCAACTGACCCGTGACCAGGCCAATGTTGACCTTGGGACAATCAGGTTTGAACAATATTGGTAGAGGTCCACTAGGCAATGCCTCGTGTTAGCTTCATTTTTCAATAATTGTAGCCCAGGACAACCAATTAAAATTTGGTGTCCATCCAGACATCTGCTAACTATTTCCAGAAATCGAAAACACAATAATCAAATAATCAAATAAATGTGTCTGTTTAAATAACTCTTTATGACTTCATAATAATAATTATTATTGTAAGTATATAATAAATACATGTACATTGTGTACTAGTATTATAATTAATACTTGTTAAATAGTAATTTAATATCGAAAGGTTAACTGCATAATGTACAACTGTACTCACAGCTGATAAACGGTTGTTCTGAGACTGCTGGTCACTGTGTTATATCAATGTGGGGTCCATTGGGGAGTTATCATGTGACCAGTCACAAGCACAATTTTCTTTCTTTTGAACCTAAAAAAAGAATTGTTTTTTTTTGTATCAATGCTAAAAATACAAAGAATATTAAATTAAATTAATTAAAGTGTTGACCATAAACCTACTTGTACACTTGCATTACCAACAATTAAGTAATCAATCTTTGTTTTCAAGCTACGTATTATACTGTAAGCTAGAACCACAGAAATGGTCCATTTTGTAGCTATGACATAATACAAAACACCTATACCCACTTTTATGGGGTCACATTCCCTTCATTTCAAGCTACATGGAAGAATATTAACAAAGTTGACCATTTTTCTAAATTTTCATATGGGCTCAAACTTGTGACCATGCTTAAGTACCCACCAGGCCAAGCTAGCACCACAGAAATGGTCTCATTTTGTAGCTATGACATAGTACAAAACACCTATACCCACTTTTATGGGGTCACATTCTCTACATTTCAAGCTACATGGAAGAATATTAACAAAGTTGACCATTTTACTAAATTTTCATAATGGGCTAAAACTTGTGACCATGCATAAGTACCCACCAGGCCAAGCTATCACCACAGAAATGGTCTCATTTTGTAGCTATGACATAGTTCAAAACACCTATACCCACTTTTATGGGGTCACATTCCCTTCATTTCAAGCTACATGGAAGAATATTAACAAAGTTGACCATTTTACTACATTTTCATAATGGGCTCAAACTTGTGACCATGCATAAGTACCCACCAGGCCAAGCTAGCACCACAGAAATGGTCTCATTTTGTAGCTATGACATAGTACAAAACACCTATACCCACTTTTATGGGGTCACATTCCCTTCATTTCAAGCTACATACAAGAATATTAACAAAGTTGACAATTTTTCTAAATTTTCATATGGGCTCAAACTTGTGACCAAGCATAAGTACCCACCAGGCCAAGCTAGCACCACAGAAATGGACCCACTTTTATGGGGTCACATTCCCTTCATTTCAAGCTACATGGAAGAATATTAACAAAGTTGACCATTTTTCTAAATTTTCATATGGGCTCAAACTTGTGACCATGCATAAGTACCCACCAGGCCAAGCTAGCACCACAGAAATGGTCTCATTTTGTAGCTATGACATAGTACAAAACACCTATACCCACTTTTATGGGGTCACATTCTCTACATTTCAAGCTACATGGAAGAATATTAACAAAGTTGACCATTTTACTAAATTTTCATAATGGGCTAAAACTTGTGACCATGCATAAGTACCCACCAGGCCAAGCTATCACCACAGAAATGGTCTCATTCTGTAGCTATGACATAGTTCAAAACACCTATACCCACTTTTATGGGGTCACATTCCCTTCATTTCAAGCTACATACAAGAATATTAACAAAGTTGACAATTTTTCTAAATTTTCATATGGGCTCAAACTTGTGACCAAGCATAAGTACCCACCAGGCCAAGCTAGCACCACAGAAATGGACCCACTTTTATGGGGTCACATTCCCTTCATTTCAAGCTACATGGAAGAATATTAACAAAGTTGACCATTTTACTACATTTTCATAATGGGCTCAAACTTGTGACCATGCATATGCACCCACCAGGCCAAGCTAGCACCACAGGAATGGTCTTATTTTGGAGCTATGACGTAGTACAAAATACCGGTACCCACTTTTATGGGGTCACATTCCCTTCATTTCAAGCTACATACAAGAATATTAACAAAGTTGACCATTTTTCTAAATTTTCATATGGGCTCAAACTTGTGACCAAGTATAAGTACCCACCAGGCCAAGCTAGCACCACAGGAATGGTCTTATTTTGGAGCTATGTCGTAGTACAAAATACCGGTACCCACTTTTATGGGGTCACATTCCCTTCATTTCAAGCTACATACAAGAATATTAACAAAGTTGACCATTTTACTACATTTTCATAATGGGCTCAAACTTGTGACCATGCATATGCACCCACCAGGCCAAGCTAGAACCACAGAAATGGTCTCATTCTGTAGCTATGACATAGTACAAAACACCTATACCCACTTTTATGGGGTCACATTCCCTTCATTTCAAGCTACATACAAGAATATTAACAAAGTTGACAATTTTTCTAAATTTTCATATGGGCTCAAACTTGTGACCATGCTTAAGTACCCACCAGGCCAAGCTAGCACTACATGAATATTCTCATTTTGTAGCTATGACATAGTACAAAATGCCTATACCCACTTTTATGGGGTCACATTCCCTTCATTTCAAGCTACATGGAAGAATATTAACAAAGTTGACCATTTTACTACATTTTCATAATGGGCTCAAACTTGTGACCATGCCTAAGTACCCACCAGGCCAAGATAGCACCACAGAAATGGTCTCATTTTGTAGCTATGACATAGTACAAAATGCCTATACCCACTTTTATGGGGTCACATTCCCTTCATTTCAAGCTACATACAAGAATATTAACAAAGTTGACAATTTTTCTAAATTTTCATATGGGCTCAAACTTGTGACCAAGCATAAGTACCCACCAGGCCAAGCTAGCACCACAGAAATGGACCCACTTTTACGGGGTCACATTCCCTTCATTTCAAGCTACATGGAAGAATATTAACAAAGTTGACCATTTTACTACATTTTCATAATGGGCTCAAACTTGTGACCATGCATATGCACCCACCAGGCCAAGCTAGCACCACAGGAATGGTCTTATTTTGGAGCTATGACGTAGTACAAAATACCGGTACCCACTTTTATGGGGTCACATTCCCTTCATTTCAAGCTACATACAAGAATATTAACAAAGTTGACAATTTTTCTAAATTTTCATATGGGCTCAAACTTGTGACCATGCATAAGTACCCACCAGGCCAAGCTAGCACCACAGAAATGGTCTCATTTTGTAGCTATGACATAGTACAAAACACCTATACCCACTTTTATGGGGTCACATTCCCTTCATTTCAAGCTACATACAAGAATATTAACAAAGTTGACCATTTTACTACATTTTCATAATGGGCTCAAACTTGTGACCATGCATATGCACCCACCAGGCCAAGCTAGCACCAAAGAAATGGTCTCATTTTGTAGCTATGACATAGTACAAAACACCTATACCCACTTTTATGGGGCCACATTCCCTTCATTTCAAGCTACATACAAGAATATTAACAAAGTTGACAATTTTTCTAAATTTTCATATGGGCTCAAACTTGTGACCAAGCATAAGTACCCACCAGGCCAAGCTAGCACCACAGAAATGGACCTACTTTTATGGGGTCACATTCCCTTTATTTCAAGCTACATGGAAGAATATTAACAAAGTTGACCATTTTACTACATTTTCATAATGGGCTCAAACTTGTGACCATGCATATGCACCCACCAGGCCAAGCTAGCACCACAGGAATGGTCTTATTTTGGAGCTATGACGTAGTACAAAATACCGGTACCCACTTTTATGGGGTCACATTCCCTTCATTTCAAGCTACATACAAGAATATTAACAAAGTTGACCATTTTACTACATTTTCATAATGGGCTCAAACTTGTGACCAGGCATATGCACCCACCAGGCCAAGCTAGAACCACAGAAATGGTCTCATTCTGTAGCTATGACATAGTACAAAACACCTATACCCACTTTTATGGGGTCACATTCCCTTCATTTCAAGCTACATACAAGAATATTAACAAAGTTGACCATTTTTCTAAATTTTCGTATGGGCTCAAACTTGTGACCATGCCTAAGTACCCACCAGGCCAAGCTAGCACTACATGAATGGTCTCATTTTGTAGCTATGACATAGTACAAAATGCCTATACCCACTTTTATGGGGTCACATTCCCTTCATTTCAAGCTACATGGAAGAATATTAACAAAGTTGACCATTTTACTACATTTTCATAATGGGCTCAAACTTGTGACCATGCCTAAGTACCCACCAGGCCAAGATAGCACCACAGAAATGGTCTCATTTTGTAGCTATGACATAGTACAAAATGCCTATACCCACTTTTATGGGGTCACATTCCCTTCATTTCAAGCTACATGGAAGAATATTAACAAAGTTGACAATTTTACTACATTTTCATAATGGGCTCAAACTTGTGACCATGCCTAAGTACCCACCAGGCCAAGATAGCACCACAGAAATGGTCTCATTTTGTAGCTATGACATAGTACAAAATGCCTATACCCACTTTTATGGGGTCACATTCCCTTCATTTCAAGCTACATGGAAGAATATTAACAAAGTTGACCATTTTACTACATTTTCATAATGGGCTCAAACTTGTGACCATGCCTAAGTACCCACCAGGCCAAAATAGCACCACAGAAATGGTCTCATTTTGTAGCTATGACATAGTACAAAATGCCTATACCCACTTTTATGGGGTCACATTCCCTTCATTTCAAGCTACATGGAAGAATATTAACAAAGTTGACCATTTTTCTAAATTTTCATATGGGCTAAAACTTGTGACCATGCATAAGTACCCACCAGGCCAAGCTAGCACCACAGAAATGGTCTCATTTTGTAGCTATGACATAGTACAAAACACCTATACCCACTTTTATGGGGTCACATTCCCTTCATTTCAAGCTACATGGAAGAATATTAACAAAGTTGACCATTTTACTAAATTTTCATAATGGGCTCAAACTTGTGACCATGCCTAAGTACCCACCAGGCCAAGCTA
The DNA here is from genome assembly GCA_964023205.1 of Lutraria lutraria. Lineage (NCBI taxonomy): Eukaryota > Metazoa > Mollusca > Bivalvia > Venerida > Mactridae > Lutraria > Lutraria lutraria. The sequence goes on from OZ026840.1 coordinate 14,420,967, forward strand.
GCACCACAGAAATGGTCTCATTTTGTAGCTATGACATAGTACAAAACATCTATACCCACTTTTATGGGGTCACATTCCCTTCATTTCAAGCTACATGGAAGAATATTAACAAAGTTGACCATTTTACTAAATTTTCATATGGGCTCAAACTTGTGACCATGCATAAGTACCCACCAGGCCAAGCTATCACCACAGAAATGGTCTCATTTTGTAGCTATGACATAGTACAAAACACCTATACCCACTTTTATGGGGTCACATTCCCTTCATTTCAAGCTACATGGAAGAATATTAACAAAGTTGACCATTTTTCTAAATTTTCATATGGGCTCAAACTTGTGACCATGCATAAGTACCCACCAGGCCAAGCTATCACCACAGAAATGGTCTCATTTTGTAGCTATGACATAGTACAAAACACCTATACCCACTTTTATGGGGTCACATTCCCTTCATTTCAAGCTACATGGAAGAATATTAACAAAGTTGACCATTTTTCTAAATTTTCATATGGGCTCAAACTTGTGACCAAGTATAAGTACCCACCAGGCCAAGCTAGCACCACAGGAATGGTCTTAATTTGGAGCTATGACGTAGTACAAAATACCTGTACCCACTTTTATGGGGTCAAATTCCCTTCATTTCAAGCTACATACAAGAATATTAACAAAGTTGACCATTTTACTACATTTTCATAATGGGCTCAAACTTGTGACCATGCATATGCACCCACCAGGCCAAGCTAGAACCACAGACATGGTCTCAGTTTGTAGCTATGACATAGTACAAAACACCTATACCCACTTTTATGGGGTCACATTCCCTTCATTTCAAGCTACATGGAAGAATATTAACAAAGTTGACCATTTTACTAAATTTTCATAATGGGCTCAAACTTGTGACCAAGCATAAGTACCCACCAGGCCAAGCTAGCACCACAGAAATGGTCTCATTTTGTAGCTATGACATAGTACAAAATGCCTATACCCACTTTTATGGGGTCACATTCCCTTCATTTCAAGCTACATACAAGAATATTAACAAAGTTGACCATTTTTCTAAATTTTCATATGGGCTCAAACTTGTGACCAAGTATAAGTACCCACCAGGCCAAGCTAGCACCACAGGAATGGTCTTATTTTGGAGCTATGTCGTAGTACAAAATACCGGTACCCACTTTTATGGGGTCACATTCCCTTCATTTCAAGCTACATACAAGAATATTAACAAAGTTGACCATTTTACTACATTTTCATAATGGGCTCAAACTTGTGACCATGCATATGCACCCACCAGGCCAAGCTAGAACCACAGAAATGGTCTCATTCTGTAGCTATGACATAGTACAAAACACCTATACCCACTTTTATGGGGTCACATTCCCTTCATTTCAAGCTACATGGAAGAATATTAACAAAGTTGACCATTTTTCTAAATTTTCATATGGGCTCAAACTTGTGACCATGCCTAAGTACCCACCAGGCCAAGCTAGCACTACATGAATATTCTCATTTTGTAGCTATGACATAGTACAAAATACCTGTACCCACTTTTATGGGGTCAAATTCCCTTCATTTCAAGCTACATACAAGAATATTAACAAAGTTGACCATTTTACTACATTTTCATAATGGGCTCAAACTTGTGACCATGCATATGCACCCACCAGGCCAAGCTAGAACCAAAGACATGGTCTCAGTTTGTAGCTATGACATAGTACAAAACACCTATACCCACTTTTATGGGGTCACATTCCCTTCATTTCAAGCTACATGGAAGAATATTAACAAAGTTGACCATTTTACTAAATTTTCATAATGGGCTCAAACTTGTGACCAAGCATAAGTACCCACCAGGCCAAGCTAGCACCACAGAAATGGTCTCATTTTGTAGCTATGACATAGTACAAAATGCCTATACCCACTTTTATGGGGTCACATTCCCTTCATTTCAAGCTACATACAAGAATATTAACAAAGTTGACCATTTTTCTAAATTTTCATATGGGCTCAAACTTGTGACCAAGTATAAGTACCCACCAGGCCAAGCTAGCACCACAGGAATGGTCTTATTTTGGAGCTATGTCGTAGTACAAAATACCGGTACCCACTTTTATGGGGTCACATTCCCTTCATTTCAAGCTACATACAAGAATATTAACAAAGTTGACCATTTTACTACATTTTCATAATGGGCTCAAACTTGTGACCATGCATATGCACCCACCAGGCCAAGCTAGAACCACAGAAATGGTCTCATTCTGTAGCTATGACATAGTACAAAACACCTATACCCACTTTTATGGGGTCACATTCCCTTCATTTCAAGCTACATACAAGAATATTAACAAAGTTGACAATTTTTCTAAATTTTCATATGGGCTCAAACTTGTGACCATGCCTAAGTACCCACCAGGCCAAGCTAGCACTACATGAATATTCTCATTTTGTAGCTATGACATAGTACAAAATGCCTATACCCACTTTTATGGGGTCACATTCCCTTCATTTCAAGCTACATGGAAGAATATTAACAAAGTTGACCAATTTACTACATTTTCATAATGGGCTCAAACTTGTGACCATGCCTAAGTACCCACCAGGCCAAGATAGCACCACAGAAATGGTCTCATTTTGTAGCTATGACATAGTACAAAATGCCTATACCCACTTTTATGGGGTCACATTCCCTTCATTTCAAGCTACATGGAAGAATATTAACAAAGTTGACCATTTTACTACATTTTCATAATGGGCTCAAACTTGTGACCATGCCTAAGTACCCACCAGGCCAAGATAGCACCACAGAAATGGTCTCATTTTGTAGCTATGACATAGTACAAAATGCCTATACCCACTTTTATGGGGTCACATTCCCTTCATTTCAAGCTACATGGAAGAATATTAACAAAGTTGACCATTTTTCTAAATTTTCATATGGGCTAAAACTTGTGACCATGCATAAGTACCCACCAGGCCAAGCTAGCACTACAGGAATGGTCTTATTTTGGAGCTATGACATAGTACAAAATACCTGTACCCACTTTTATGGGGTCACATTCCCTTCTTTTCAAGCTACATACAAGAATATAAATAAAGTTGACCATTTTTAGTAGGTGGGAGGGGTAAAATATAACGAAAACAATGACATTCGAACATGGAATATGGGAAAAATATATCGCTAAATATGTATTCTGATACATACCAAGTAATGTTTCCTCCCGATCCAACGCAACATGCGTATCTTTCGACTGGAAACATCCTTTTTTAGTGTAATGAAAATTGGATTTGTCCAAAAATGTTACTGTAACACCGTTTACTATAGCGGAAATGCCTTATTGGTCGATGGAGTTATTGGTCGCTGCTATCGGTCGCCAATTTGTGCTCAGTTTATGACGGGTTCAATCCGGATTCTGTAATACCGATGGTTTTAGACCCAACCGTAAATTACTTCCTGTTATTGTAAAAGGGGAATTTGTCCAAAAATACTTGAAACCAAAACAAAGATGATTGAATCTTCTTTAGTCAGCCAATGTAAGTACTATTATTGGATTTATTTATTTTTTGATATTAAAATGACGTAATAAATCCGATTATTTGATATGTGGCCAAAAACAGAACAAAGACATGACATTCGTTGATCATCCGTTGGTGTTTAAGTGTCAGAAAATTTTTTGTTAGTTAAATGTATGAGTAATCAATGTTTTCTAGAACACAATTATGTTTTATTTATTGTATAAGTCATTGTGACTTGTTTACGTAGGTTGGATCTCAAAATAGGGTTTTCACATTTCCCCTTACAGGTGTGTCTCATCAAGGCTCAAGCAGGGTCTCTGAGTCCTTCACGTTTATTTTTGTCTTCGTATTTAATTGTATTGGTTCATACTCTAATATTGTTAATCCTCTTACGAAAACTTCTTGTAAAGCAGTCAATATTAATGGGATTTTTTGTTGGTCAAGTTGATGGTAATTGTATAATCTATTTTTATATTAATTACTATGTAATTAACCTCTTTTAATTCTATCCTTTTAGTTTAAGTTTAACTTTGAACATTTTAGTTGTAGCAGTGCTGTATATAACTACATGTACTTGTAAAAATTTATAAATTGGCTGTAATATAAACAACCCAATGTGTTCAGTTGGTAGAGCATCTGACTTACAAGCATGAACTAATTATCATTATAGATCAATGAAATTTATGACCCTATTTTTTACTAGGTATCAAATCTACAGACACTAACTTCTTTACTTGACTAAGCTGCCATAACCAGACAGGGTTAATCTGATAATTTAAGGGGCAATAAAACAATTAAGATTTTAGACCTCATGTGGCTTTTGGAGCTGTACAATGGTTTTAATGACTGAAATTTAAAACAATATATCTTTTATTGCTTTTTATCCAATTGTTAATGACAGTAACAAGACTGTTTATGAAGTTATAATATTCATACTGTTTTGATCATTAAATGTAGTGATATTCTGATCATATATATTAATTTATTATAATTACATAATGTATAAGACCGTAAGTGATCTTATTATTTATTTTGATATATTAAGATGATCTGGAAGTACTAAATATAATTGATAATAAAGATTATTCACAATGTGGGTACTAAGTTACTTAATTAAGTATTCCAATACTCAAAGCCTAATCTTTGCTGGTACTGACCTAGTGGCTGACAACCTATTTAATTAAGCAAACAATTACATCAAGTCTTACAGTAGACAATTATATAATAATTGTGAATGAAAATGAGTTGGTTTATATATATAACAAATTTTATGGAAATGAATGTACATAAAACATATTCTGAGAGCGTATATCATCAATTAGGACCAATCTTATCCCAGTTGTACTAATTGATTATTGCAGGACGAAATGTAATACAAACATTTGTTTACGGTAAAAGCCTTTTAAATAATATGTGTGTCGAAACTAGCTTTTATTTGGCTCATTTACGTAACTGTTGATACATATTATTTTTTAAAATCTTTAGTATAGTGTGTACACTTTTTTCAGGAAGTAGCTATCAGATGAATTCTAAGTACGAAAGTATATCTGATGATGATTTATTTGGTTCTGGTTGTGACTCATTGGATTTAAACTCACTGATATCTTCTGACGTATGTGGACCTATTGATGGCAATGCAGTGAACACTATGACTCTCCAAAATCAAGATGAATCAAAGAACAGATCCTCAAACGTCAGATCTCAACAACAGGTGCGCTGTACTTTTCTAAACATATAAACTGGGTATATGAATATCAATTCTAATGATTTAGTTATTGCAACATAACTTTTTTAACATGATAGCCAATTGGGCAATTTTTGATACTATCATAGCCCAAGCTATTTGTAATAGCCAGAAGGTAAAAAAAAAACCATTTCTTAACTGGAAAAATGTAAAAAATATCACTTTAAAATTTGGTAAAAGCACTGTAAACACTATATACATGTGTTTGTTGAAAGAAGTCATCTATGCATAGGTTTGTCTTGTACAGTAAATTTGTGTTAGCGGACAACTCCGAATAAAGGCTGCCCTGTAAATTAAGGTCATTCTTTTAAAAAAGGTCAATGATTATTTAGAACAAAATTACCTTCGATTAAAGACTGCCTGTCAATAATGGTCACATTATGTCTTTTCCTAGGGTGGCCTTTGTTAAAAGGTTTGACTTTACATGTATATGATAATGTGGCAGTTTGTTTCAGACGTCACTTGCAGTGTTGTAGTGAATGTTACGAATTTATGAAACATGCATTTGCGGGCTGGTTATTGGCATCCACAATGGTGTCTGCTTACTAATTGTATCAATTTTATTCGGATCCTCACCAAACTTAATGGAAATTTTTATGGTCATGAGATCACGGTCAAGGTCGATAACCAGCCCAATAGGCCCTGGTTACAGTGGTACTTTTAAGTTATGCCCCTTGACGCTTAGAAAAGATTTGACAGGCTTGTTTTGTGACCTGGCACTCTTGTTTGATTTATTTTTGTCATTTACTTACAGCCATACACTTGTTAAATATGTTGATGTATGTATGCGTATAGAAGCTTGTACATAATAGGAGATATTTGTTTCTAGGTGCTGCGTCCAATGCCTGGTACCTCTCGGCCTACTGAGGATATTTTTCAACCTGTATATGAGCCAGTTCCAATATATGAACGATCTTCTTTTAGACGGGAACCTACTGATACTGGTGCTAGGGCTAAAGTTCTAAAGAACAAGGAAAATAAGAGTAAAAACACTACGAAAAGGACACACAATGTGAAAAATGGTGAAACTAAAGTGATTCCGCCCCAATTTCGTCCATGTGATGGTCGTGATCAGACTTCTAATTGGGAACCTGTGCTACAACTCAAACAATATGAGGATGAGGAAGAAACTTTGTTGAAACCTGTCAACATTAGCAAACAGAAAAGACAGAATAAGAACAGATCTACACCCAAGTCGAGGTCAGAACCACTGATGTCCACAAGCTCTGTTAGCAGTGACAATGATTTTTTGTCTTTAGACAGTATTCCATTCCCTGCTGGATTAACTGCACATACAAATCCGAAAGATGTTAAACACCGTATTTATATAAAGAGAGCAAATAATGAACAAAATGGAATTATAGTACAAAATGGGGATCAAGAGATCCCCCATTCTTTCCACAGAGATAACAAGAATGATAATTCATTGTCTGTGAACACTATTCAGCCACATCATATTACTTCTATACATAACGACTTGTGGAAGGAACAAAGAAAAGCTAAGAAGCAGTCTAATGAAGATAACATCTCAGTACATTTAAGTCCTTCAAATAATCAGGCTGTTCATATTGTTAATGATGATATTGAAATGGACCTGGAGTCCCAACAATCAGGGTTAAACATACCAGGTCCTAGGCATCCATCTGGTGCAAATTCTGGGTCTAGATTAGATCATCCAATAGTTGTACCATATGAGGTTGAAGCTCAGAACCAGCATGCTTTACGTATGGATAACATACATAGTAACACAGAACCAGCAACATGTGATAATGTACATGCACTGAACTTTAATTCACCATCCAGTTCTGTTTCAAATACTTTAGTAGATGAATTCAATGACAGCTTGCCATCTAATATGTCATCAAACATACTTTTTGGGGACGGTCTAAATAATGATTTTCTGTTCGCTCAACAACTTCAACAAAAATACGATCGTGAAAATGAAGAAATTCAGAGAAATAGACGATTTGATGTTCCTTCAAATGTTCATCAAAGATTCAGCGATCAACCCTCAAGTCGGCATCGGAATCTCATATCTCAGCCTTTTGCAACAGAAAACATCGAACGCTCAGAGGAGGTTAATGCTCCTGTTGATGACAGTCTAAATACCTTGGATTTTGTTACTGCTTTTCACTCGTTAGACGATAGTACAAACAATGGAAGGGGATCTGTATATGCGCCAGGAGATATTGAGAATCCATCGCAACCTCCAGAACCTATTGTTATTCCTTTTGAAAATCAAAGGGACACTAATGAGGCTGAGCATGAAGAATTTACAGAAAGAAGCAGTGAACCTATAGTTGTAACTATACCATATGACAGAATTCAAAATGACGAAATGTATCCAGAAACTGGTAGTGTGAGAGGGGACATCCATATTCCGCTAAATGAAGGAGGTATAAATACTATTCTATTTTTTTCGAATATGTAGGACAGGTTGTAAAATTGTTTAATGTTTCACTGGGTTTTATAAAATTATGCACACAAACAGCCATGGCCATTGTGTGTCTTTCCAGTTTTAATGTTGGAGAAGGTCACCAGGTGTACACATGTGTATAACCTTTGACATTTTTGAAATTTTGTCACAAATGGGATCCCAAGTAAAAGCAGCTGTGAGTGGCTAGTGATTACTAGTCAGAGAACATAATTATTCAACATAACCACTTAACCAAAGAGGCCCCAGCTTCTTAGAATCAAGTCTTATTACTGAAGTTCCTTTGCTCAAGGTGATATTTTGTCAAGAACTACAATGTATTGTATATTGCAAACTTTTTATTAGTTATCATTAACACTGCGTACAATTTACCATATTGTCATATTATTAAACTTAGTAGTATGCCATACATTCACATGGTGTAGTAGATAAAGTTATTTCTTTATGAATCAATGAATTGAGTTATTTGATTAATTTCCATATTTATTTCATTGAACAATGTCTTTGTATGGCACTATAATTTCAGTTGATCTTAAGTACCAATGTGTCTCTGTACCAGAGATTGAAGGTAGTTTAGCTCAAAATCCCTTTTTACACTTTTCTGATTAAATTATCATTTGCTGAAGCAGAGACCTGTGTTTTTACCTCAGCTGTTTTCAAAGAAAAAGTCAAGCTGTAATGATCACTGTGTCGTCAGCGTCATGTGCATCTGTTAAAAAACTTAAATGTAGCTCATAACTCAGAAACTATAAGAGGTAGCATCGTGAAACTCCATAGGTGGACACGTAGATCTCACTGAGGCGGTGAACAGCTTAGTGTTGGCACTGCCTACAGCACTCTTGTTTAGATAAACATTTTTATTATTGCATATAATTGTTATTCCATAAATTGTGTAGAGTTCAGCATTTCTGACTTACCCCAACCGTCATGTGTAGAATCTGCTGGAAATCTGGTTACTAGGGGTAGCAGATCTCCACGACAACAAGATGGACACACTGATGCGGAGTTAGCAAGATTGTTACAAGAACAACAAGATGAAGAATTAGCTAGACAATTACAGGTACAGGTACACTTCTATAATTCTACCATGACTTAATGAATTAACCTGTCACTTTGTCAGTCAGTTTACATTCATAGTACCGGCAATCATATAATTATTATCAAGGGCCATTCTTACTGTATTCAATAACAGTACCTACTCCCCAGAAAAAGGCCCCTACCCCACTTTTTTTATCTTTTAGGTGAATTTTTTTCCTCAATTAAAAATTACATTTTGGGTTTAAATATTAAGAATAAATTGAAAAAAAAAATTCCTTCCTACCTACCTACCCACTGAAAATTTTCTGTGTCAGGTTACCACAAACAAACATTTTTAAGGATGGTCCTGTTTTAATGTTTTCACTGATATTCAAGGATCATAATAAATTTTGATTTAATTAATTTAAAGGCTGAAGAATTGTTGATTAAAAGTAAGGTTAAAACAAAAGTAAGCACTCAAATAAATGCTGAAAATGTATTGACTGTATGTTCTGTAACTTGCTTAGACTTCTCAACAATTGTACCCTTGTTCATTGATCATTTCTGACCTGTAATTCACACATGCAACTTTAGTATTATTCAAGTCAAATGTTTTAGTGGCTTATAACTTTTACATTTCATTTTGCCATATAAATTAAATTATCTACATTGGCAGTAGTACTTTCATTATAATAAATTATAAGAGTATAGTACTGAGTACTATACAGTAATCTTATATAATTTATTATTATGAAAATAAGTGTACAATGAAAAGCATGTATACATGTACTTGATAGTATGAAAGATAAAAAGCATTACCCATTATATACAATTGATGTTATACAATATAAATGAAGATAATGATCCTAGATAATTTTATACAAGTTATTATCATAATTTATGCTTGTGTATTGATATCATTTGTACATTAGTTTATCCATACATTTTCTATACATGTGTTTTTATGTTGCATCCAGGGCTCTCCTTTGACCCTTAAAATGGCATTTTGACTCTTGCAATTTGCAAAATAAAGTTTTTGACTCTTGAGAATTGGAACCAAAGGGTCAAATTTACTATTACATTAGTAGAAAATTTTGTTGACTCTTTAAATTTCTATCAGCTAAGGGTCATTTTGACCCCCGACTTTTGATGTACCCTAGTTGTATCAAACAAATAATTTGGTTCTTTGCAGGAGGAGGATGAGAGAAGAAGTCACAGTCCATTTGCTGGGAGAAATAATACAAGAATAATTCCACGTGTGCGACATCACCACTCTGAACCTTTAAGACAAAGATTCTCTGACACATGGACTAGTCGACCTTTAGTCGTTGTATGTTTTATGTTCTATCTAATAACTTTCAAACTCTCTAATGAATGAGATGCTTCTTTAATACATATTGTCAAGTTAGGCCATACTTATAAAAAATTCTTAACATAGGTATTTTTATTTATATGACAAGTCTTCGAATTAGTTGGTTGCCCAGCTGCCTGAAAGGAATTTTCCTTCTTTAAGTCCTTAATCGGACAACCTATTTTTTTTAGAGTTTTCTTCATAAATTATATTGGCGGGCAACCTGCCACAAAAAACTAATTCAAAGACTGTTATATAATTGTACTGAAATTGAAAAGCAGTAAAAAAAATTGCAAGAATTGCTATAAAGCTTTATGGGATGTTGGTCACTAACCGGTACCTTCACACAAACAGTTGTTCTGGGTAGCCTTACCTAAATTAATTTGGATTATACAACAAAAAACACAAATATACGAACTAGTATTATTACTTCATTTGTCTACGTTTCGGCGCAACTGCCTTTATCAAGACATAACAATAAAGTAATAAAATAACAGACGTTACGTCATAATGATTATCATATTAAACGTAACATAAAAAGGCGGGAATGCGTACAGTACAATAACAAAATGTAATTAGTATTACGCTTTCGGATTTAAGAAATACAAATATATCCTATAGTAATATATGATGTAAAAAAACAAAAATAGGACACAACGAAAGCGAAACTTAACTACATATTTATTCTTTAACATTAAATAAAACTTTCGAATTTAAACCATTAGGATAAAAAAATTTTTATAGCCTTACCTAAGAAATATTAACTGAAACCATCTAGCAATAAATGGATGTCAATGATTTATGAGGAAAGATAATGTGTGTGATTTCCTGATTTTCCTGTCAGATGCCTCTTGTTTATGTGTTTAGTGATGTATAAAATTTCAAATAAAGATTTTGCCTGATGGAAGGAAAATAAAGTTTGTATGTACATGTAGCTGTGTGTAAATGGTGTTCATTTATTGAAAAAAGTACAGCTTTGTCAAAATCTAATGCATGCACAGTTTTCTTTGTATTTCAATATGAATCTTGTTTTATATCAAAATATTTCTTTTGTGCTTTCAGCCTATTGGTGCTTTAAATAACAATGTCGCAGACAGTCAATCTAGACGTCCTTATGCTTCATCAGAGCGCCCTCTGGTGACAGGAAATGGAAATGAGTTTTCATACCTGGATAATGTACACAGTCAGCCATTACATGAAGGTACCATGATTTATTTTGGCTGACATTATAGTGTTGTGATCACAAATTATGATTTAAAGTTCTATTACATGTATATTTGCCAAAAAATGTTTGTGATTGTAGATAAATTTGTTAATATTGTCCTTTATCAAGATTTAAGGATTGTGGTCCTGCAATAATGGTCTCAAAAGTGTGAACAGGGCTTTCATTTGACCCTTAAAATGGCATTTTAACCCTTGAAATTAGTAAAATATGGATCTTGAGAATTTGTACCAATGGGTCAACTTTGCTTTAACAATAGCTAGAAATTTTGCCGACTCCTTAAATTATGAACAATCATGGGTCATAATTGACCCTCAACTTCTGATGTCTAATGTAAACCCAACTGTACTTTGCATTAATTTTTTACCAGTGATAATTGGATGTAATATGTCAATTTGGAACATCAATTCTTTTCTTTTATTGAGGTACAACTAAATTCTACCTACGCATTTGAGATTTGTAATATGACTAACAGCTTTCATGTCTAACTTTGTCTTGATTTCTGTGTGATTATATAGGAACTCAGTCAATAAAATTAAATTTACTGTACAAATCTTTTGACTGGTTCATAAACATTTTTTTATCATTATATTTTGTCAGGGTATGATATATTATCATTGTGTATTGACAGGGTGTGATATATTATCATTGTGTATTGATGGGGTATGATATATTATCTTTGTGTATTGACAGGGTATGATATTTTATCATTGTGTATTGACAGGGTGTGATATATTATCATTGTGTATTGATGGGGTATGATATATTACCTTTGTGTATTGACAGGGTATGATATTTTATCATTGTGTATTGACAAGGTATGATATTTTATCATTGTGTATTGACAGGGTATGATATTTTATCATTGTGTATTGACAGGGTATGATATTCCACCTGGTCCTGATTATTATTATCGTATTGAGAATGACCCAGATTACATGCTGGATGAGTACGGGGAGGACAGACTGATCAGTATAAATGTAAGTAAAGTTTGTCATGTTTTTTACACACAATATCTGAGTCTCTGAAAATGAATTCTTGGAATTAACTATTTTTAGCCCAAGTTTCTAGTCTAAGTAATTTGTAACATTGTCTTATATCCCTCCTTATGGATTAAACAGAAAATTCTCCACATTTATGACATTTCTTTTTCAAATTCTATACAAGTCTACTTTCTTTTATAGTAAAGCCCATTACAGCTGTATCTTCTCTTTTTAATGATCTAAATAGATTAAATTAATCATACATGGTGCAGAAATATTTGAATATTTCAGTAAGGATTTTTTGTAATTCAGCAAGATGTTTTTTTTTGTAATTCAGCGAGATCCACAATTACTAGCAACCCTCTTGATGACACGAGATCCCGAAATGATGATACCACCAAATGTTGACTTAAATGACTATGAGGCATTATGGGAATTGGCGGAAAATCTTGGGGAAGTACGACGTGTTGGAATGGACCAAAATGACATTTCATTATTGCCGGTCCATGTCCATGAAGCTACAGGGAAACAGAATACGTCGGATGATGATATAGACTGTCTTGTATGTCTGTCGGAGTTTAAGACTGGTGAACAGTTAAAAACATTGCCATGTTGTCATATATACCATGTGAAATGTATAGACGAATGGCTAAAAGTAAGTACATATTGTTAGACAATCAAGGCCTGCCACTTGTTCATATATACAGTCCATTATATACACTCGTATGAAAAAGAAATTTATCTGAATCAGGTTAATTTGATACAGCCATTTGATTTGTGGCTAAAAACCAAGACAATTGCATTATATTATGATATCTAACTTTTTTATCCATATCTTTCGTGATTTTCCTTTGCAAACAAAGTTTGAGAGGGGACGTATTGGCGTCACTCTGTCAGTCGGTCCATCTGCATACAATATCACAAGTTTGTGGAGTTAACTACTTAAGTGATTGAATTGAAACTTGAAATATGTCATCACCATGAAGTGTAGATGTGCAAGACACAATTTTCGCACCAATGATCCACACATTCTAGAGTTATGTGCCCTTGAACTTAGCCATATAGTGTACTATTGCATTCTCAGTGTCAAAGCTGTGTCGGGGGTATTAGTCACTTTTTTACTAAACTTTAGTTCATTTTGGTGTTAATATAAATATTAATCTTATTATTTTCATATTCTATGTTGTATAATTTATTTACATGTATACTTATGTATAATAATTACATAACTTTTGTATAAATGTATATTTTGCGTGTCGAAATGCTTAGGAGATTGTAACTCTATGCATTTGTCTTCATGTTTGAAAAAAACAACGTTTTACTGACGTTACAAAGAACAAAACACCATTTTGTGTGGTAAGAAATGTTTGCAAACAGAATTATTTACTATAAGGCCATACATGAAAAACGTGAACATTTCCAGGCTGCCAATTTAACCACTTAATATACAGTATTGGACTTTATCCTGGTCAGTAGTTCCCTTATTGGAGAAATTTTCAAATATTTACTTTCATCGGGCTAGTGGTTAAGGTCGCCGACTACAAATCACAATAACCTTTCACTGATAAAGGGGTTGAGCCCAGCTTCCGACCATGTAAGTAGGCAGTTGCTTACGCCTCATATGACTCTTGACTGTTGAAAAGGGACGTAAAACTCAAACAAACTACACAAACAAGTCATCAGGCTAACCCACAAGCGCGATGCCTGGGATAGCAGATTTCAGTTTGGGGACACAGGTAACTGTGTCATGAATAGATTATAAAAATATGAAAAAAAAAAAAAAATTATTACTAATATAGTAATAAATTTATTTTTTTTTCATATTTTTATAATCTATTCATGATACAGTTACCTGTGTTTGGGGAAGTGAACATTCTCAATATTGTGTATTCGAGCTTGGCGTTAATTTTTTTTTCAATGTCTCACTTGTTGTTCAGTTTAGTGCGTTAGAAAGATTAGTTTGTGAACACGGATAACTTCTTAATCTTGTATAGATGTAAGATATTGCACAGAGTTTAATGTATGTAATGTTTGTTCTATTTTCAGAGAAATGCTATATGTCCCGTGTGTCGTCGCTCAGCCAAACAGGGAGAAAATTAACAATTGGATTAGATTTCTGTAGTACATATAAGACACTGTGTTATTTACTTTTTTATAGTTAATTTTTAATTAGGTCTTTAAATTACTGTTGTAAAGAGTACAAACTTTTGTGAGACATGGACAAAGTATTTCTTGATGCAATAAAATTGTTCAGTTGAATATTGTTATATATGTATAGTAATTTTTCCTTTTATAACATATGAGCAACAGGCATTAAGTTGGTGCTCTTTCTTCAATATTGAGAAAGATACTTCAAATAACATGTTATTTGTACTTGCCAGCTTTGTTCGTGTTAATCATCCGTTTAAGAAAATACTGTGTGTACGTAATTTGTTATAAGTTTATTCTATCACATCCGTTTTTTTCGGTGACTTTGTATATTTATTTATAGTGCCATTATACCTTTGATGTTCCTATATTTTCACAACTGTGTCACTGTGTGTATCAATCTCTACCCAGAGTTGTTGTTCCTGCTACTCTCACACTAACCATGTGTGGATTGGAATGGAATGACAACTCTGGGTAGAGATTGTGTATGTATATTCATGTCCCCGTATGTATATTGCTTCGCACATGTCGGTTGTATCGTCCATAACCAAACCTTGTCAGGACAATAACAAGAGAACTATTTCGCCTAAGCTCCTCAAACTAGTATTAGGTTGGTCTTCATATGTAGATGACCTCTATTGATTTTGAGGTCAGTAGGTCAAGGTCAAACTATCCAGTTGGCCTATAAGGTGCATCTGTGTTTCACCAACACTTATCATTTCAAAGGTGTCACTGAGAATGTTTGCAGAGATATGGACCTGTGGAAAAAGGTATCCTAAGTAATCCAAAGCCGGGAAGAGACCGTCGTATGACTGTAGCCAAATCTATTATCTTAGCTGTATATTGCTTTTTTTGTGTGATTTTATTTAACTGTCAAGGCTGCATAACTTCACGGTCATTGATTGCTTGATTTATTTTAGCTTTGGTAAGATTTGATTTCTTTCGTAAGTTATGCGAAAATTTCCATTATGACAGTTGTCCAATGTACAATCATGCTTTAAATGATTCGCTTCAATGATTATACATAAACAAGTGGAATGTGACATTTTTTAATGGAAAAATAAACGAAAACTCGATTGTGGTTCGAGACTAGAATCGCATTCATTGACCATGTAATTAATCAGCTTTGACAATTTAATTAATAAAATCACACTGTAAATACCCTTACAGCATGTTATTGTCCATAGACATATAAATCAGGATTTTTTTCATCCATTTAGATTTGTGTCACTTGTTTGGTAAATTGGCCAGTTATGGTTTAGGTAGAAGGTACTTAGTTGGTAGATGTAATTTTTTTTTTTACATGTATGGGTGTTACCATGATATTTATCAAGCTTAATGCCCTAGGCTGTAAAGCAGATCAATTCTGATGAGAAATTTTCTTGCAAACTTGTTAAAAAAAAGTTACAGCTGAAAACGTTCACTTTTCTGTGACTGGTAAGTTATGATTACAAAGAAGTAGGAAGATGTGTAGTTTTAACTTGATGGTAATGCTGTTGTAGATGTTAACATTGTGTATTTCTATCTGTTGATATTGTATGATTGTACACCTTTTCTGTGATAAAACGTGTCATTAATGTATTGTTATTTATAATGGTATCCATAATAATGTAAAATAAAGGGAGGCTACTTTAATGCTTTTAATAATAATGCTTATAGAGTTGTCTTTCTTGTTTTAATGCAGTGTATTCTACATTGCCTTGGTTGGTCAGATGGTCTGCACACCCTACCCAGACAAAGATCATATTAAGCAGCTTTATTTTGATATATAAAGACATTTTGTTATCTAAACGGAGTACAAGATTGGTGATTGACAATTTCTGCTTCCGGACTGGTACAGCATAACTTGTGAAATTTTCTGACAATCTGATAGTTACTTAGATATTGCTTCAAAGGCCATAATTATGTTCCCATCCATACCATACAACTGATTGTCATGCTGTCAATATTCGTCACTGCCCTCAATTTATGTAAACAGAAAGAGTAACAGACTGTGGCCTCTGAAAATGTCCCTCTTTGCTAAACAATAACACGGAAAATACAATTTTTTTTTTTTCAATTTGTTTATAAATAATACAGCACATAATATGGAACAGTAGGTATCAGACATATCATGCAAGAGCGCCAACGCTCATGGTGAGATCAATCCACCTATGAAGATTCACTTGATGAGCTAAATTAAAAGTTTTTTTGCACATCACAATGATCATAATAGCTGGACTTCCTCTTCAAAAACAGACAACCAAAAAATGTCTCACAATTTGTATTTCTGTATTAACTTTTACATAAAGGCTTGGACTGATGAATGCAGCATCAGACCCTATATATGTACGTTATCTATTTTGCATACAGTACATGTTAAACTAAATTTATAGAATGTGGTTATTCTGGGATAAAATATGAGGGGTTATCATACCTTTGGAATGGAATGAATTGTATTGTTCATGTCGAGGTGAAACCACATGTTAAGATGACTAAAAGTGAGAGGTTGCTGCTCAAGAGAGGTTCAATTAATCATTAAATCATGCAGTGGGGAAAAATCATACTGTTGTTGAAGGGACGTTGTTGCTCAAGAGAGGTCCACTCTGGAGACGTTGTACTGACTGTATCTTAAATAGATCTTACACAGTAAAGGAAAGTACACATAATTTTGGATCACCCCACATACTTAAGCGATTTTACTAAATTCAAGACTAACACCGTTTCCATTAAAATTATGCAGAAGAATACAAAAGTTCCGAGATCCAAAAAGAACCAGAAAAGTTCATCCTTGCTATATAAGACAATTCTTAAGTCATATTCTAATGTAGCAAACATGGACTAATAAAAGCGTCAGGGAACAGCATATCAGTCAATTTGTGTTTTTTTTTATAATTTGAATGCTTTTCATATAAGTTTTCATATGAGTCAATATATCCATTTTTCCCAAAATGTTGGGTGTATTTTAGGAGGAGACATATTCATCAGGTAGAGCTTTATTAAGAAATACTTATTTGGTATACCCGGTAATAGTGTGTACACATGTTCAGAATACAGTAAGTTTTTTATGATCACTACGTTTCTGTTGATGGCTTTGCATGGTTGATTCAGACGACTTGAGTTTCTCAAGGTAGGTTTCCAGTGACTGAAGTTTGCGTCTCACCTGAGCAGCCATATTTTTATCTCTGAAATAGTTGGAAAAAATTATTAGGGCCCAAATATTTATTTATTTGGGTTTAATGCCATTTTTCAAAAATATATTTAGTTGTACAGTACAACCTCTGCAGAGCAACACCCTGTGGGAGCTACAAATCGAGGGTTCAGCGCAACACTGTCGTAACTTGTTCTTATTCCAGTATGAGTTATGACACTGTTGCGTTGAAACCTTGAAATATTGGCTGTTGTTTAGAGGTTGTTGCTCTACAGAGGTTAAATTTACAGTAAATATCAACTTAGGGAAACTTTCATGGTGTTGTTATAGAGGTTGTTGCTCTACAGATGGCCGCTCTGGAGAGGTTTTACTGTATATGGCAGCCGGTTCACTTAACTAGTCTTCCTGGACCATAGGGGGCTAGCATACTACAGGGTCAGTGTATAATGTTTATTAAGGCCTTAAATGGCAACATGGACCAAAAATACATTTATCATACAAATGTCATAATATACAAGGGTTACAACTTCTGAAATGACGGTATCCGCACCAAGTCAGTTTGGTACTATGAAACTTGTTAAAAAAATTCACTCAAATTTATAAACTATCCCTGCAACTTGCTAGCCCCCTATGTCCCAGTCTATATTCTAATCACCAGTACTAACATACCTTCCCACAAGGAACCGGCAACTTCTCCACATGTGGAGGAAAATCAACATTGTTCTCAAATTTTCATGGAAGTGTATGATCAGGAATTGAAGCTGGACTGCCAAGTTACATATCCAGCGTATTGGACCACAGCCGCGGTCTAGGGGCCAAATATAGATAGTTACTGCAAAAAGTTCATGTACCGGTAATATCGGGTTCCAAAAATTTATGACTTGGAAACTGAATGATAGTTCAGCTTTTCTAATAACCATCACTCAGCGCGTATGAATTTTGATTCAGATCAAAGAATTACGTTTTTCTACATCCATCTTTAACTAGCTCCTGTTGTATTCTGCAGTGCAAGTCTGTTACGCTCCGTTACCTTGAGTACTTTCAGTACTTTGATTTTTTCTAGGGTTGAAACATGTCTTTACTAACTTAAGAATGTAATTGCGAACATTTTACCTATTTTCATTCCGAGACAATGACTGCTTCAATTTAATAATCTGTTTTTGTACTGACTTCATTTCCTCCTCTGTCTTCAATAACTATAAAACATTATAATCTATAATGTATCAAATAGCTATAAACTGCAAAATTAACAATACAAACAATAGAAATACATGTATCTTATTTCTGTAACAAACATCCATAGGACCTACATTTTACAGAATTGTTTGGTCCCCAGATATACATTTATTTATTTACAAGATGTGTTTTTGAAACACAATGCCCCCTCCAGATGACCTTGACCATTGACCTACTGACCTGAAAAGCACAGGTCCTATTGAGATTGTCATGGGGAACCTAGACAAAATTATGAAGTTTGATGATTGTAGGTGCAAGCGTTGTGATTTTATAGGCAAGGTTTAAGTTAATGGTACAAACAGACAGGGAGACCCAAAACAATATCCCCCTGATCTATTGATACGGGGGGGGGGGGGGGGGGCATAAAAATACAATATTCTGAGTCTGACTGCAAACATAAAGAAATAAGCCACAATTGTATATACGACGTTAGCCATTGGTTAGTAAGGTTTTTCGAGAGAAACTGGATGTAAATCAAGTGAAGTGACCTTGGCCTTAGTTGATACAACAAAGCAGAAGATTTTCGAATTATTTCATGACTTAAAAAAATATATATTACTACATGATTAAACTCAGTAAACTTCCATTAAAATACAAGTTGAACAAATCTATGGAAAACACCTAAACTATGTAGGTTAAAATGTATTTCTCTGACGTTGGTGAATTAACCATTCAGAATAAGCTAAATAATCAGGAAATAATACTAAAGTATGACCACATGTTAGGAAGTGATATATACAGTACAACCTCTGTAGAGCAACACCCTGTGGGAGCAGCACATATTGGTCGTTGTTCAGAGGTTGTTGCTCTACAGAGGTTAAATTTATAGTAAATATCAGGTTAGGGAAATTTTGAAGGTGTATTTATAGAGAGGTTGTTGCTCTACAGAGGGCCGCTCTGGAGAGGTTGTACTATATATATATAACTGATACAGGTATACCTGTACTACAGACAATCAGGTATACCAAACAAGAGGGCCATGATCACTCACCATGCAGTAAAAAGACTGGCTACTTTTTTCTGACATAAGCCTAATTGCAAAATCAAGTGATCCCTTGGGCGGTGTCATAAAATTATTAGACCCCAGGGCCATAATTTGAACAAACTTGGTAGAGGTCCAACACCAAATATCTAAACTCTAGGCATTGTAGTTTCTGACAAGATTTAAAAAAAAATCTTTCTTATATTAAGCCTATTTTAAATCAAGTTATCCCCAAAGGAGGACCCAATTTTGACCCCAGGGCCATAATTTGAAAGAAATTGATAAGAGGTCCACTAGACCTTGCAACACACCAGTTATCTAAGCTCTATGCAATGTAGTTTCTGACAAGAAGATTTTTTCTCATTTTTCTATATAAGCCTATTTAAAATCAAGTTACTCCTGGGACAGAGCCAATTTTGACCAAAGGGCCATAATTTGAACAACTTGGTTGAAGTCCACTAGACAATGCTACACAGCAAATATCTAAGGTCTAGGCATTGTTGAAAATATTTTCCTACTGGTTGCCATGGCAACCATAGTTCAGCATGGAACTTTTTTTGAACAACTTCGGTAGAGCTTTGTGCGAGGAACATCCCAGTAAAGTTTTATTTATTTTGGCAAAAAGCTTAAAGACGTTTTCAGTAGTTCGCTACATTTTTCACATAGACATGGGAAAAATTAAAACTGATCTATGATTTTGATTTAAACTTTGCATAAGCGTAGCATATGATAACAGAAACATTTTAAGCGAAAAAAAATTGGGGGTCACTGATCTCGTTTTTGAGTTATCTGCCCTTGAATTTGGCATACTCATACATAAATCTCAAATACCATGGCTTTACTTTTGGTTAATGTTTTTAGCTCACCTGGCACAGAGTTGAGTAACTTTGGTAGAGCTTCAAGCAAGGAACACACCTGTGAAGTTTTGTTGAAATTGACCAAGTGGTTTTGGAGGAGATGTTGTTTAAAGAAATTGTTGACGACGGACGTAGCTCGATCCTAAAAACTCACCTTGGTACTCTGACACATGTTTATTGACGGATGCAAGGATGGACGACGGACATCACGCGATCACAACGGATCACCTTGAGCACTTAGTACTCTGGTGAGCTAAACGTGTACAGACTTAAGCAAATCATGTAAAACACTAATTAATTGCTTATACAAAAATACTCTATATTTGAACATTAATTTCACATTAATACATATCTATCACTTGTTGTGAAAAGAAACAATTCATTTAAAGTCAGCTGTATTATTATTTTAAGATGTAAGCACAGACTTACACGAGACTGAGTCAGTAAAAAATGTTCTAGGCCTAAAAATATATTTGTTTCTGGTTACATGCACGTCTAAAGTAAGTCGGATAGGTGGCAATTTTTTGTTATCATTGTTCTTCTTAAAATCATGCGGAAAGGTAAAAAAGTGATCGATGACAACAGATGTTCCTTACTTGGGCTTAATAAAAAGTTTAGGGTTATGGGAAAAAATAGTGTAGGTCTTGAGAAATAAACAAATATTTTTTTATGCATACTACCCGCAGAATATATTTAGGCGCGCTTTCATTATGATAAACTTTCAGGCAGTTTTTCACTGGTGGCTTTAATAATATGGATTAATCATTTAGTCTTAACAAGCTAAACAAATCTTAATATATATTTTCTGCTTGAAAAAATACTGATCAACTAACCAGAAGTTATTTTAACCTTTTGCGGCAGATTTTGATTGATATGAAGAAATTTATTTCATGAGAAATGTATTAGGGTTGCTCAGGACCATTAAATTAATTGTTAAGATACAAGGAAACACTTTTCTATTGGTCACTTAATCTTCAAGGATCTAAGACAAAATGCAAATAGTTTCCAACACAATACTGTCAAGCCTGTAAACAAAGGCCACCCTTGGACAAGACAAAATGTGGCCTTTATTGACAGGTGGACTTAATTTGGATGTCATTTAATTCTAAATAATCCATGATGGTTTTGAAATAATGACATTTATTCACATGATGGCCTTTATTTGGAGGTGGCCACTAACACAGGTTCAACCGTGTATCTTTCAATAAAATCAATACAAGCATAGCAACGACTATGTGTAACATAAGTGAAAAGTGAAAATATGAATATGACCAAAAATGCCACTTAACTTGAAAGCTAACTGACGGATCTTCTGCAGTAGGAGGGGTTATGCTCCCTGCACCCTCCCAATGAGAGTGTAACACTCAATCAAAGATAACTATGCTACTGATTAAGATACGAAAGTTCTGCTTTTCAGACCACCCGGCATTCAGACAAAAAGAAGTCATTATAGAGAGTCCACCTGTAGGTCCAAATGTGATTAAATACTTCCACAAATAAGAGCAATTATAATACTTCTTTTAAAACTGAACTATAGTAAAACCTCTGAAAACCAGACCCTTCTGGACTAAGCGTAAAATCCAGTTTTCTAAGAGTTTTTGGGTTATTCTGAAAAAATAACAGCACATGAAAAAATGTCCCATTTTTTTTGGTCAGAAAGTCCGGTTTCAGGGGTTTACTGTACATATATAGGCATTGAAATTACCTGGTTTATTGCTGTTCTTACATGCATGCTTATACAAACGTTCACCTCACCAGTGATCAAGAAAAATGTTCCTAGATTCTATGATATAATATCCTGGAACTGAAGTCATGTGATGCACAGAAAGCACAAAAGCCTCAATTCATGTTATGTAAGTGCATGCACTGAACACAGAAGTTGTTGGAAACAAGATGTGTTTTTGAAACACAATGTCCCTCCTGGGTGCCCTTGACCTACTGACCTGAAAATGCACAGGCATGTAGAGGTTGTCATGAGAAACCTTTATATGAAGTTTGATGATTGTAGGTGGAAGCATTTTGATTTTATAGAGGCAAGGTTAAAGTTCAGACAAACAGGCCAAAAACAATATGCCCCCGTTCTATTGATATGGGGCATGAAAAATTATATGCATTCATTTTTTATTCAACGTCATATCGTATACTTCAGTGTAAATAAATACCTGTATATTAATACTCCTGTCTGACTTAGCTTTGAGATCATTCTCAGAGATTGTTTGATGTTTTCTTCCATGAGCACTTCCTGTTCCACTTTGACCTTCATGTTTGTGAATGAGTTCACTAAGATTACCTGAAATAAAGAAATACATAATAAGTCTCAGTTATTTCATACAAAGTGAAACATTTTAGAGCTCAGCTAGAAATTAAACATCATGCAAGGCATCCTTTAAAGCAAGATATAATGGTCAATGTCCTAATTTTTTTCTGGACCAGATAAGTACCTAATATCTGAAACACAATAAGAGCCCAGCAAGTGGTGGCAACACTCGTCTGTTCACTGCCTCAGCAAGATCTATCCACCTATGAAGTTTCATGTTACTTCCTCTTATAGTTTCTTAGTTATGAGCTATACATTAAAGATTTTGCACAATCCAGAGGCAGATACATATGCTGATGCAGATGACACAGCAAACACAATAGCTTGACTAGTTCCTCGAAAACAGACGAGCTAAAAATGGTGATTTGTACAGAAAACCAATCTTCAAACAAAGGTAATTGAGTTTTCTTTTTTATCATACCAACAGAGAACAATGATATATGTATGGTTCACATTGATGCTGTATCTATTATAACAACATGCAAGTTGTATTCAAACATGGCAGCAATTAAATGAGTACTTCCTCACTACTGGCTGGGCCTTAATGGTATAGTGGGTATGGATTGGCAAATTAATCACTAACTTGTCAATGCTGTGAACTCAACTACCAACTGAGACTGAAAAACTAGAGCTGCTGTCACAGAGGGGACTTAAAATACACCTTCGCCGCTTTGACACTCAGAATATACAGCTAAGTTCAAGGGGACATAACTCTGCAATGAATCTCTGGGCATGAAAATTATGTCTTGCACATCTACACTTGATGGTGATAACATATTTCAAGTTTCATTGCAATCGCTAAAAAAATGTGGAAGTAGTGCACTCCACAAACTTTATGCGGACAGACGGACCAACCGACCCCAACCAACACAGTGACTCCATTATACCCCCTCTCAAACTTTGTTTCAGGGGGTATAACATCTGTGAGGAAGCTGTCCAGTTGGAAGGTTGGTAGTTCTACAGGGCTGTTGTATGCCTTAATTTGGTCGTCCTTCACCATTAATGCTGAAAAAGTTGCCACAATACCCTGACTGTTAATTAGTGTTACATTAAACTACAGAGAGAAAATAAGTACTTTGTCAATATTGGATTAGTACTATTCCCAGAGACAGAGCAAAATCCAAACTGGTCCAACTTCAATAGCAACCATGCAGATAGAAGACCAAGTCACAACATAGTCAACTTGTTTATAAAGCAGATGATCATTAACATTTTAAATTGCTCACTACAAACAGGATGTTGTTACAGAAGCAAGTACCACAGGACCTTAAACGTGATCTGAATTCCAATGCCACTTCCTCCACGATTTCAGACCAAAATACTTCACAGATATAAGCAGTTGATTATTGACAATTTCCTTGTAATTTGTCATGAATCTGATGTAAATATCTTGTTCCGTTTGACCTACATTTCTACATGACTACAAAACATAAGTTTAATTGATAGCTTCCATGTTACACTTTATAATGTAAGAAAGGATTCAATAAGCATGACAAGCAGGTATAAAAGTCAATAATTCTACAAAATGTTGTTTGTTATAAACAGTTAACAGCACAGTTGAGATCTGAATAAGAGAAGCCATTTGACAGATAGAGTTCTTTGGTTATACCTAACAAAGAAACATGAAAATGAACAACTTCTGGATAAATTCAGTGATCTGGAGTTTAATGTTCTATCAATTAATTGCTTCAAGTATCCACGACAACAGGAAGGATACATTTAATACAAGACAACTGAATGGAACCAGAAATAGTACAATACCAGGCAATGAAAAAAATAGTCAACCAGCAAATTTGGGGGACATTAATAGTTTGGAGAATGTGACACCAGAGTCAGAAGATTTACATGGATTGGGTCAAACCGAATTTCAACATCCTGTTACCCAGACGAAATATCAACATCAAGTTAAAGAGGTTCCGAACAAGATATTACTTCCAACATGGCAGCACATGTGTACAATAAAATATAAACATATCTCTGGATCAAACTTCACAGCACAAAATTCTTTCTTTGTGTCATGTGACTTGGCCGAGACTGACGATTGGTCATTGATTGATTACAGGAAATGGGCATCATCCACTCAGAATATGTTAAAGAATTACCTTCCATTGAATGAAAGTCTACAGATTGCTTTCGAAATAAAGTGCAATAACAAGAATGGATCAGTATCAATGCCATGGCCAGCAAAGGCGGAATATCTATGGTATGTGTCTGTTTCTAACTGCAATATTTATGACTATTTAGCAGAATACAATGTCAACATGGACATGCCAGACATTCTTAAGGTGGCTGAATTTATAGATGTAGATTTTAGGATAAATAGTACACGATATATGCAAGTTTTCTTAAGTGATCATAATGTCATAAGCAAACAATTTGATTGTGGAAGTGCAGTACTTGAGCGACGGGTGAAACGTAACTGCACTACATCTATCATGAAAGAAACAGATCCTGTTATCGAAATACACTCTGATGATGAACCAACTGTTAAGTCTTCATCATCTGATAAGAAAAACAGCACCGACAATTTCTCCCAATTGAAGGACGTCAAGTCGATGGCACCAAGCATAAGTAAGATGCTTTCAGCAGACGCTGATGACGAAAAAATGATGAAGCCCTCTTCAACTAATACAGACAACGAAGGAGGTAAATTCCAACTGATTGAAAATGAAAAGGATATGCTTAACGCTATATCCAAATTTGGGCAAAAGAATCAGAAGATACAACATTACTGTGTGTTTGAAAATTTAAAATATATTGATGAAAGCTACTCATCGAATGTAGCCAAGCACCATAGCCAGTTTTTAACTGAAAGAAGACATTATCCAGCTCTAGAATACTACAACATGTCTCATTCAAAATTAGAAAAAGTATTGGACACTTTTCTGCAATGGAGAAGGTACTTCCCAAAGATTAAGTATCTTGATTTTTCTCACAACAAAATCAAGCATTTCACAACACTTTCTGATCATGGACAAAGAGATGATTCAACTGGAGTTTTTGACCTTCGTCATAACAACATAACAACCTTGTCCGCTGAAGATCTTGAAACTCTTAGAATATACAGCTCCACTGTACGTGTAGATATTCGTGATAATCCTCTTCACTGTGATTGTAAGTTGTCCAATTTTGTAAAAGAATTGAAAAATGCTACAAGTGAGCTACTGACTATGTACAAGTATGACTATCTAACTGAAATGAAATGTGCTCAACCAGAAAAGTTGAAAGGTCACTTAGTGTCACAGTTAGAAAATGACCTCTGTGAGGATCTAGAGGTTATTATTTTGGCTGCTCCTTTGGCAATTTTAAGTACATTTTTCCTTATTTTGGTAACCGTTCTAGTGCTAACCATCAAATGTCGTAAGGAGATTATGATTCTGGCTTTCACACGCCTTCACATCAGTCTTCCATGTCGCAAAGTCATTAAAAATGAAGACAAAACGTATGATGCTTTTATTGCTTACAGTGAAGCGGACGGTGACTGGGTATTTGATACCCTTTTACATAGACTTGAGATGACAACAGAAAACAATGGACCAGGTTTTAAACTATGTATCCATCATCGAGACTTCCCAGTAGGAGGATGTATCGCTGATAACATTGTTGACAAGGTCAAGGAAAGTCATCATACTGTATTGATTCTGTCAAATAATTTTCTGCTTTCTCATTGGTGCAAGTACGAATTCAAAACGGCACTTACACAAAGTCTCATGGAGAAAAGAAGACATTTGATCATCATAATCAAGGAAGAGCTTGACAAGCATCTTATTGACAAAGACTTGAACAGGTGCTTGAAAACATTTACATATGTAAAAGCAGATGACAGACTTTTTTGGGATAAAATCATTTTCGCACTTAGTGATCATGAGAGATTTAAAAAGAAACAAAAGAAACATGACGCCAATGGAAACAACAAAAAACAGAATGATAACGAACTAGATATTCAGCAACAAAATGATAAAAACGGATACAATAATAATGGTGATGCAGTCATAAATGTTGGACATGATGATAAAAACAATGAAGGACAAAACAGACATGGTGATCTAGGTGATGGACAAAACTACCGTAATGCTATACAAGATGGAATCTGGATAATCTAGTATTACATGTATGAGGATTCAATGACATGAGAACTGTTAGTCTATTTTTATAATAAAACATTAAAAATGTATAAATTACAATTTTATTTCTAAAATATTAGACTACAAACTAAGACCTAAATGTCTACCATGTAATTAGGCATTTATGTAGTGTAAGCTTCCTAGGTAAAATGATGACCATGGTCACCATGGTCTTTCATTGATTTTGACAATCGACCATGTTTTATCATGGTCGCCCATCAAATACCATGAATAAAACTGAATGAAACATGGCAAGGTATATGGTTGACCATGGTTATAACCATTGTAGAAGACAAACCATAATGAGGCCATGGTCAACCATGGTTGGAATTATCATCACCATATTGACCATGGTCTATCATGGTCAACCATGGTCCATGCTGTGAATTATAGATGATTAAATGTTTGATGACATCATAGGTCACACTGTGTAAATTCAAAACTGCTGACTGCTAACAATTTTTATTAACCAAAGTGTGGCTGTACGGTCAACTATGTTTTTTCATGGTCGTTCATGGTGTTTATCGACCATGGTTAGTAGGACATGAAAAGCTGTGGTGCCATTTAACAAAACATGGTCTACCATGGTAGTTCATGGTTATATGACCATCATTTTCACCTGGGTTGTCTTGTGTAAGTAATCAGCATAGTTTCACTCATACAGCACAGTTAATTTCAGTAGCAATCACATCTATATGCCATATCTAACCAGTTCAACAAGCAACAGTTTGTTTCTAGATACATTTATGTACATGAATTGATTATTAAAAATAGGGTAGGTAGGTCAAGCGCTTTTTACTTATATCCTGAAAGCGTGCGGAATGATAAAAAGGGAGAAAGTAAGAATGTACCATTCCTCAGGCCTAATAAAACTAGAGCTGTCACAGAGGTGACTAATACCCCTGCCGCCGCATTGACACTAAGAATGTGATAGTACACTATACGGCTAAGTTCAAGGGGAAATAACTCTGCAATGAGTGGATCACTGGGCATGGAAATTGTGTCTTGCACAAGTACACTTCATGGTGATAATATATTTCAAGTTTAAAATCCATCCCTTGAAAAACATGGAAGTAGTTTGCTCCACAAACAAAGACTGCCATTCTACACTATGTGGGTAAGTTCAAGGGCACATAACTCTGGAATGAGTCAATCGCTGGGAATGAAAATTGTGTCTTGCACATCTACACTTCATGGTGATAACATATTTCAAGTTTCATTGCAATTGCTTAAAGAATGTGAAAGTAGTTCGCTCCACAAACTTTTAATATTTTATGATGACGGACTGACCGACCAATGACCGACCGACCGACCAACCAACCGACTGAGAGATTCCAATATACCCCCTCTCAAACTTCATTTGCGGGGGTATAACAAGTCTAGGGCCTAGGGGAAAATTAGGATAGGTTTTACCATGAGATTTTCCAAAAACAATGACATTCTTTGGAGTTATCTACCTTTTAAATTTACATTTGAAGTCTATGGGAGTATTTCCATTTTTCAAAGATTAAAGAAAAAAGAACATCAATTGCATAGAAAACTCATGGTAAAAGAAGCAACAGCACAGTATCAATCTAATTTGGTAAAGAAAAATATAAGAATTTTTTTTTCTATTTTTCAACAAGGGCATCAACTCTTACAAAAACTTCAAAATATGTTGTAAAATTTTTTATGGTGTCCAAGGTAACTATCGAAGAAATATTGACATTTGGATAATACTATTTTTGTAATATTAACATTTTTGTGAGGCATGGAGCAGATACATTAGAACAGTACAGTATTACAGGACTAAGCTAAGTGGTGACTGCAGCTCAAATCGATCACAATGTGTGAGTTTCTAAAACCATCCTTGGAGCCTATTTCTGAGCTCGGAATGAGTTCACTTAAACCTCAGGGCCAGAAGATATCCATACCATAATCTGCAGCCATCATGTAGACATGAAGAAACATGCAAGATGTTGAAAATAATATTTAATGTGAATTTCGACAATTTTGATTCCCACATTATACGGTAGTTCACAGCTCACAGTAATTAGAAGAAAGTCAAAGTGCTTTTGTTTGATGATCAATCATTTATATAGAGTAAGATAACGATGTGAAAATGAGAAAATTAAACTGAAAGATGTACTATATCATGTTAAATAAATCATTATATCCATCAAATGATTCTAATTATTTAACATTTTATGCGTTTTCTCACATGACATTTGTCACATAAAGCAATCATGCCTAAATAAAGACAATTAATAAATGATTTGTTTACTAAATAATTAGGCTGAGTGATATGTTTCTATTTCATGATATTTTCAACAATGTATTTGTAAGAATCCCATCCCGTATACATTTTTCCTCAGAATTCATAGAAAAGTCCCTATCAGTCGGTAAAAAACGTTTAATAAACCTGTAGGATAGCTGTTTGTCTCTAACTCGCCTCTGTGCCCAATGATTAAGGTTATTGACTTCAAATCAATGTATTTTACCTCTCACTGATAGAGGGTCGTGGGTTTGAGCCCAGCTACTGACCAAGTCTCTTTATGTGAGAAAGTAGGCAGTTGCTTACGAAGGATGGGAGTCTAGTACTGGTTTATTCCAAGGAACAATGGTTATAGGTGAACTCAGTCTGCCTCATATGACTCTTAACTGTTGAAAAGGGGCAAAAAACACAAACAAACCTATTGATAATAAAAATTAATGTAGGGTGATTATATACCGTTACATTGTCATGTTATTGCTCTCCTTTTTTCGCCTCAAGATGCAATTTTTCCCCTTTCTAAGGCTAAGGGCCCCGCCACCTTTCCCTTGAATGTGTAAAAGACACTGCCAATGATAATAAAACTTAATGACTGCATTATGAAACTCAATAATTAATGAAGAGTAATTATACTTGTAACAATGTCAATATATCACAGTTTTATCATCTTTACAGTGTGTAAATAAAACATGCATTATGCATGTCATGCATTAACAGATTAAATATTCCACAAATGTTTTGTTTGATTAGTTCAACATCTCATAATAAATCATATTCAATATTATGAAAACACATTTTGAGGGTTCAACGTAACAGTGTCGTAACTCATATAGAAATAAGAACAAGTTGCGACAGTGTTGCGCTGAGCCCTCGATTTAAAGAAACTAGATTCAAGATTTATAATTTATTTTTCAAACTATGCCAACTCCTTTAAATTTTGGAAGTATTATAACATAAAAGATTTCCTCAGTATGAAACAAAGATTTAAGATAGTTACTGTTTTTATTACTCCAACGCCTGTTTAGGTCATCTTAAATTACCGTAGCATCTATGTATAAGATGCAGGTAAAAAAAACGGGGAAAAAATTAAATAATGTTTTAGCAAAGAAGATTTTCCCCACCAGATGTACGTTATTTACAGAAATGATTCCTTGGAGCATTTCAGTTTATGGGAATTCATGGAAAAATAACACCCTTGAATACTAAATATCATCTTAGTCATAACAACAAGGCCAAGATGGCATTTGATTGCTCACCTGAGAACAAAGGCACTATAATTAATGACCATCTGCTGGTAATATAGTTTCCATCTTGTATAACCCATATTTACATAGATTTTGAGATCAAAACCAATAGTGAAGGTATACATGCCAAAATGTAGCAAATTTTCTAATCCAAGGGCCTTTAAGTTGTGCTACGATTCCACCCATAAATGAATTGTCCAAGACTGTAAGGTAATACACATTCATTGTTAATAAGATTAGGATCGGTGAATAAATGAAGGTGCTAGAGTGTAAACAAGCTAAAATATAGCAAATTTTCTAAGTAAAGGGCCCATAACTCTTGACATTCTGGTCCGATTCCGCCCATAATCGAACTTTTCCAAGATCTTTTGGTTAAACAGAAAAACCCCGATTATTCGAAGGTCGTTGGGCCCTGAAAAATTATTCGGATAATCCATGGTTTCGAATAATCCATTTCAGTATGATGTACTGGTAAACTGGGGCCTGTTCCATGTTGCAGTGCACCAAAGGCTTTACACACAAGTCAACAGGAACCAGTTTAATGTACTGGTTGGAAACGATAAATTCCGTTGCGATTTTACAACAGTGTGTCTTTTTTGTAAAATTTGACCATTTTTCGAGTGAAAAATCTTCAATAGCGAGTTTAGAATATCTTTAAAGGTAGTAAAAGTATACATTTTCTGTCAGCGTGTTGAGTTGGCCACACGTTGCACTATATATGAGTTAGATATTTTGTACTGCATTGCAATAACATGGAAGTTTATAACACGCGTTGGAAAATTCGAATTGTCGAAGTTCTTTCCCTTCTATATATATATGGGTTAATGCATGGAAATTTTTTTTTCGTGACAAACCCCTTTGGTTGACATGCTTCGTGTATGAATTGATGTTACATTTGATTCTCAATCGGCCATTGTTATCAATTGACGATTTTTTTAATAATACGTGTGAAAATACGCGCATTCGTAACTTTAGGGACCAAATAATGTATTCTGATTACACCAGGTATTTGTAAAATCCGATTCGTATAACCGGGGTTCGTTGTACTTGAAATATATAAAGATTTAATTGGGACCGTAGAATTTATTCGGATAATACCGGGTATTCAGATAATGGGTGTTCGGATAATCGAGGTTTTACTGTACACATTTACTGAAAATATGATTAGGATTGGTGAATAAATAAATGCACTAAAGTGTAAACAAACTCAAATATGTCAAATTTCCTAAGTCAAGGGCCCATAACTCTTGAAGTTCTGGTCCGATTCAGCCCATAATCAAATATCTAAGTTTTACACCATATGGTTTAAGACAATTAAATTGTTTGATATTTTCCTTTTGGTTGCCATGGAAACCAGAGTTCAGCATGGAATGAGCTTGTTTTATCTTTTATTTGTAAATCATATCACCCAAAGATAATTTCTGTGGAGTTTCTTCAAATTTGACACAGTCGTTTCAGAGGAAAAGTCCTTTGAAGAATTGAAGACGGATGGACGGACGAACGACAGACACAATAACACGCTAACAGATCTCCCTGAGCTGTTCTGTAATAACTGCAATGAATTATTATACGACACCGACGCGTAACTTCACATTTTAATGCATGATTGCTGTCAATTTCTTCAAAATAGAGTGCCAAAATGAACTTTTAAGACAAAAAAAGTTAATTTTCGACTACTTACATATAATGATCTATATAATGTGTTTGACTGGGTATAAAGCTGTTATAATGACTTCAAATGAAATGAATATATATTATTGTCATATAAATGAAGGCTGAATAGAAAACTTTCAAAACGTGTTGAAAAAATATACATATGAAATTGATATATTTGAATCTGGCCCAGGCACCCCACCATACTTTTGGAGCCAAAAAGAGGTCTTGGGACTCTCTTTTTTCCTTAGTTAATGTTCATTCCATAAAGTAGAGAAATTGAACTGTATTGTGTGAAAAAATACAGATGTACTTTTTGGTAAAAATTTCTTCATAATTTTATGTTAACCTGTGTTCTTTTTAAACATGAATAATTATTAAATCTATCTGATTAAGTATAATGTAGATGTTCAATTATTGGCTTTCAAAGTGCATTCTTGGTAAAGGAATTATTAAAACATGGATAGAGGGAAGTAACTAAGTTGAGACAAAGTTTGTAAAGGGAAGTAATTCATTAGAATCCTTGCATTCAAAGGGAAGTAACTAATTAGAATCCTAGCAATTAAACTGGTTCCCGTTCCATGATGCAGTGCACCAAAGGAACAGGTACGGTCTAAATTTTCCAGCGTTTTGATTGGTCAACCCGTTTTGGCTATTTCATTGGTTGCTGTTCATTCGAGAAATATCGGGGATTTCCGTACATCTGATAATGTACGCGGAGATGTTAGTGTTAATGTTTGAATATCTCATGGATACCCTTTATTCAAAATAAAAAATATAGATACTAGAAGTTATTATGTGAATATTCGTAACAGTATAGTCATATAACATATCAAAGATACATATCTTGAAAATATCAATTAATGCCTTGATTTATTTTTTTATTGTTTAAATGATTTTCTTTTTGAAAAAAGCATATGTATAGATATATATATGCATAGTTCGGTCTAATATGTATTAATTCCTTTAAAACATATTTTTCTTTATTTATAATTAGAATATATATCTTATATACAAAATGGATATCAGTATATATGTCAAGTGTCGTTTTAAGTAATTATTTTGTTACTTAATTTCTTTTCGTTAACATCTGACTTCACAGAACTAAATTAGGAGTAATTAAGATTATGATCTATGCTGTATATTGTAAATTTAACATATGGTATCAGGCACAAATGCTTAAGAATATATTGACCCCCTTCGGTGAAATGATCCATAAAATATTTCTCCCCTATAAGGGTCCAGGAAGTGAGACGGTCGTGTTACGTAATATTGCATAACAACTCCTTAATTGGCTACTTATCTTGATTTTATCAATGCATGTATTGAAATTGAGACAATGATATATACTGGTCAATTGATGATCAACTATACTGTTTGCATTAATTAATTTTAAAACACGTAGTCCAGAATCAGATTGGGCACGACTTTTAAATTTATTATTGGCATCGCATATTTATATGAATTTTATAAGAATATAAAATCAGGTTGTAACACTCAAAAAGTTGCAATTGTGTACGGTGATTAATGTTATTTGACAGTTCAACGAATAATAATAAAAATTATAAAAATCTACATAAGTGAAAAAAATTCTACCACACCGACCGTGATCGAGTACTCGATTTTAAAAATATTTCTTAAATATACATATTTTTTAAGGGTCGGTATTCTATTTCAAAATACATTTAAGTACGTTGTGTTTATTTGAATGCTACTTAATTAAGTGTTCCAACGACCAAGATCACAAAATAACTATCCAGTTCCCTAATCTTTATCAATTATTTAAATTACGCGCGAAATGTGCATCGATAATGCAAAGTCTCGCGAGATCCCCCGGGCAGAATTCTGCCCGGATTCCGATCGCAATTGACCAATCAGCGTCCTGGAATTTTTAGACCGTACCTGTTGGCTTTGTACACACAAGTCAACGGGAACCAGTTTACCTAGCAATCAAACTGATACTATAAATAGAATCCATTTTGTGTATCTTCCTTTTTAAATATATCGCTATCATACCACATTTAATATTCAAAATACCGGTGATCAATCCCTGTTTTTGTGTTAATTTCAAGTTTAATACAACTCACAAGGTCTGTTTTTGTAACCACAATGCAACATTACAGTAATTATGAATGTATAAAAAAAAGTTTGTGTTAGAATGAATGAAACGCATCATCTATTTAAAATTTCATCAATGAATTATGGCAACATGAACTGGAGAAGGGTTGAAGTGCTTTAAAATACTGGATAATAAACACTGTTACATTTAGCCATAAATATTTACAACTCTTCTCTATAAAGATAAAATAAGTCACATCTTAAGATTTTGGCCTTGAGACAAATTTTTATTTTTTGATGATATTTGTTAAATGGAGCATCACTATAGATAAATGAACACAGCTTTAAAACCCATCTTAACCCAATGCATTAAATAAAAAGATATGACACTTTATATATTGCCAAGATGTCTCGAAAAAGCAGCAAAAATGTGCAATAAGGAAAACTTAAGATTTAGTAGGAAATTGAAGATAGGCCAAGACTGGCTAAAACTAATTATTCTGATACGAACATAATCAGCCATCAGCCATCAACCTAAATTTTCAACTCTTAGTTTGACAAAATTTCATCTGCTATTGAAACAAGAGGGCCATGATGGCCCTATAAGCGTTCACCAGAAAAAAGGACCTTTAGAGTAGAACATTTTTCAATTTTTTACCAAGTGCCATAATTTGAACAAAATTGGTAGAGGTCCTCTAGACAATGTTACACACCGAATTTCTAAGCTCTAGGCATTGTGGTTCCGGACAAGAAGATTAAGTTTCCTATTGGTTGCCATGGCGATCAGAGTTTTTAATGAAGTATAATTTTTTGAACAAATTTCAATGGGGACCACCCAAGGATCATTTTACGGTACAGTTTGGTTGCAATTGGCATAGTGATGTAGGAGGAAGAGATGTTGTTTAAAGTAAATTGTGCATTGGTGAGCTAAGAATGAAAATAATGCAACACTGCTGTAGTATTTGGAAAATCATATTACATATGGATCAATCAATATCACATTAAGCTTGAGTTATGGTCACATATTAATATGTGATACATTCATTCATCTTGTCTGACAAATCAAAGTAAAAAAAACTCATTTCGATTTTATATCTTATATATTTTATCGTCAACAGTAAGATATAACTTCTATTTTATTATACATCAAATTATTATACCTGAATAAGCAAGAGTACCCTAAGACATTACATCCTACTTCAATATCCAACAACTCTTCATACATAATCTCATACTGGTTACATTAGTAAATAAGACAAACCTGTCCATTAAGACCACCTCAAATTAAAGAGAGTAAATATAAGGTCTTTATACAAGTTGATCCTTTTTCAAGGTAAAATAATTAAAGGGTATTTATAGGTGCAGGGCCCGTATTCATGAAGCTCCTAAGTTTAAGGTAAGTAATTTCCTTAAGTTGTCAGAAATTTCCTTAGGTAAGGAAATTCCTTAACTTGCTATTCATAAAGCTCCTAAAGAATTTCCTCATATCTAAGGGAAAAACATAGAAATCTAAGGAAAATTCTCAAACTTTAGGAATATTTTTCCCTTAGGAGCTTCGTGAATACGGCTCCCTTGACTTCTAGAAAGGTCATAGGTTCAAATCTCGGCTCCGCCATATAATATTTCAAGGATGCTTTTTATGAGTGTCCTCATCCGAACTACCGAGCCAAGTACTGTGATGAGAGAATCACAGGAAATGGGCAAGGCATGTATCGGTGCTTTGCACTGGGCGCAAAAATTTGAAGAACCAGGGAAAACTAATTGAAAAGAGAAGGGATATAAATGCCCAGTTCTTGTGTATTTTATCTCACCTCTCCTGGGGCGGCTCTGCCCAAAGCTGTTGAATAGGCCTTGAACAATTAAAACAACAGATAATGTAAAAATGTATTCTTTAATGGAGGTTATCTTTACTCAGAGGTTAGATTTTAACTTAAAATGCATGTAATGGAAATAAATGTAAAACTTCACAAAATGACCACAAACTTATTACAACTATATGTCTACCTGTGAATGAAAGAATATGTTCTGTTCTGTTAATGAGATTAGAAAAATATTGAGATCATTTTTTGAGTTCCAAATGAGATCTCAATTGTGATCTGGCTTCTATTCACAGATGGTCACTATTTACAGGTGGTTGTTATTTACAGGTGGTTGCTATTAACAGATGGTTGCTATTTACAGGTAGTACTGAGCATAAGTTTGTGTTTGTTTCAAACACTGAGTTTAATGCCATTTTTTCAGTAATATTTCAGCTATATAACAGCCAGTTCACCTGACTAGTTTCCTGGACAGCCAGTTCACCTAAGTAGTTTCCTGGACAGCCAGTTCACCTAAGTAGTTTCCAGGACAGCCCGTTCACCTGACTAGTTTCCTGGACAGCCAGTTCACCTAAGTAGTTTCCAGGACAGCCCGTTCACCTGACTAGCTTCCTGGACAGCCTGTTCACCTTACTAGTTTCCTGGACAGCCAGTTCACCTAACCAGTTTCCAGGACAGACCGTTCACCTGACTAGTTTCCTGGACAGCCAGTTCACCTAACCAGTTTCCTGGACAGCCAGTTCACCTAACCAGTTTCCAGGACAGCCCGTTCACCTAACTAGTTTCCTGGACAGCCAGTTCACCTGACTAGTTTCCTGGACAGCCAGTTCACCTAACCTGTTTCCAGGACAACCCGTTCACCTGACTAGTTTCCTGGACAGCCCATTCACCTAACTAGTTTCCTGGACAGCCAGTTCACCTGACTAGTTTCCTGGACAGCCAGTTCACCTAACTAGTTTCCTGGACAGCCAGTTCACCTGACTAGTTTCCTGGACAGCCTGTTCACCTAACTAGTTTCCTGGACAGCCAGTTCACCTAACTAGTTTCCTGGACAGCCCGTTCACCTAACTAGTTTCCTGGACAGCCAGTTCACCTAACTAGTTTCCTGGACAGCCAGTTCACCTGACTAGTTTCCTGGACAGCCAGTTCACCTGACTAGTTTCCTGGACAGCCAGTTCACCTAACCAGTTTCCTGGACAGCCAGTTCACCTAACTAGTTTCCTGGACAGCCCGTTCACCTAACTAGTTTCCTGGACTGTATTCTAACCAGTACTAACTTACCCTTCCACAAGGACTAGGCAACTTCTCCACATATGGAGGTAATTTACATTTTTTTCAAAATTTCACAGAAGGATATCAAACCATGATCTCCAGGTTACAAGTCCAGCACAAAAAACACTGGATCACGGCCCCATAAAAAAGTTGGTTAGTAAATATGAGTCAAAATCAGTTCACAATGAAACTTGCTGTAGCATACAAAGAAGTGTCTATGCAGGGCTGTATGTTTCATTCGACAAAATACATCAATTGACCTTGTGCATTTAAAGTAACTGCACATACTTAAAGTGATTATGTAATTCATTGTATGTGGTTAAATATTAATTGGACAGGACAAGTTAAATTTGACTACATCCCCCCCCCCCCTACACTTCTGATACATCAATAAATGTTATTTGCAATTTCTAATTTGTATAGCTATGAACACTGTATCTAAATATGTTAAAGGTCGCTAAAAATGATACTTTTTACCTTCAATTCAAACATACTCTGAACATTACGAAAAATGAAACAAATACCATTAATAAATTCATCTTGGCCTTGAATTTATAGCCAGTGAATAAATCTGTTGTGATTGACATATGTACAATACCCATACATAGAATGGATTAAATCTTTTACAGGTTAGATGTTTTTGTGTAATACCATAATATACGTTTTTTAAATGTGACAAAATGACAAAAAATCTTTTTTAATTTTACATAAACTTTCTCTTTGAAAAGAACTTACATGTATTAATTACAATGTACTGTTACCATTCACATAACAGAAAATTATTTGTGTTTCATATATTTTTAAAGATTGAAATAAAAATCAGGAAAATTCAATCTAGCATGTGCATGGTTTATAGAAAAAACATTATTAAAGGTTTTACGTTGGTATATTTGAGTAGAAAGAACTTTTAAAAAAGTGATTGTATACGTTATTTTGAATTCGAAGTACATGGATTTCACTTGGAGAACTGAAATATACCCATTTTAAAACACTTTTTTCATTATTGGATAGGTATTTCCTAACTAGGGTGTGCACCCTAGATAGAAATATTTTAAGACCCCTGCCAAACATTAAACCTCGCTTTCAAAACTAGGTAAATGCACAAAAACTACATGTTATGATGGTGTTGAATAAACATAAATAAGGCAAACATATTTTAATACTTAAGGTGGGTCGCAGGTTTCCTTCCGAAAAGTGTTCAGTTTCTAGAAGTCAATGCACAAGAAAATCTTTTTGCAGGAGTATAGACTAAAGCAAAAATTATGTATTCAAATGATATTTCCATTTAAACGCTAAAAAACAGCCATCTAGTGGAGCGATAATTATGTTGCATATGTTTTTGTTTTATTTTCGCGTTATTTCTTGCACTGTTCCTATAATTTTGTACATTAAGCTATGAAATTTACTGTGCACAATGCTGAATCATTTACAAATCCGAAAAGTTAATATAGCTTCATTTTGCCGTCATTAAATCTTAAAAGGTTTTGATCAAACTCTGTAGTGGTAGCAATTTTTCGGGAGGAAACCTGTGACCCACCTTAACTAAAACCTCGTATTGATAAAGAAGATTAATTAAAACACATTTTTCTTACAGTGCACGGCCTGTCTGAAATGTTTCGTTGTTTACATAATTAGAAACACAAGTCAAAATAGGAAGTACAAATTTCTAAAAATAGACTGAGGATACCCTTTCGGTTTCAATACAACAACGAGTAATAAAGGTTTCCTTCCATAATTAAAAGCAATCTTTGCCGAAATACTTCAGCATGTGCTAAATATTGTCCAAATCAACTATTCTGTCATTTATTTTCTTCACATGCATAATTTGAGAAAGGAAAGCAACTGACCCCCTTTAAAATGATTAATAAATACATTTATACAATGCCAAGGTCTTTAAAGGGAGCTCAAAGGTATTTAGTAACGTCTTAGACATTGCATAGGAATTAATGGATTAATATAAATTAAAACTGTATTTACTGTAAATACTGTGAGAAGATCCAGTAAATGATATTCTATATGAAATCAGGCCCTTTTTTCAGCCACTTGTGGGTCTGGAATTCTCCCCCATTCTCAAAGTAAAAAGGTATATTTTTCCCCACTGAGAGAACAAAATTCCCCATAATTAAAAAAAATCACCAAATTTTGATTTTCATGATACAAATTTCCCCCATCAAAGGGACTCGATGCTCTGTTCCCCAAAACAATAAAAAAGGGGTTGAAAATACCATTGATCTCAACACAACTGATTAATAGGCAAGTTAAATTTCAATCTATTATTTTTAGTTAATCAATCGAAACATAACATAGTGTAATGTTCAGTCTGTTTACAGCATTGTAGTCAATCAGTGTTCTTATATAACTGTAATGATGCAACTGTCAGAAAGTGATGAATTGTTATTGTACGTTGCTTGTTTACAGTGGTACATGTCAGCTTAAGAAATTAATTAAAAATAATTAGGCCTCCATTTAACATGGATGAAATGCAAGTACAGTGCAACCTCTCCAAAGCAATACCCTTTGGAAGAAGCAAAATTATGTTGTAGTTGAGAGGTTGTGCACATGGTCCAGCGAGATTAAAATTAATTAATTAATAATTAATCATGCAGTGGGAAAAATTCATGCTGTAGATGAAGGGAGGTTGTTGCTTAAGAGAGGGCCGCTCGATCAGGAGAGGTTGTACTGTTACAATTCACAGAATTGACATTACCAAAATATCTGCAATTTCTGGAAATCCTTTATTAGTGTTACATTATAATAAGTTTCGACCTTAGGGATAAGGTATCCATAAATTTGCTAGTATCATAACACAGGATGTCAATGTTAACATAAATATTCATCAGGGGTCCTAACTTTCTAATATGGTACACATTTCAGACATTATTCTTTAATAGCTGACCACAGACACTTGTTTAGAAAAAATTACCCCACCCACCACGGTCACTCTTACCACTATCATATACAATACTAGAAGATTGTAACCAAGCCCGAAAAGATAGCAGAACATATTTTCGGGTTTTTCAAACAAATATTAATTGCATCTCCGTCATTAATTCTGGCTTCTATGCAACAGGGCCCATAACTCTAGAAGTTATTGTCCGATTTTGCCCATAATCGAACTTAGCAGAGACAATGTGGCCATATACATTGTGAGCAAGTTTAATCAAGATTTGTTAAGAGCTGCGGTTGCTAGAGTGTAAACAAACTAATTGTGGACGTACGCCGGACGCAGGACATTCAATGAACCTAAAAGATCACCTGATTCATCAGGTGAGCTAAAACTGAAAGGTGTATTTAAAAAAAATTTTAGAAAAGAATGTTTTGCAATGTTAACCAACCCCACATTGTTGGTCAAGAAACCATAAACATATCTATATTTTTCTAACCTTATAAAAGTATAAATTTCTTCTTATAGTAATCTGTCTGAGAATTTCACAACACAATCAAACACCAATTAGGAGGTGTAGACAAAATGTTTTTTTATTCGGGGGTTCAAACTTCAGATTAATCAGTATTTATCCTTATTAAATCATTGAAAATACTTGAGAAATGATTTTCTCTTAAGAGGGAATTACCTTTATGACTGTGTAATCACTTACTTATAGTACTGTAAGATTTTATAAGGAATTAATACATGACTTAATAAAAAGATAAAAGTAACACCAAAACATAAATGGTACGTATCACATTTCAATGAGGTGTTTACGCCTACATTTTATTTACAGTAAAGTGAAAAATACCAGACATTGTCCTTTTCAAACAAAATCATGTTTACTCAGTCTTAAATGGGACTTGACTCAAAATAGTGAACATAAATCAGGATGAAGAATATTTACAGAAATTTGCTTTATCTGTTTTCATTTCAGACCGATTAACACCGTTTTTCAAAAACAGTTATATATGGTGGCTAGTTCATTTAACCAGTTTTTCTAGATCTGTATACTGACTTTAAGCCTTATAGGGAAAACAGTGCTGCTTTTAAATTACCGGTACTGATATTGCATGTATGATATCATGCCACATTTCAGCAGGGGGAGGGGGGGAGAGAAAAGATTGCACACTTGTTTGCAGATTCAATTATCTCCAGATTTATGGTTGATCTCAAAGGCGCTTAACTCTAGATTTATAACAAGCATTAAAGGGACTTAACTCTATATTAATAACAAACATTAAAGGGGCTTAATTCTATAAATAAAATTCATATCAAAGGCACTGAACTCCAGATTCAGAATTTATATGAAAGGTAATTAAGACTCCAAATTTATGTTTTATTATCAGACCTAAGAAGTCTGAAATCTTAATTCATTTGACAGTTTTCATAATAAAAAGAAATTCAAGGAGTAAATGAAATGAAATGAAATCATGTTTTTTGTTTACTACAATATTTTAGATTGATACAGTAGAAAAATATATACTGTATTAGTCATATAGAAGACATACCCTAAAATTCAGTTGGAATGCAGCTTTATACATGTACAACTTTTTTTGTAGGCATATAAAAGGTATCAACAAAATTAGCATATCAATAAATGACATAAAAATCTTATAAGGTCTATTTGCAAATTTTCATTTTTATGATTTTCTGACATAAATACAGAGTTAAGTCCCTTTTTTAGTAATAAAGCATTCAGCCACTTTTAAAAAAATATCCAGCTATATTTCTGTTTAAAAATTTATCAGCAATATTGCGCAGCCAGCAAAATATTTAAGTTTCATTTTACCATATAACAGTAGGACTGATGTCTTATAAATAAAATATCAGTTAAATATCAAGTGAAGCTGAAAATTTATGTAAAATACTATATAAAATCTGGGTTTATATTTCGTTTTTTTTCACCCACCTCATATTACATGCAGAGTTAAATAAAAATATCATAAAACCAATGAATAGAAGCAGTGTACAAAATTTTATGTAAACATTATTTATATGATTACTTCTCTATGAATGAACTTTGACCTTGTGGATAATGCACAAACATCAGTCTGTTCATTTGATTTTTGGAAACTGAATTCTTAGCCTGATCACTTGCTCAGTGTGTATGAATTTGTATAAGGACCTATATTTTTTATAAGTACTACATTTTAATTCCTACATCTGCAATGCATTTGTCAACCTAGTTCCCATTCCATGTTGCAGTGCAAGTCAATGTATTAGTTCAGCATCCATGAGTACTTTCAGTACTTTGATTGTTTATTTTTACCTATCAATATGTTCTTATGACTCATTCGCTTATACAGAACTCTTTGCTTTTCATGTAAACTCAGGGCCATGGTCACCAGCTAACTGAGATCGATGAAATAAATCAATAGATTGATAAATTGAATCATGCAATACCTAATTGAGAGCTATTTCATGATCATTTCTGTGAATTAAGCATATTAAACAGTTATTCGACCTGATTCAGACACTCCGATCATATGATGTTGTGTTTTTCTATAGCTGGCTGTAGTTGATCGATCA